>JBBPCS010000238.1:1748236-1778591 GCA_037974645.1 Hollardia meadi
CACACACACACACACACACACACACACACACACACACACACACACACACACACACACACACACACACACACACTATGTCTGACATGTTTTAATTGTCTGAAGGTTGTATGAATGAGGCCCGCTGCAACAGCAGGTTGACGCAGACCACATCGTGGTGTTTTGCAGCCACTTAAAGGGACAGCATTAATTGTTATTCCAGTCTAACTGGGAAAAAAAGTGTCTTCTCTGTCGCCAGCAGACTGACAGAGGGTCCGCAGTTTCCATTCACAATATTGACAGCACCCCCACCCCCCCACACCCTCCACATACACACCACCCACCACCACCACCACCCACCCACCCTTTCCGCACAGCACGGGCGCCATGATGATGATCTGGGATTTTGCCTGCAGCAGCAGCACCAGATATGCTATAATGCTAGGAGATAGCCTGATAGCTGGAAAGAAACGGACGGATTCAGCAAACATGGCCGACTTGAGGAGCCCGCGCTCTACGCATGCGCGGAAGTTGAAAATTAACGACATTTTTTTAGTAAAATTAGTTAAACGGCGGTGTCGAAACGTATCTTGTTGCAGCTCAGACATTTGTCATCGGGTAAGAAATAGGTGAAGTATGTTTTAAGATGGTTCATACGTTGTGTTTTCAATGTAAAGAAACAGCACCGAGGAGCTAAGCGTCCATTTTTAACTCATTCATATTTTACAACCAGGCCCCCTTACTTCCCATAATCCACCGCGGCGTTACAGATGGGGCTGTCTGCTCGGCTGTCTTACATGTCGCGAGTCTCTGGCAGCGGGCTGCTGGTAGTTTGACTGTGCAAAGACGGCAAGAAGCGACCGACCGGCGGGGGAGGCAGGCAAGGCAAAGGAAAGGACAGGGGGAATTTTAGGCTGTGTCCCGTATTTGGAATAAGCAAGACCAGACCACAGCTTTTCCTCTTGACGTGAAACGAGCTGCTCTGTAACCTTCAGAAAGGACCCGCATATATATATATTTTATTTTTTGACGGCTTAACTGTCGGAACTCTTGAGCCTAAGCGTCGTTTTGAACTGTGAAGAAACTAAAGAGACGTTTGTGTTCTGGACGAAGAATGGGGATTTAAAAGAACATATCTGCCAGCAGTGAGTTGAGAAAACAAGGGAATATTTTCCAGTTGGATGAAAAAAAAACCTCCATACTGTCGAAAAGGGGCCAAATTCAGCTAAGCTCTGTTAACACTGTGCATATTGTATGTCAACTCTTGGATGGGGTAAAAAAAGGGGGCAACGATGGCATTTAGGAACGAAGAAAAGTAACCTTAACGTTAGCTCGCTGGCTAGCTAAATAGCTAACGTAGCTAATAGCAGGCTGCTAACTAAGCCTGTGTCGCCCATCCATTCCTGGAGCGGAGGGGCGCTGGGGCATTGTAGCACTGCAGATCTGCCTTGCGTTTTTGGGTTGCTGCAAGAATGGAGAATCCCAAATATCTACCACAACAACTCAGGGGGATCTTTTGAACCGATTATTTTTTCTATTTTCCACACAGAAGACCAGAAAACTGCCAGCTAACGTTGGGATTTCATCAAAAATCAGCCGGCCCGGAGCAGCCTGGGTCTGTAATTGTGACTACTTCTTTTCGTATATGCCCTGTGGGGATAGGTATTATAGAATGGGGAAGTGCTGCAAGTCTTAACCACCTCTTAGATACTGGATCTCGAGAGGGAGATCATGAGTAGACCGGTTTTAAAGAGGATTTAGCCCCTGGCTTGCCCTCAACTTTAAAAAAAAGTTTTTTTGTTTAAAAAAAAATTATTTTCCGGGACACAATCAAGGTGAGAGAACTTATTTAGAGGCCCTATCTGCGCTAACTAACAGGCCGAGGAGGTGTTTGTTCATTCCCCCCCCTCCTCCCCATCTCTTCCATCATCATCATTAGTTCAGAAATCAACAAACCGGAATAATCATGTCGGGAGAGGTGCGTTTGAAGAAGCTGGAGAAGCTGATCCTGGACGGGCCAGCTCAGTCTAATGGCCAGTGCCTGAGTGTGGAAACGCTGCTGGATATCCTGGTCTGCCTCTACGATGAGTGCAACAACTCCCCCCTCAGAAGAGAGAAAAATATCATGGAGTTTTTGGAGTGGGGTAAGCCAGCTTTTTTTCTCTTTTATTTAATTTTGTTTATTTCCTCTTGTTTGGGCTGTGCATTCAGCCTCCCTGTCTTTTTGGTAAGACGATAGGCTAATAATGTTGGTGGTGCAGTGGCCCTCCCTTCCCCATCATCACATTCCTTTTATAGTAGTAGTGGGGCTCAGTTGGCCTTGGCTCTCTATTCACTCAAACCCTCCCTAAAACTAAAAGCAAGGTCGCTTTATTCTTGTGTAACGAAATGCTTTATATGTTTTGGAAAAGCATTATACGTGACAGCATGTCAGAGTTACAAGAACACACATTAGACAAGAAGACATGTCTTATTGCCAAAAACAGATATATGTTGTAAAATGGTACCAAGCTGACAAGGAGAGGGAGTGACCAAATGCACAGAAGGATGTTAGCTATAGTGGGGAAGATCTTAAACAGGCACACTCAGATTTTTGATTGGAATCCAGGAAAGATCTCATAAAGATGTCCTCTCCTCCTGGCCACCATTTATTCTTATTAAAATACAAGAGATGTCTTTCTGTCAGTGCACCAACCCTCTTTGGCTCAGTTTAGCTTCCAGAACTTCTCTGCATGCCAGGTTGTTTTCCTTTTTATGGGCGTGTATCTGTGACAGCTTGTTGATAACTTACCTAGCTGTCTCTTATCAGATAGACGTTGTTATAAATTAAATAGTGGTCTTTTGTTGCCGCTGCAGCATAGAGATAAAGGGTTTGACCCAGGATTTGATTAGTTTAGAATCAGGAAAGGAGTTTTGGGTGACTTTGGGTAACTTTTTTCCCCCCCTTGTTAAAGTAAGGTTAGAAAAAACAGGAGGACCACACACACACACACACACACACAATCATTTGTGCAGAAGGACTGTGTGTGTGAGTGTGTATGACATCGGGGGTTTAGTTTGTGCATGAAGCAGGAATGTGAACAACTCACCTTTTTTATCTGGCGCAGAGGCCCAGCTCGCTGCCGGAGCATGCCTGGCTGCCCTGCTTGTCTTTTAAAGCCCTGACAGGAGTGCTGCAGCAGTTTGAGGCAGTGCAGGAGCAAATCACTGCACCGGATTGAGACAAATTAATAATACAACAGGCAATAAAGAAACAAAAAGTATAATGGTCTCATTTGCTGGCATCTTTTTTTTCTTTATTTGTGGAACACCTTAAACTGCAGTGTTATATAGGCAGCAGAGTGTCAAAAACAGACAGGATGGCAGTTAAATCAGTGAAATGGTGGTAAATTTTGGCTGTGGCTGTTAAGTTGGTTTACCCCACTAGCCACCATCTGGACAACCTATTCTGTGCTAAGAATGGAGGTCTGCTGGAAGTGGCTGGATTTGGTGATTTTTGTGTCTATAAAAGGATAAAGAGGTACTCTTCTGCCTCTCTAAAAGCCATACCCATCTGTGTTTATTCATTACACGTGGATTGTTTCCTTTAGAGCATCCAATTTCCCCCAGCTGTAAGTCTCCAGCCGATCTGTTGCGTCTAGCTGGCCTTGCAACAATGCCCGTGTGCCCCGGCCTTTAAGGAGAGGTGCCCCCTGCTTGGGTGCCAAGTGGTGACTTCATCCTGACATTTCCCTGTGTTGACACAAGAAACTTTGTGACTGAGCCCGCCCAGACACAACATGTAACGTGCAGATGTATCCAAGCTGTAGTCCCGCCGAGGTCCCGTGTTGTTATTGTGTTCCACTCCAGAGGGATTTCTGTGATAACCCTCCAGCTTCTGCAGTTAATTTAACTGAATGCAGAGTTTGTTCATAGAATACACTGAAGCCGAAGAACAAAATTAATTGATTACCATAATCAGGTAGCCCTAATAGAAGAGCCCTAAAGGGGTCTTCGCATCAGTTGTCTTCTCCTAAAATATTCTTGTACTGTACTTGGCCATTAAAAATGGCCTTTACTCTGCTGTTTATAGTTTTATTTGATAAAACAGTACTGACCTCTGGCATTAGCAGGCACAGACATCCACTTTGAGCAGCTTGAACAAACTCTATCCAAACAGATGAACCATGACTCTTCACTTGCCTCCTTTTTTCATGTTTACATATACACATTCTTCACTGTAACAACATAAAAGATGGCTGTCAGACATGTGTCGTGGCTCCTGGTGGAGGGTAAGCAGCGAGCTGAAACACGGTTTTAGGATTTTTTTTTTTTTCCCACTGAGGTGCTTCCAAACAGGATGATCACTTCCATCAACACTGGCTTAAAGGTAGACTGCCAACGTTTCTTTGTGATTGAACAAAAAAAATGTGTTTAATAAGACATTTCTTTAATCTATATTGTGTCAATATTTGGAAAATGTCCAGAAACACACAAAAAGAAAACACCGTCATTGTTAGCACTAACTAACGCAGACACACTATGGAATATTAAACCATCCATTTTTTCTTTCTGCATCTTAGACCCTTAGGTGCGCACAAACTACAGGTTATGAACTTCTTTATACAGAGATGTGAAATTATTTAATTGGTATTGGCCATGAGAAGCAGGTAATATCGGCTAGAAAAATCCCTATAGAGTGTCCCTAATTAGTTTAATCTGTACAAAAACTGATGTGTTAAAACAATAAGTTGTGGTCTTATGGGGGGTTGCCCCTTCATTGCACCGGGTACGCCCCCATGACTTGCATGTGTGACGCGCTTGTGGTCTGTCCGCCACACGGCTTCATACCACACCGGTATGATGTGCTCCATCTATAGTCAAAAACATGTTAGAGCTGTGGTAGCAGACTGAAGAGTAGATCTCCCATCTTTTGGGAAAAGGAGGGATGAAATTACTTGCCTTGGCATGGTTTTAGCATCGTAATAATGTGCATTCACAACATAGCAGACCACACCTTTTTGGCATAGCCATCAACAAAAATATGGTGTAACTGAGGTCAATCTCGTCCTGTTCTCTCAGCTTTTTTCTCCTCCTTGGCAGAACATCCAGCCAGAGGGTCAAAGGAAAAAGCACATCTGTTACACATACAACCCCTTGTGTAGTATGTGGACAATTACAAGCTAAATGTTAGCTGAGGAAGTGATATAATTCCATTACAGCCCCCTAGTTATACTCACCGACAGAGGTAGAGAGTGCACATGACTGATTGTAGCCTATAAGAAACAGATTGGATCAGACATATTAGCGTTAACACATACTCAAAACACTATGTGCAGAAAAATGGTTCAAGGTGGGCCCCAGGAAACCTCTTCAACATGTGAGTGATCTGCCTTTGTCAGCCACTCAGAGGCTGCCTCTAAAGCTACAGTATGCTCTGACAGAAGAGACACATCATCGTAGCTTACTCACTGTGTACCTGTGTGCTACGACAAACATTTGTATTGGGTTTGCTTTTCTTCTTGTTTAGTGACCTCGTTTTAGCTGAAATAGAGACCCCTACATGACCTGCAGCCACAGGGGAAATGAACATGGGAAAGTACGCGGTATCCTGACTCCTCACATATACCATAGCAGTGACTGTGTCTACAATTTTCTACAGTGTTCAGTATAAGCCAGCCAACTTATGTCAACATCTTCCTTATTTGTAAAATAATAAGGTCTTTTAAGTGAAATGAATTTCAATGATTCGGTATTACCGCAAATATCAAGGTTGATTTATAGAGTTAACATGAAAATAAGTATGTTGTTTTCTCCAACAAACAAGAAATTCTCAGTCAGGAACTGAAGAGTTAATGTACGATTCTTTCAGTTTCACATTGTTCCATGTGGGGTGGTGGTAGCATTCCTGCACATTTCAGCACCAGCAACAAAGTTTATAAAATAAAAACGCCATCTTTATTAACTGGTTTCAGTGTTTTGCGCACTATTAGGCCCTGACCACAGAGACTGATCTCTATAGGTGCAATTGGCCAATTAAATGTAATTAATGGAAAAAGTGGTGTGACTCTTGCACCTTGTGCTGAAAAGTTAAGATATGCACGTCAAAATTAGATGCACAGCGCAAGAGAGGAGCTCGCATCAGTATCGTAGGAAAACAAGGGTTTTGCTGGCGATGTGTTTCGAGCAACTCGTCTCTGTGTGATTGTCTGCTTATAGGGTATCTTCATTGTTCTAAACACATTTATGTTTCTGTTGACACACTTGCATTCATTTCTCATAGATTTCCTGTTTTCTCACTTTTTCTCCCATCATTTCCTGCTTTTTGTTTTGTCCTGATCTCCTTCCCCGTTTTGGGAAACGGATTGCCGGGCAGCCATGCCAGCCCACAGTAGGCAAACATGGGGGAGGCAGCCCGACCCTTTTCTCAATCTAGACTTAGTGTTAGCCCACAGTGGCCAGCTGTTCAGCTGCAGCTGATGTGTGCTCCACCCTGCAAGGCTTTCATTGGCAGCATGCCTCACACACTACTCACAGTGGACACACACACACACGCACACACACATTATTGTGGTTTTGCCTAGCTAGGCTATCTCATAGTTCACAGGCTGGAGTCCCTCCCTGTTATTCCCGTTATTGAACAGAAGTGCTGTAAGAATATGAGTTGTGTTGGCTCCAAAAAAGAATTTTTAGGTTTTAAAAGAACAAACTAGGCTCTACGCAAGGCCAACATTTTAAAAATCTGGCTTCTTGTACTTTGTGCATCCTACCCTCGCAGTAATAAACATGCATTTAGATCAGTCTAGGTTAACTGACTAATGTTTCTGCAGCTGCGGTTTGTTTACCTTTTGAGGTAGAGGTAAACCAGGCAGTACTCTAGTACTTTTTTTTCTTTTTTTTCTTTATTAGTTGATTGTGTTTGGGTTATGGGCATGACCAGGTGCTTTTAGATTATAATAAATTCATTAAGGCATTAAGCAACCAAAATAGTTTCTGACATTTTGAATTTGTTGTTCAGATAAATGGTAATCTGGTAAGATTTGAATGTCACATTTCATAAATCCGAACTCAAATGTGAATGAAACATGTTGGCATCATTGGCAGTCTGTGTGAAGTCAGCTGAGGAATCAGTAATCTGTATCATGCATATATTGAATGTCAGTATTAATATGAGGCATTAAACCCTGTATGGGCTGGACTATCAGGATATCCTTGTTACCTCTAAGGTTGATCTGCCATTTCCTGTCTGACACACAGAACAGGAAGGAACCACAAGGACCCAGTGAGCTAGTCCAGACCCAAGGGGTACATGATGTCATACATGGAAGTGGGACAGCTGTATTGCATTGTGTCATTGTGTACTCTGTGGCTCACTTGTGTCCGATATTTTGGTGTTGTTGGGAAGGTGCAAGGTCACATGCGTGTTTACTTCCTTGCTGGTGGATTCTATTTTTCCACACAGACTCACATATACAGCCTGTTTGCTCACTTGAACACTCATAAGCTCTTTGAGTCATTTTGTCACTCTGCGGCACAGACACGCACAAACATCCAGAGCTTTTCCTTTGTCCCAAGTAGACTCAAAACAGTCAGATATATCCTCTCCCGGTGTCCGCTACTTCTCATCAGAGTTTAGTATCCTGAAGTTGACACTTGGTTATTGTCTTTTTGCCCCCCACATTTGACTCACTCTAAATTAACCTAAACAAACTTGCCGAAAGAAGAAAGGGGATATACACCAGTCATTTACTGAAGATCATAGAGTCATTTAAAGTACCCGAAACATGGGTAAAATTTTGTATTAATTGTTCCCGCATGAGCAGAATGATTAGTACAGGGGCCATTAGTTATAAGTGTTTTGAACATTTGTTCATTTTATAAAAGCTGGCACATATACAGTATATGATATGTAGGGGTAATTTAGTACTAGACTTCAGTAAAGTTGCGTGAGAGATTTAAGAAAAGTGGTCAAAATCTGTGCTGCAGTCAGTTTAAGCATGAGTCCAGTATGTCTGGATTACATAACTGCAGTAATTTGAAGGAATGCTAAGATTAGTCTTCTCCACCAAATTGAGGAGAATCCAACAATTTAAGACTTTTTTTTCCCCCACTAGCGAGGTTTTGTAGCGAGGGTAGCAAAAATGCTGCAATCCATGCAGAGGATGACCTGGACGGAATAACACAGGTGCAACTGTGCCTAGCATTCTCAGTGTCTGGGTATTTCGCATTCGCAGTTGGCATTTAAAAAACACAAAGTCTGTCTGTCTGGGAGCTTTGTAGGTAGAGAAACGGCTGCTGCTAATTGTGACGTGTCATCAGAAAGTTGCAGGAGAAGGGTTGGCTTCCTTTCTCCGTCTCCCAGAGGACACACTGTAATGCAGGTCATTAGCCAGTCTTTCAATACCCTCTGGATCTTCCTCTCCAACCCCCTCCCCCGCCCCTCTCCTCTTTTCTTCACCGTCACTTCTTGTCATCCTGCCATCTCTTTCTTTCTTTTCTTCTTGATCGACTTCATTCTTGCTCTGCTGTGCCTGTTAGCTGGGTTTGGCTGACCTCTGCTCAGCTGTCTGTCCATCGCGCCAGCCAGTGTTTACAGTCAGAATGAAAGAGAAGCTGCTCATTTGGCTCATTTGGCTTTTCAAAGTACGTTGACATCTGTAAGGTGGTGCTATTATAGCATGAAGCACACACCATATGTTTAATATCATTAGCACAAGCTATGTTATAATTCCGTCTCGTTAGAAATCCGCACGACTTCCAGCCTCAGCCATTGCTTTTAATCAAGTAATCGGCAATCAAAATTAGCTTGATTTCAGAGAAATTACAAGGAGCTTTAGTGCTACTTCTAAGAGCTTGGAGCATTTTTGAGTGAGTTCAGTGAATACTGGAGGAAAAATGTTGGTGTGCACTCCCTGTAATGACTCTTCAGATCAGAGGAGCAATTAGCAAGTCTTCCTTTTCCTCTGCCAGCTAAGTCTACACTAGTGACACACACACACACACACACACACACACACACACACACACACACACACACACACACACACACACACGGACAGTGCAGACAGAGCAACATTGTTTTCTCACAAGTTTTTTTTTTTTTTATGCTGTCAAAGGGTGAATTTGGGAAAGCTGCCCGCCCCCTCCACCCGTTCAGCCAAAATGGTCCCACAGCTAACTGGCAAAGGCGCTTGCTTGCATAGTTTTGTCTCTTCCCATACTCACTGACTTGGTAGTGTGTGTCAGTGAAGGCAACTGCTTCCACGCTGGCCTCACTGAGCAAGATGTAAGCGAAAGTCAATTCAGTTGACGGCGGAAAAAATGCTTAACACAGACATTCCTTCCGTTCTTTGTTCATAAAACTGCATGGAATCCATAGCAGCAGATTAAAGGAAAATGTATATTTTAAAGTGGCTATAATCATCTTTTTTTTAATAGCAATGCATCTAAATTACTTATAATATTAAACAGGTTGCTCAAGTGACAAACCTGCAGATATTCTGACACATTTTTGGTTTTTCGGCCCACGACTTTTCTCATTGCTCTCCTCGCAGTGTTTCCAGCTGCAGCAGGCAGCTGTTTTCAGAGAAAATTTAATTTAAAAAACACACTGCCCAGTACCAAACGGCAGTGACTGACTGGTTATCATGAGCCTTAAGCTGCTAAAGAGCCAGATATTTCTCTCAGGAGTCGGTACAGAACAAACCAGAGATAAAAGCTGAGTGAATAGTGGACTTGGATCGACCTGGTGGTCAGAAACATGACTCCAAATGGATGCTACTGTTGCTCCATACCTGCTGGTTGTGTCTCTATAAGCTTGGAAGGTGGCTCTGTAAGGTTTAAAGCTTACTCGTTTGTAGACAGTGGCAGCTGTAGTCTTGCCTTCACAGCATTTAAAATGAATTTAAATGGGGACCCACAGCATCAAAAACATCCATAGAAAGCTCTCAAACCACCACTGCAGCCATAATCCAGCTATCTACACTTAATCTGTATATTCATTGTAACAGAAAGCCTCTGAGTGATAATACCTAATCATGTTTAATCTCAATGTTTTACGTTATCTACAGATTCTGTTATGATTAAATGCTGCACATATTCACCACCAGTAGTTTATTTAATCTTAAATGTATTGCTGTACACTTTTGATGTTGACGGATGGAACATCCCCAGTTTGGAGAAATCTTCATGATAATCCACTGTTAAATCTTGGGATTATGGAATCTAGGACTGTTTGGGCAGCAACCATAGACACAATTTGACTTCCATACATTAATTTCAAACTGTGTGTACACAATATTATATTATTTGTGTAGTATTTCTTAATAAGAAAAGATTTTCTTTGTTATGCCAAGCCCACAAAGAGGAGGGTTAGAGATGGATTAAAACACAATGTAAGTTCAGCCCAGCGTTTTTGCTCCAATAAATCAATCGGCATGCCGCTGCCCGACCCTCCCCTGTCTCCGACCCCAGGATAAAACCTATTAGCTGCTCTAAAAACCAGAGCCCTTAGGAGCCTGGTCAGGGCACAAGTTCTTAAATACCACGGAAGAAGACTGCAGCATGTGATCTTCTCTGGCTCTTTGGTGTTTTCCTCCTCCAGTTCCTTCTCTCCTCCCCTCGCTCGTTTCTACCACAGGATGTTTCTCTGGCATGCGGAGAAGCAGCGAGACAGTCTGGCACGAATCCCCAGCTGTGCTAGTATGGGGAGATGCCAGGGAGGCCAGTTCACCTCTGCTTTGTCTCTGATTTACTTTCTGATTTTTTCATTTATTTACGTTGTTATACGTTTTTGGACTTATGGTCCATGAGGAATCTGTTCCTCCTTTTAACATATTTTCTGTTAGTCCTGTCGGTGATTGCAACTTAGCGTTAGCTTTAGCACGGGACCAGATCGCATTCATTTTAAATGCTCATTCCAGCCAGTTAGTCATCATAGTTCAGTTCCTGTGTTATATTTTATTTATAGAGATGCAACACTGCAACAGCTCTGCCTCTCTCTGCTATTCTGCCTCGACTCTTTCCTCTCTTAGATGTACCTTGTTTGCTTGTGAATTTTAAAAAACCTTTTCAATTGATAACCACAGTTTATGATTTAGGTGCACGAGTCTGAAAAAACCCAGGCAGAGCTCCAAACCTTTGGTCATGGCTGCTTTATGTGCTTCATGTCCCTCTGCTCGTGCCGTAGCAGAACAGAGGGAAGAGGGCTCAGCTGTGTGGGAAAAAGCGCTGACTCAGACCCCAGCCCCTCATAGCCAGGCTGCCTGTGGAATTTGGAGCAGAGGTGCAATGTTAGAGAGAACAGCAGTTGTTTAGATTAGGCCAGGTCTGCCTCTTTGTCCACCGGTGCCCACCCACCCCCATTTACTTTCCTTGTCTGTCTGTCAGCTCGTGGTATGTCTCTTACTGTCAGTGTTCAGATCTGTGTCAAATTACCACCTCCTCCATTCACTCTGTCCTCTGCTCGTATGCAAGTAATGCTGCTCACCCCTCGCTGGATATTTGGCCCTCTTTGTCTCAGTATCGTCCCTCTATTCTGTCTCCCTACCTCCTTTATTTCCTCTGTTTGCTCTCTCTCCTCCTGTCCTCCCCCTCCCTGCCTCTCGCAGCTCCTCTGCGCCCTCCCTCGCTCCCTCCCAGACTGCTGTATCCCAGCTTTGCCTAGTGACAGGGAAGGCTGGGTCGGTGTGCCTGTGTGTGTGTGTGTTGTGTAGTGTAGGGCATGTACCAGTAATATTGTGCATGTGTGTGCATAGATAGGTGTACATAGATACTTGTCCCCCCGTTTTTTTTGGGGTGTGTTTGCATGCATACTTTTTGTTAGCGTGTGCAAAAGAGGCACACGTGCGGAGGTTGAGTCGTCCTGACAGCACAGAGCTGAGCTGCATCCCTAATAAAGCTCCTCTGCAGCATCCACCCACACACACACACACACACACACACACGCACAGGCTTTGATCTTCTATCTCATGGCTGTCATACTTGGAAAGAGAAGTTCATGCCAAATGAAAAGGACAGGTAGTTGCCCTTTGAATTTGTTCAGGCTAAATTAGGACTGCAAACTTCAGTGGCTAAATTAGCTGCTTAGCACAACTATTGAAACAGTGCTGCAGCGGCCTACAGGTCACACAAGCAGTCTCTCTTGAGTCTCAACATCTCATCAGTAGTGATGCAGCTTATGAATCAGAATCAGAATTTTTAACCACTATCAGTTAATAATGATACCACTTTTTGTTAAACAGGCTAAGCCGATCAAACATTAATGTTTTGAGCTAAATATTTTCAAGTGGATTTTTTTTCCCATTTTGTTGTTTTGAGTGTTCATACAGAAAATGACATAAATCAAGACTGGACCCGAATATTCCTTCGTAAATGTAGGCTATCAATATATATCAGTAAAGGCAAACTTGTCAGCAAGTTCTTGTACTATATTGATACTTTAAATTGCACTGTTAAAATGTGTAAGTTTACTATCTCAGCTTGGGCACCTAGCTGTGAATGTCACTCTTCAGTTCACCTTGGCCATTAAAGGGAAGACAAAATGCAAGAGTGTGGGAATATTTTAAATTGAGTGATGACAAGACGAAGGCAGGAGGCCAAATGTGAAACCGGCCTACCACAGTGCCACAACAACCCTGAAAAAAATCACCTGAATGCTGTGAGTGGTAGGCTGTTGTCTGATAAGCAAACTTGGCTTAGCTAATATCGGTTTAGAAGCTGTTTTTATCTGCTGTAATTCTCCACATCCTCAGGGTGCTGCACTGTGATCTTGAGGTTGACTTCCACTTATTTTCTTTCATCAACATAACTCTATTAACAACATCCAAAAACTGATTTTTTTTTTTTTACATTTGTGAATCTAGTTTTTCTCCCGCTCTCATCATTCTAACTACTCTGAACATATTAGCATTCAGACTTGTTTTTTTTAATGGCATTTCTGCGCAATCTTCTGAATTAGATAATGAGAGAGGAGATGTGAGTAATTAGGCAATTAGGATTTGCTGAAGAAGATATCACTTGAGGTCCTTTCATCTATCTGTTATACTCTTTGTTCCTCTTGACTCAGTGCTGCTTGCAGTAGCTGACACTGATGCAGCGTTGACCTTGGCTCGCGGTGCGGTGGCGAGTTTGACGGTGACCTGATCTATTTTAAGGCCTATCCATAAATCTCCACTGCTGCATGTACTCACTGTTCCACCCTCCCTGTCTTTATAGTGGAGACGCATGACTCGAATAATGTCAGACAGGCGAGCAGCTTGTCAGCACCATTCATCCGTCTTCAACCTGAATGGCGGTCATTCACGCCGGTCTGTCTCACATGCAACTGATCTGATCGTCACTGAGTCCTTCAGGTCTGAATCGACGTGTTGTCTCGGTAGATTCTCAGTGGTAAAATGAAGCCCCCGTGAGGCGCCTGGCAATCTGTTCACACATTCACTCGTGAGCAGGTTTCCTCCTCAGCGTTGTCACATTCTGACAGTGCTTTAGTGGTTTTGTGGTATCTGGTTTGAAAGGGGTTTTTGTGGGTTGTGGGGAAGTGTGTGAAAGTGAGTTTGTGGCTGGTTATGTGCACAACCTATTTATAAGTGGAGTTTTTTGAAAGTTCCTCTGTATGTGGCCCACGCCCCACTATCCTCAGCTGTCCTTACCCTCTTTCTCTGGTGGGGGGGGGAATCCTATAGCTGCTCTGATTGTCCTCTCTGTTGTCTACAGTCGTCTCTGTTATTCACCTCTATACAGAGAGCTGCCTCACACCGTTTCCTCCCTGTGTTGAAGGTCATGATACAGACACAACAATTTGACACACTGCTGTTGAGTAAATTTCATCACCCCCAAATCCAATTTTTTTTTTTTTTTTTTTTTACCCCTCAGGCATTTCAAATAAGACTAATCAGTGCTATAGTTCTCCCTTCCTGTGTATTGATTGCTCATATTTTAGTCAGTAGGGAGAGGGTTATTGGGAATCAGTTTAGCATAGCTTAATTTCCTGTTGGGAAAAGCAAATGTACATATAATATTTATTCTGCAATAAAGAAATGCGTGTGATTTATATCACATGGCTTTCTCATAGCACTATATTTTGTTAATTACAGACCCAAACACACACAAATGTGCATACACTTATTTTTCATTTTTATTGATAGCCCCAATATCTTTTATTAACAAACTGTAAAATTGACTCATAATTCAGTATCTGCAATGCTGAACCCAGGGTTAAATATAATTAAGTTTGTGGCAGTTTTTTGTCTAAACATTTAATTTACTGATACTGGGTAATAATTACTTTCCATATGCTCTACATGCTTTAGCCCCTGTAGCTAGATGCTTATCCTTAATTGCTTTGTTGGGTTCCCATCTGTTTTCAAAATGCTTTTATTTGTGCAAATCTGTTTCCCTCCAGACTGAGTCCTCTGATAAGGAAACACTGTAAATGAGGCACTTCCATTTATTATTATAATGGTATTCCCGAGGTCGGCACACAGCTTAGCTGGGGCACTTATAAGCTTGAGCGTGTATCACCCACCACCAAGTGCAGTGAGGTTTTCCCCATTTAACACCACTTTCCGTACACTCTTATTTTGCTCTTCTTGTTTTTGGCTTTTGAAATACTAAAACAAGACACAATCCTCCAAAGTATCGCTTTTACTATAGGCCCATACAAACTTCATCATGTGGACAGATCCAAAGCTCGACTGCAGGCTGTGCTTTGTTACAGTTCGTAAGCTATCATTGCACAATCGACGGTCCAGTTAGGGGTTTAGCGAATAGTGAATTGTCTATATGCAGATACTTGGCAATCAGCCGGTTCTGGATGGAAGCTGAAGGGAGGCTCGCTGCGATTTTAAGGTCACGATTTGATTTTCGATTCAAACATTTTTTTCAGCACTGACAGCTATTCCATTGTTAGACTGTCACATCTGAATTTATGAAGATCAAGAGGTAATTGGTTTAATTTTCTTGCAACATTTTCAAATTCTTCTTTAAAAACATAGGATTTTCTTTTTACAACAACAGCTTGACTTTATCCTGGTGGCTTCTTGGCAAGTTATGGATAGGCAAGTTCAAGTAATATTCACCAAAAATACAGAATGCTGAGTTCAACCAAAAATATCACCCCTCTGGCATTTAACAATAAACAGAAGACAGAAGTTCAGTTTCTCAAATCTGTACCGAGTGAACCCTCTTCTCAAACAAAGCAATAAAGGATCTTTGAAAAAGAAAAAGAAACCAGCAGCCACTGTCAGAGTTACCACCGTTACCAGTCAGTTGATTGTCTTGTGCAGCTGCAGGCATCCGGTTATCTAGCTGTCATCTTTCATGTGTTGTATTTATTTTCCTTCAGACGTACACTGGACGCGTAACTAGGCGGGAGTATTGCAGATCCTGCTTTGGATCTCGACGATCGTGATTTAAGATTTGGATTGATTTTGAATTTAGGACAAAATCGATCCACCCCTACAGACCACAGATGCTACAATTATAAACGGAAATCTTCCTCTTTTGTACAGCAGCAGCACAGATTAGCAGGAGTCAGATTTCAAAGATACAATAAATCACAGCCTGACATCAGGCTGCATGACACCTGAATTTGGTTGTACAGAATCAAATTAAAACTACGGCTCACTTAGCTAAACCAAGCTAGCCTTGACAAGGAGCTAACATGTTGGGGTCAGTTTTGGGGATGTTTGATAAAACTGGCAACTCCAAACTGATGTCAAATATCAAAGTAAGCTCTCTAGAGATATTCAGTCACCATAGCAGTCCTAGATGGAGGTGCTTCCTTAATTGTTTATAACTTTAGATGTTTCATGGGTTTGCACGTGCCCAGTTTAATTATGCACATTCTGTGTTAGGAATAAACTCACTTTTAGGTGAAAGGACCTGAAAACCGGTTTTCCCAGTTTCTTACTAAAGAGCCATGTGATCCATCTGCCCACCTTGAATGAGGATCTCAGTAATGCTCCTCCTTATGCTCACTGATTCATACAGCAATAAAGGAGACTATGAGAGCTTGTGGTGCTGATATGACTAACATGCTGAAGTCACATGGGTGGAGGCTAAGCATATGTGGTGACAGACAGCACAGTTGTCTTGGGTGCTGGGTGCTACTCTACATTATGTCCAGCACATCACTGTGGAAGCAGACAAAGTGCAGCCTGCGGTTTATCAGCATGAAGAGAGAGAGAGTTCGGCGTGTGATCACCTAGATGTCTCACATCCTCGTCAAAACAAGGGCCTGTCACGCTGTGGCCTCCCATACTGACTCAATCTGCTTATCAGTGAGGTCATTAGTCTCGTAACTGTTATCTAGGTGTCCGCCTGCTACTTCACCGCCGCTGTTTGTTCTTGCCAGCTTACACCGTTGGGCTTGAGCTCATGGATAAGTCCTAAATGGATAAGGCTACAGTTTTCCCTGCCTGCTTAACTCTTGTATGGATCCGTTAATTGGTCGGGCAGTTAACTGAAAACATGAAAATGTATGAATGTGCTGCAGCTTCCATTTATGAATGGATATTTTTGTATATGCTGAAAGTTGTTTTTTTTTTTGTCTTTTTCCCATTTTAATACAAGTACGTGTGCAGGGAAGAGGAACATTTGAAGAAACCAGAGTATTTTTTGTGATTATCTTCCATCTATGTTTGTGATAACAACATGAAGAGCCAGGCCCTGTCCTGATCTGATCTCCACCTGTCCTATCAGCTAAACAACCAAGCTCCACCCCTGTATCCTCGCTTTGAAATATAAGTCATTTTTGAGTAGTGATCACGTGTATACCTCACTCCTGCTCTGAGCGGGTGGCCCGTCCTAACACGCCCACCTGTTGCCAGATGCATATTTTCAGGATGCTTTTGGTCAGTTCCAGCACTAACACCTTTCTTCTGGATGTTACAATTAGCAGCCAAGCTGGTTGTTTTTGGTTTGAGGGGGACTGGTTGTGGCCTAGAAAGTGTCTGTTCTGCATGGCTGCTGCAGAGGGGGAAGTGTATATATAGCTGTAGTACTTCAGTCCTTTTATTTTGGGAGCAGCAAAATGGTAATTTAGTGGCTTTCTCCAGATTTCAGCGTCAGTTAACTTCACAGCCTGTTCATGCTTCTTTTGTAACATGAGAGGCAACTTTGTTGTGGTGTTAGCGAGGAGTCACATTTTCTTCTTTTGCTGTTATATGATGATTTGCTAAGTTTACTGTATTTTTGCATTTTGTTTTGTTCTGATCTCACGCCTACATGTATGTGCGTAGACACCCAAACAGGAAGAACTTGGTTTATGCAATGACCCTTTCATATAAATCAGTTGTCTCTATTTTTTGCTAACTGCTAATGCTAGTGTTATTTGCCCTGTGTTGGCCGCTCAGTTACTGTCAGTTTTTATGGTTTTCCAGGGTTGTGATTAGTCACCCTTGATTGGGGTGTACCACACTGGAACTTCAGAGCAAATTTAATGACAAAAACAAATTTTCATTGCACCTTGAAAACATGTAGTCGAGTCAATCATCCATGCTCACCGTATCTTCAGGTCCTTCCTGTTGGCCCTATCTTGAGCACACCTAGCTGGGCAGGTTTCCAGAGAATAAAAGGGATCTCGGGTTACTTCCATCATGACACACATCGCCACAGAGAACCCACAGCTGAGCACATCTTCTTAATGTTGAATAAAAAAGACCTGGGTCATCTGTAAAGCACTCTGGTTGTTTGCTCCAGTGACAGCAGTGGGGGGAGGTGTATGAGCGTGCCACTGTGAATAGTTTAACTTTGCATGCCTGTAAGTACAGAGTGTAGTTTTACTGTCACGGACATCTCGGTGTTTCCTGATACATCCTTCTTCACACTCCTCCCTGATCTTTTATTTTTTTCTTCTCACAACTCCTCTTTCCTCCCTCTCTGTTTTCATGTCTTTTGAAAGAAATTTCAAAAATTGATATTGCCTTTCTCACTATGTCAGCTCCATCTAAATACCCTTATTATCAGAATCCACTTCACTATTGCTTTAAAGGGCTTAGCAAATGATTAGCGGATGCTTTCATTCATTTGGGTGTATCCATTTATAGTATGGGTGGTCCCAATGAGAATCAGACCCTTAAATGGTGCAGTGTCAGTGTTGGGCTGTACCAGTCGAGCGGCAGAAGGCTGTAGCATCGTAACAACCCCCCTCTTCTTCCAACAGTGTCGACATTTAAAGGGGGAAAAACATCAGAGACAGAAGCAGCCCAGAAAAGGCAGTAGGAAAATTGTGCTGTCAGGATGTTGTGACATGTTGGTGCTGGAACACCACTGTCAGTAAAGTCTTACTTTTGTTTAAGTGATTGGTGACGTTAATTTGACTGATCTTGAAATTTATATGGTGCTGCTGAAAGTTGACGAGGTGCCACAGGACATCGGCATTCCTGTGTGCGCACTGTGCCAGCTCAGACTTTTACACACTCGGTATTGGAAAATACTGTCTGCGCTGCTGAACATTCCCACAGCTCATGCCTGGTATTCCTAGCTCTGGCTCTTGTAACCACCCTGTAGTGTTTTTCCTTTCAGGCTGATGTGGGAGCGCTGGCCTGTGAAGGCACTCAGAAGCTGCCATAAAGTCATTTGTTCCTGGGATTGAAGCAGCAAGTGTTTCTGCTGGCAGTAAAAGCAGAAGATTCATACAGCTGTCAGTGTCTGTTTCTCAGGAGGCCACCTCCAGAGCCTCTGACTCGTTTCAAAGTGGAGATGGAATCAAATATACATTATACATTTAACTGGATACTCCAATCAGGATTGTTTTGAAAGTACAAAAATAGTCTATAAAAGGCTATAAGCTTAAAAAAAAGCAATGTGAAACTATCGGTTATCTTATCTGTACCAGCCATGAGAAGCGGGTAATTATCGGTTATCGTATCGGTTGGGGAAAAAAAACATATTGTGCATCCCTAATTACAACAGCATTACTATGATAATTAGCCAATAAGAACCATAAATTAGTATATTAATTCACTAAAAAGGCTTATTGAGACTTCCTGCATGATTTGAAAATAATTGCTCCTTTACAACACGCATTATTACACAAAGATAACTACTGATTCTGCCCACCCTCATTTGATTGACCTCTATGACAACCAATAAAATAGAAAGTTTAGTTAATTTTGAGTCCCATCACACTTTTCTAAACACAACCTTCCAGCTACAGCTGAACCGGAGATGCAGCTCGCTACACATACACATGGCAAATAATGGTGGTGATTTTTTGTTTTACAGAATATAATCATTTGTGACTCAGTTATCACAATATATTGTATATAATATAATCAGGATTATGTGTGTGACTTGAATTGTGTGTGCACTATCCGTTTCTTGACACCCTGCTGTCTAATCGCAGCCATCGTTCTGTTACTATCAATACCTAGCAGAGGAACAATGCAGCACCTGGTGCTTCTACCACCAACCGAGTGGCAGACAGTAAGGAAACCCAGCCAAGCTTGATAGCATGGCCTGGCAGGCTCCCTTTCATATTCTCTCTTTATCTGCAGATGGTATCAGGAGGCTGTGTTGACACAGAACAGTGTAAATCACCTTGTTTGCGATGTGGGTTGAACAGGTTGATGTGTGGGCTTGGAGAATTCTTTGAAGTAGTGGGAACACTTCCTGTACAGACATCAGAAACTGATGGAGCCCAGCCCCTCCACTGCCATTTTTCTCACGTTGCTGGCCTGAGTGTATGCTCACTGCAGCAGTCTTTGTACCGTAACACACACTTGATCTGTGCTATTGTTTTGTCAAGTCCTTCCTCCCTCCTTTTCTTTGGTGTTTGTGGTTTCTTAATATTTTGGGAACATCCTGTTTGTGTGTTTAATGCTGTGGGGCACAGCTTGTTCAGTTTAAGGCCTCTGACCATTACTGCCCTCTTATTATTGTGAGAGGACAAGAAAGACAGACGAGCAGCAGCAGAAGAGGAAAAGATCAAGTACAAAAAAAAAAAAAAAAAAACGGAGAGGGGGCTGAGGCAAGTGATCAAATTGGAGAACTCAGAAGAAAGAGTGGAAATGTAGGAAAAAAGATGAAGGGATGGAAAGAGAGGGAAATGGGTAGGAATGGTGGTGAAAGGAAAACTGCATTGAGGGGAACTTGAGGTTGGCTGTGGAGGGGGGCGGGGAGGGTTATTTCAGACGGACAGCTTTGGGAATTCTGGTGTCGCTGGTGTGCAGCCTAGGATTAAATGCAATTTAATGCTCCAAGGCATGTTTACGTGCTATGTAAGTGATTCCCTGTTTGCTCTTCATGAGTGCTTATCAATGATTTGATGACATCCCCCCACCTCTCTGATAGCTGACATACATCAGATATGGTAAAATATGTGTTGGGGCGCTGTCAGTGCCCCTTGGCACCGCATGGGAGCAGACCGCTGTGCACGTGTCATGTGAGAGAGCGGGACACGGAAAAACCTTTTATTGGGGTTGATCGTGCCTCCCTACACACATCTGTTGGGAGAACCTCTGGCTGTCACATAAAGAGGCTTGACTCTATTTCCATCTGTAATTTAGGTAATTTGCTGGATGTTTTTAAGCTACTTGCAATTGAATTGCTTAAAGGGTCGTGTTTTTGAAGTGCCTCTGGCACTGAGTCACTTTCCCTTTTAAGGACTAGGTTATTTGAATCAAGCAGCTTTAGTATTTCCTTTGATTACTTTGGTGTGCTATTTATTCAGCCCTCACTTGTTCATATTCATTTGGCCTGCTTTTAAATAGAGAGTAGTTTTGTAAAAAGGCGAACAAAGCCTTGTATTTATAAAAATGAGGTCTTCATAGGTCTGGAACAGCTTTAAACTTTGATGTTTTTTTCTAAAAATAGCAAATGAATACTTAATTCCCTTATGTGGCAGCTAACTAGTCTTAATAGATCATCTTATTTATGGAATTGTATAAACCGGAATATACGGCCTTATGTCAGGAATGATGGGCTGATTTCTGGGGCAGAAATTGCTGTAGCAGGAAAACGATACAGGGAGCTGATGGGCGCAGCTTGAGTTGGCTTTGGGATGTCTGCTGACACAGTGGCACTGAAATGTCGCGCTGCGTAGGCATTTTGAATCAGAACATAATCTAACAGTCAGCCTGGCCACCCAGCAGCATAATTTAGAACCAGCCTATGACCATGTGACTTCACAGGAAACTCCAAGTTGGTGTATGTACATAACTTTTATGAAGAATAAAGGGAAACATATTTTATGATCACATTTTCCCCATCAGATCTATTCATCGACTATCACTCTAAATCAGAATAAAAGCTAATTCATAGTCATGAATGGCCCTTTGTGACCCTGGCACGATCATCATGAGTTATTCAGACGTATCATTTGCTCCTTTTTTATGACGCAGCGTATTTCCTCAGCAAAGTTTTACACAGTCGAGGAAAACTCCCAGCCTGCTTATGAGGTGTGATAAGTTCGACCCCTCCAGCAGTCCCGACACAGTCAGATGGAAGTTAAAGGCCATCCTCGGGTCTCTTCCTCTCTGCCATTCCCCCTCTTCATGTCAAATCCTCTCTCTCTCTCTCTCTCCGTCTCCACTGTCTCTCCTGCGAGCAGCATTTTTGCGTCGTTACCTCACTGTGGTTGTAAATAATCCCTGTTATGGCTTCCAGATGTCCCTCCGTCCCACTCTGGAATTGGGGATTGGGTTGGAGCGCGGTGCGGGTGTAACGCGTTGGACACTTACTGTAACTGGCTCAGCTGCTGACTGGTCCTGAGTGTGCCGTATGTGTTGCCTCCTCGGCCTCTCACTCTCCTCTCTTGTGATCTCTCCTGTCCAGTCCCACTTTCTCCCACGGGCGGAACATGATCGCTTTTCCATTTCTCTCTCTCTTCTGTCGCTATTTCTCTTTCTCTTTTTTTTGTCTCTCATTGTTTTTATCCCACAGTCGTCCTCTGTCCTTAAAATATCTGTCATACTATAATCCCTGATATTCAGACAGCTCCTGAACTCCTGAAACGAGTCAGCGGCTGACCAAATTGTGTAATTCCAGACAGACTAATATCAGAAATGCCACTAAAACCATTGAAATGGTTTTCAGCAAAACTACATGAGATTCCCTAAGCTGGTGGGCTGAATTTAGAAGGCTACGCTGCTTTTATAATGTGTCCGATACCAATTAGCTCAACACGGTGGTTAATATAATATATTAGATCGGACATGGTATATAGATACCCAATATTAACGGGCTTTGATCGGGAAAAGGGCAAAAATAAAGTTGATGAAGCATAACTAGAAATTCGGGGTCTCACAATTCTAAATCAAAAATCGATCAAAATGAACATCACTGATTCACCTTTTTTAACAGATTGGTGAAATATTCTTTTTAATCTTAAATTAAATAAATAAAATTTATAAATTATAAATTAATATTAAATTAAATTTAATCACATGGCCTTATGTGGTACATTCCAAAAGAAATCTTTTTAAGGAAGAATTGTCAAGGAGTGAAATCAATGATACATTGATTATTACAAACAACTGCATAGCCATCAGTGCTGTAGACATGTTTATACTGAAAATGGAATCAAATTGTAAAGAAAAAGAAGTGTCTGTAATGGATGAACGCCAGATGTCTAAAACACTCCAAATTCTTCAAAAATAACGTTGGTGTTGATTTCCTTTTAGCCTCTTTTGTCTGAGTTTTTGTCCATCTAGTATATCGCTGATGCTCTGTGTAGCTCCCTCTTAATTTATTCATTGCTCTTCTCATTTTTTCTCATTGATTCACTGTCTGCTGAGCTACTTGCATCAACTATTGTGGGAAAGAAATACAAAAATGACATTGGCACGATGTAGATTCTTGGAAATGCATGACTCACATATATATATAGAGCATAAAAGGCACACACACGCACAATAATGCCGGGAAAGGTTGTTTTTGAACATGACCTGTGGTTCATTTCTTTGAGTAATTCTGAAATCAGATCTACAATTTTCTCTGAGAAAACATTTCAAGCCTTGTAACATATGAAGCGTCCGCTGGGGACTGTTCAATCCTCTGCAGGGTGTCACGCACATGTGCTCTGGGAAAGTATTAGACAGACTGTGTGCGTCATGTGGCTCTATAGACAAATCCAGGGAGGTACTGGAAGTAGTTAATTCACCATTACCGTGGTGGTATCTCTGTACAGTATCGCTTGAATGCAACTGGTCCTAGGATGTGAACTTTTTCTACTTTTTACTTTACTTTCTATGTAACGTTACTGTTGACAAAATGTCTTGGAAATCTGCAGGAACATGTGAAGTTCTTAGCTGCTCCAACAGTTGTGGAAAACTTCAACTTTGTAAAGTAGTCCTGCTGCATGACTGCAACACTTCCCTCTGTCTGCCGTACAGTCACTGTTCACATCTACAACTTTACCAGCCTTCCTCTGCAGAGTTAATTCAACATTATGATAGTCGTTAATGGACTGTGAGTATCGGACGGGCCCTTTAAGAATGATGTGTTCAGCATTTGGTAGAGTGCAATATTTGGCCAACATATCTGGAGCTCAGGTAATTTTGACCCTCAGTGAGTGACCTGTAGTTAACATTTTGTTGCTCATCACATGCCAGCGGATTAATGAAATACTAAAAATAAATAAATTTGATACTAACGTTAATGTCAACATTCTGTAATGATTTAATGCAGCTCTTGATTGATTATGCTCATGTTAGCTAGCTAGCACAGTAACGTTACTATATTACACGGTACTTCATCACGTGACGTGTGGCGGATGGTTAAATGGTGCATTTTTTTCTCTACTTCACTATTCTATATTCTGGCTGTTGTCCTAACCAATGTTTAATATGTAAAACGCAGTAATGGCGGCGCTGCTAGATGGTGGAACACTGGAACACAAATTAGTCGTCAGATTGGTCTATATATTTTTTGTCCTCCTATTGACTGAAGTGGTGAGTGTGTCATTGTGCACTGAAGAACACTAGTTAGCATACTTCCAGTGTAGTGCAATACTTAAAATAGTCTTTATTTTTACAATTATAAAAAGTAAATGGGGCAAAACAGGGCAAAAGTAACAAAATTTTGATTTGTGAAGCAATGGATAAGTTACATATAGGCTTATATTAAAGGGACAGTTCACTCCAAATTCAAAAATACACTTCCCTGTAGTGATATTTATCCATCTAGATAGTTTTGGTGTGAGTTGCTGCCTTCTCTCCAGCATAATGGAACTAGATGGCACTTCGCTTGTGGAGCTCAAAGCACCAATAAAATACATTTGAAAAACTCAACAGCAATGTCTCTTTCCAGAAATCATGACCTGGTTACTCAAGATAATCCACTGACCTTGTTGTGAGCAGTTTCATGGAGGAACTATTCTATTCTTTCTGTATCACCACGCAGAAAGAAGCTAAGCTAACTAATGTAACAGCTCAGCTGAGGAGGACGCCATTAATGTTTACATCCCGTCCTGTCATGAGGTCGAGCCTCTCATCCATGAGTGGATGCACGTTTCCCTTCTGCGCTGTGATACGATGTAGTTTGGTAGAAAGAAAATAGTCCCGACATGAAACTGCTCACAACAAGGTCTGTGGATTATCTTGAGTAACCGGGTCATGATTTCTGGAAAGAGACATTGCTGTTGAGGTTTTCAAATTTATTTTTTGTCCATCTATTTCCATCTAGTTCTCTGATATTCAAGAGAAGGCAGCGGATATCTCCACACCAAAACAATCTATACGGATAAATAGCACGGCATGTAAGAGAAAAAAAACAAACATATTTTTGATTTTGAGGTAAAATGTCCCTTTAAATTACAGATAATACTAGTAACTTTGATTCCAACAAAAAGAATGTAGTTACACCCAGTGTTGAGTCACACACAGAAACCTTGTATGAAAGACTTTGTAATCCTTGCTACGCTCTTGACACATACATAGAGGCACACACTGACAAATTTTACATGAACACACCCTGCAGATGCAACATGGAAGAGATCCAGGCTGAGGCTGATCGTGAGTGCTGAGCATATCATTTGCGGGTCGGCTGCTAAGTGAACACACTTGCATGTAGTTACCAAGTTTCACGCAAAAATGGCTCTGGCTTCTCTTGTTGGTATGGAGCAAGATGGGCCTGATAAGCGCTCAGCAATTTGGGCTAAACCAGTCTGGCTATGTGGATTAGCTGGCGTCACTCATGTTTTTCCAGCTTCACTGCATCATGAGGCCTTCTACTGAACATGTGTGTATTTTGCAAGCATATGTTCCTGTGTGTGCACTCCAAGTGTGTCTGCGGATCCCCACAAAATGCGCAGTACATTAATATGATTGGCATGTCATCTTTTTCCAAGCTTGGCTACACATTGCAAAATCCCCTAAAAACAAAGGGCCGCTGTAATGGTGAAGCTCGGATAGTCACCTTCCTACGCGTTGCCAGGGGTTCCTACCACACCTCGTTATAGCAACAGTTGCTATGTTTAGGTCTACCTGTATATTTTGCCAGTGAGTTAAGATGTATGGTATTTTGTCTCTCTTGTAAAAAGCAAATGCAGTACGTTGCCATGAATCCTTTTCCGCTACAGGAACAGCACAGACACATTGATCCCTGGGTAAATGCGGGTGAGCTCAGTGAATACAGGCTGTTCTTGTTTGAGTCAGGGTGTTTCATATGTTGACCCTGCATACTGACATATGGGCCTGGTATTTTTAAAAACACTCGCACTTGCACACAATTGAATTCCATTTATAAATTACAGGCCAGAATAACAGGTTAATAGCTGCTGTGTGCTTCAGTGAACCACCCGCAGTTGGAGTGATGACCAGTTGACTTTTCCTCTCTAGCAAAGCAATTTATAAAATCCAGTAAATTATTTCAGCCAATTCCAGAGCAAGACATGGTCACCCATTATATGTCAGATGTAGGGAACTAGATCTAGCTCTGTGTATGTGTGTGCACATACTTGAATGTTTGTATGTGTGCTTTATTGTGGACAGGGGCTGTGGGCTCCAGGCTCAGAGATGAAAGACATTTCTCATGTGGCTGGTTTAGTGCAGCTCCTGAGTCAGCATGCAGTTACTAATCAGGGTTTTCTCTCTCTCAGAAAGCCTGACTTTGTTCCCCCTGCTCTCTGGCCCATCATCCTGTTAGCTGTGACTTGTATAATAAAGAGTTAAACCAGAAGTAAAACAGATGAATGTATTTTAACCATATAGCCAATATAGTTTAAAACTACCAGTGACCCTGTCTGACCAGTGTAAATGAAGAACATGGGGTGACAAAGCAAGGCAAGTAAGATTACTGAGAGATGGCCTAGTTGTCTTCCCAACAGCACTGGCCTTTGTCTGAGTATAAACACTTTTGACTTGGGATAACGGCTGAATAGGAAGCATCAGCAGTGTCCAAAGATGTATCTCTAAAATGTAAACTAGTCTACATCAGTTACTATAACCCTTCAAAGAGGAGAGAGTGCCCTTTGTGTGGATAGGGAGGTGACAAATGAGACTGCATAGTTTGTTTGTAAGGTTGTCACAATACAAGAATTTCAAACTTGGATACAAAAGTTGTATTAAAACAACACTCAATACCAAGAAAAGAAAGCAGGATATAAATAGGATGTTGAACACATTGGTAGAACAAATTCACTAAGCACACTAGGCCTGTCACGATAACTATTTTTGTTGTACGATATATTGTCCCAGAAATAATGGCGATAAACGATAATATTGTCATTTTAAGACCATTTTTTGCAAATGTTACAAATGTTTCATGCCTGCCTTGTTGCACGATCCAAGTCGTCCTCAAAAGTTACCATTTTCAGCGTGTAGGTTGCTAGCTCGGATGTTGTTGTTGTTTCTCATTTCAACGGGGCACACCAACACAATTGTAATAATTTTAATATCCTGTAGCCTTGGGTTGAAAATCTGATTGTAGATCTGTTTCTTTGCAGCTTTGGTGCTACTGTCAAATGAGGATATCATATTTTAAACACGTAGTATTAAAAAAGTATCGAAGTTTCAGTGCATATGATAATATTTTGCGTTCACAGTGTGGAAAACTTGACTGGTCTGCCAGCCACTTTTGCAGGTAACCTGCGATCAGCCTGTCCTGAATCAAAGACATTATGTGATTTATAAAATCAAACAGTCAAGTCAAGTTGACACAAACTCTAGAAACTGAAGACAAACTCTTGAAGATTTCTTTGGCAGAACCATTTTTATTTTAGCTGGCTTCTTGATTTTGTCATCCATCTGTACTGTAGTCGTGACTGCTGTTTGGATGTGATATGTTGTTTCTAGCAGTGAATCTCGGGTCTTTCCAGGACAGCATACCATGCATCATTCTCTGTCCTAGACTTTGTATTTTTGTTGGAAATCGTACTGTTGGAGTGTTAGATAATGCATGAAGAAAGAATTTGAGAGAAGGACCAGTTTAGTTTGTCTGTTTGTCACAGCCTTGTCTGTCATCATTTTTGTGGTGATGTCCTGGTCAGTTGCCTGAGGCTGGATCACACTTCCACATTACAACAGTGTTGATGAACCACTAGACATAGTTTTAATGTTTCTGGTCTACTTGCTCTGCAACTGATTTGCAGGAAAGTCAGTTGTCCCACATCAGGTGTTCCCAGCCTTACTCGTTGTGATGGCTGAGTCGCTTGTGTATATTTGTGTGTAGATGGTCTGAAGTAATGCGTGCCAGGACATGGCACACTGTTCCTGCACCGGCCTCATGCTTTCCCTCTGCCCTGCGGTCTTAGCAGGCCAGGCCAGATGTCAGTGGAGTCAGGAGGCAGTGTGGGAGTGAGAGGTTGTTGAGCTACGAGTGACCTGTTAGTTTTATTTCAGCAGGCATTTCACAGTGGGAGAATGTCCTTTTCCTCAACACCTGAGGTTCTGTAACCAAACACTCTTGTTAACCAAAAGATCTACTGTATGTAAGAGACAAACATGGAAGTGTATTTGTATGTGAATGCTTGCTTGTCATTATGGTAATAATGCTAATCTTTCAACATAAAAAGTTAAGTAATACTTCTCTCTGTATCAGTGTAACCGACCTTGGTGAACTTGCAGCCAATCCAGGTTATCCTTGGCATGCTGACCGAGATCATGTAAACCAGGAAGTGGTTGAATAGCTCTCCACAAATGAGGGAAATGCTGACTTTGTCAGTTATAGATGGAATCTTTCTAGCTTTGTGAGAGAACGTCGCCGACCCTCGCAGATCCCCCCCCGAGCCCTTTTCTCCATCAGGAACCATGACGGCAGGCGTAACAATAGCTAGCTTTATCATTCAGTCTCTGTGTCCGGTGTCATGTGCTATAGAGGTCCAGGTGGTCACTAATACTGATACTGATAAAAGGACATTTAGAATGGCATGGCAACCTTTAATGAGTTATGGGAATATTGTGGATCTCTGGTGGGTTACCTTCCATCTGTCCATGTTAACAGGTTTATTCAAGTCTACCATCAGATACTGGGGATTTAATTGATGGGCAGAAAATGTCAATCACTGTCAGGGTTTGCCCCAGGTAACTGGTAAACACTGACTGATCATAGCCATTGATGATATAAGTCACACTGGTCAATACAACTTCAACTTGATGCTATATTGGGTAAAACGCGTCCGCACTAACTTCAGCCTGGCGTTCTGCAGTGCAGCTATATGCTGTTTTTTCTCTGATTGTGACTGATTGGGCTGTTGGAGGTTTTCTTTTTTTCCTGACATTGTGACATGCTGCTCTGATTAACTGCTAAGCAAACGCACAATGTGATCGATCAATCACCCGCAGCACTGAATCAGCCAGATCCCGACGCCTCACATCTCATTATCGATGAAGTAAATGATAGTTAGATGAAGATTTTAGTCACCTCACTCATTAAATGTTAGCTGTTTATTTCAGGCCTTTATCAAATGCTGCTGGAAACTCTGATAGTCAAAAGAGCAAAAAATATTCTTTCTCTGCAGTGCGTTTGTTATTTTGCAATGAAGTCAGGGTATAGTACTCGCACCCTTTTGTGTTTTAAAGATATACTTTAAAAACATGTCCTCTTTGCTTAAAGTCCTTTATACATCACTTTTGATCATTTTAATTAACCTGACATCTGTCGTCCTTCTCTCTACAGCTAAACCCTTCACCTCCAAAGTGAAGCAGATGCGCTTGCACAAGGAAGACTTTGAGATCCTTAAGGTGATTGGACGAGGAGCCTTCGGAGAGGTAATGCACCCTCTGTTTTTTACACTCAGCTCAACCATGCAGCAGTCCATTACCATACAAGCTGAGAACCTGCAATTTGGTTTTCCCCTCTTTCTCTTTTGTACAAGAAACAGGTGTTCTGGGTTAGTTTGGAGCATTTTCTCATAGATGCTTCATCCGCAGTGTATGTTTTTTTTGTCTACTTGTCTGTTTTGACAGGAAACATCTCAGAATCTGGAACTTGTTCCTTGAGGCAAAGATTAAAAGTTTGATACTGGGATAATACCAGCCAGTAAAAGGCTGCAATCTCCTTTACCATTATACCTTAATACATGATTTATAAAAGGCAAGAGTGTTGTTGTGTTTGATAGTCAATTACTTTCTGCTGCATTCCAGCAGCAGTGCGTAGTATTGGTCCGCTGTATGAGCATGACTCTACTTGCAGCTTGAACAAAACCTTTAAATTCTTCTTCATGCTTAACCCGTGAACCGTAAATGAACTGCATTGCCAGTGAAAAGCATCCAGTGTGGCGTTACATGTTTTTATTGACTTTTTGCTTTTATTTGTGCCTATATGGAGGTTGAAAGATATTTGTCACTGGGTTTCAGAGGATGATGTCAAAGTTGGGGAATGTTGAAAGACTGTTTCAGAGATTAAATATTTGGAAGCGAGTGGCTCAAGAAGACCTTCAACATTCCCCAACTTTGACATCATCACCTGAAACCCAGTGACAAATATCTTTCAACCTCCATATAGGCACAAATAAAAGCAAAAAGTCAATAAAAACATGTAACGCCACAAAGTTGGTGAAGGGACAGGTCCTCAGCCAAGACTCTTACGTAATGTCAGTGTCCTGCAAACACCTTCTATCTTCATGATGACAGTTTGCACCAGTGTGTAGAATGATTATAGATTATTAGAAAATGTAGGGTTTCAACAGTGAATTGATCGTCTTGAGCCACTCGCTTCCAAATATTTAATCTCTGAAACAGTCTTCCAACATCTGTAGAAACAAGTCTGTGAATTCTTGAGTTCCTTTTAAAGCTCTCTGATAGGCGGAGAGAAATCAGTGAAGTGATTGATGGATGGAAATAGATATGGGCAGTCCTGCCAGCATGTAGCTGCAATAGAACTACAAAATACTAAAAAAGCTCACTTGTGCCTCCACGAGGAGTGCTGGTACATGCATGTGTGAGTCGTGTGTGTGTGTGTGTGTGTGTGTGTGTGTGTGTGTGTGTGTGTGTGTGTGTGTGTGTGTGTGTGTGTGTGT
>JBBPCS010000238.1:1802571-1820729 GCA_037974645.1 Hollardia meadi
TTCTGTTTCCTCGTCATTCGCCAAATGCACAAATAATTATATATTATAATATAACAGAATTATTATATATATATATATATATATATATATATATATATATATTAATTCTACTAAATACTCCTAAAGTGCTTATTGCAACTTGATGCAGACAAAAAGATACTTGGGCCATTGCTATTAATTAATTTCACAAACTTGCATTCTTTCAAAAATATATAAGATGAAACGATCAAATTAAATTTTAATTTAAATGTTCAGTTTGTCTCAATGCATTTTGTGCTGATGTTTGACTGGACTGCACACCGTGACACGTCTTGTGAGAGATTATCACCACGAAAAGAGGGATAACTACAACCAGGGAACCAAATTAGAAGGTTTTTGTGTCAGCAGCCATGTTTGAGAAATAAAATCACGTGCTGTGTACATGAAAATGTATTGTTACTAAAGTCATATTAAACAGCCCCCACTTCTCAGAGCGGTCCTGTGACTCGTTTTGTTTAAGTCACCCTTTGATGTTTTAATATCACGTACTTAACCGCGGTTGTGTTATTTGTTCTGTGTCTGTAGGTGTCAAGCACCAGGATTCCCAGAATTCCTTCTTGGCTTTTCTCAACGCTCCCACCTCAGCGCTCGACCAGTTTGATGTAAGTATTCAAGAAACAAATCCTTACATGGCCGGATTTAAATACAGCCGATGTGAACAACCAAATATCTTTTAGGAATTAAAGATTTGGGATCATGATTGATTTCATAATTCATAAATCTGCAGTTCATTAAATAATAAACGTGCTTTTTCTTCATACTTTTGTTTTATTCACACAAATCTTTATTTTTGGTTTTATATTTTTGTTTTGTTTTTCCTTGCTTCACTCACTGGTACATCAGGACTCTTATTCCTCATCCTCATCTTCTTTAATTGAGTTTTGGGAAGACGTAAGTTTCTCTTGGTTAGGCGGAGGTCCGTGTGTGTGTCTGTAACAGTAGCTGTTTGTTGTAGGACTCGGAGCACTTTTCTAGCTGAGAACAACAGCGTAGATCTGTGTATACATATCGCATCCGTGAGTTTGTGTCCGTGCATCAGTGTAACTGTGAAGAAGAGCAGAACCGCTGCAAAAAATGTCAGTCCTGTCCTTTTAACAAAGTCTAAATTGTATTTTTTTTTTAATGGAGAAATACATCAGAATCAGATTAATTAATTTGCCTTGAGTGTTAAGATTGATATTTTTTGCAGTGTGGTGCCCTTTTATTCAGTTGCTTGCTAGTCCTTGTAGGCTAGCAGACTATTTGAATGGCTCTACCTTAGCTTTAATAGTGTTATAGCTTTGGGTTGAACAGAACCACAAACTAGTACTCAGTAAATTTTTATAAATCCTCCATGTACCCATATATCCCCTCATAATTTGTTTATCAGGTTATTGTGCTCCAAAGGCTTCTTATTTTCCCAGCTGCTCATTTTCCATCGCCATGTATATTTTTCCATCAGTCCACCCTCTCCAGCCTCTCCTCAGTTCAGCCCTGGTGGACATACAGTAGTCTTATGCAGCGATTCCCAACCAAGTTACTAGTGGAACTTGTGCAGGTGCCAGGGGGCGTCTGGAAAGCTCAACTTATTCACTCAACTGAACTAAAATAATTTAAATGAAATGGATAAACTATAACGATAGACAGGTAGGATTACAAATTGGTGTTACCTTCAGTAAGTCGAGAGGTGAAATGGTTAGCTAAGAGTAGTATTTCAACAGTTTTGAAATGGCTAAACACGTGAAATAGTTATAAGTAATAAAACAAATTCAAATGTTTGCTAAAATTAATAGATAAACAGTTTTGAAATAGATCAAATTAAATTAACTGGTGAAATAGCTGAAAATAATAAATGGCATAGTTAGCTAAAAATCAAGGGATAAACAGTTGTTTAGACAAAAGTCATAAATAAAACAGCTCATTGAGTTTGATAAAAGTAATAGATAAACTGATGAAATGGTGAACCAAATAAGGATAAATGACTGAATGAATATTAAAAATATTGGAACAATATCCACTTTTATATAATTAATAGTGTTAAATAACATCCACTGTAATAATCCATATATACAGTAAGTACATGACTGCTGCCGACGAAGAGGTACTTCTGCTGTTTCACGTACATTAAGTAAAGGAAGGTTGGGAACCGCTGGTGTAATGTAATACAGTTTAATATGACCATTTCCATGTTTCTCCCTCAGCCTGTTGAACTGTGTTTTCAGCTCTGTTAGACAGCCTTTCTGATATGCACTCATCTCTGTCTCTACCACTCTCTGCCTCTCCTGCCACTGAAGCGCTCGCCATCCGTTGGCCCAACTAGCAAAGGCAGACGTGTAAGCACCATCACTGCGCTCTGACATCTCATTGAGCCTTTCTGTATGTGCTGTGTTGTCCTCGTCACGTTGATGTTCACATTTCCTGCGTATGTTTACTGTGGCTCTCTGATTGCATGGCAGGGGTGCTGAAAAACTTCATGTGTTGGATTTTTCATATTTTAATTACATGGGCTTTTATTGCTATGTGTGTTTCCTGGTGTCTGTGTGTGTTTTATTTTCTTTTTATTCTTCAGTAGCTTTGTGAATGGCCATGCATGGTGTACGCTTGTGGTTTCTCAAGTTAGCGTGGTCACTGGGCTGTGATGTGTTACACTGTGTAACGCTGTAATACGTGGGTCGCAGTAAAGTTGTGGTCATCTTTCCTCTGCAGCTGTGAAAGTCCAGTGGATGTGACCACAACATCTGTTTATTCTGGTTTCCATTTGTATATTATAGCATCTTCTCTTTAAGCATTAATGCTGCATATTGTTCTCTGGTTTGTTTTACTAACACTACTGTCTCTCTCATCTTCCTCTATCTGCCTCATCACCACCTTCTTCCTGTCCATTTCTCATCCTCATTTCTTCTCCCATCCACATCCTCTTCTCTTGTACTTCCACACTTTCTCACTTATCCGTTCTTACTGGTCCCCTTGTCCCCTCCCGCTCCTCCATTCTGCCTCTCTCTTCTCAGGTGGACTCCATCGATAACTTCACCCCCTCCAACACTCCATCCCGGGAAGACGACCCCAAGTCCCACCTCAAATCCCGCTCGCGTTCACCTTCCATGGCGAGTGATATGGAGCCCATAGAGGTCAGAACATCTCGTAGTCTGGGTCAAGAAACGCACATGTTTAGTGAATGAATGTGGTTGGATGTAATTTCCCATCCGGTTGTCACCAGTTAGAAATCCTGATCAGGAGCCTCCCTGTAAACGTCTGTATCTCTGGCATGTTGACAACCAAGGAAAAAAAAAAGAGCTCTAAATACCAATTTAATTGACAATTTTCAGTGAAAGTTCAGCCAAAAATGATACTCGCAGCGAGTCACAATACTGAGCTTGTCAAATGGGTCAGCCGTTGTGAATTGCAGGTAACTCAATTATGGAGAAATGCGAGAAGTACAACTGAAAGAAGGAGAACATTGTGGCCAGCGGTAGATTCCAATCTAAACTGAACACGGTGTGTAGTCAGGCTGCTGTGGAATACGGTGGAGCAAGTAAACACCCGTGTCCTCATTGGGAACCACGACGGAAGCAGATGTGATCTGCAAGTTCCTCAAAATAAAAAGCAACAATGGAGTCATGCTAGAACAAGTAGAACTTTACAGGTGTGAACAAAAAATATACAGCTGCAGGTGACCATCGCCTTGAGCCTGTGTGACACTGACAAATGACACCCAATAAAGTTATTACCAGCTCTAATTTTCAGCCTAGTTCTGTTGCTGAATCTCACAGCTTGATGTTTGTGTGTGTGTTCTGTCATGCAGTTGATAGACCACCCTCCCCGTACGGTCCAGACCCCCACCATGCGCTCCGGAGGGTACGGCAGTATCGGACGCTCCTCACCAAAGGTTAGACGGTTGTTGTTGTTTTTTATTGGACAGCCTTGAAACAAATAGACTGTTAATAATCACTGATTGGTGCTCATTCATGCTTATTTCATTTATTCTCCACAGTCCAAAGCACATCAGTTTGTGGTGAAGACATTCAACACGCCCACCAAGTGTAACCGGTGCACTTCCCTCATGGTGGGGCTCATACGTCAAGGTTGTACCTGTGAAGGTAAGGACAGAAGAAGGTGAAGGAAAATACAGCTGACAGACTCTTAAAACCTGAGTAAAGTTTTACTTTCATGATTCTGATATATGTATCCTCATGTTAAACAAGTTTCCATTGAACGCTGAGATTAAAATTACAAAGCTAGTTTGTCTTTTCATTGATTTTCACTGATACTCGAGCAGTCAAGCCCCTCATTTGTCTGCATCTCGTCTGCAGTGTGTAACTTCTCCTGCCATGTAACATGTGCGGACAAGGCTCCAGCTGTGTGTCCCGTACCCCAGGACCAGACCAAGGGCCCTCTGGGTATCGACCCTCAGAGGGGGATTGGTACCGTGTATGAAGGGCACGTCAGGGTGAGAGAGACTGTCGAAGACAGACCTGTAAAAGGTGTTTTAACCCATCTGTCACTAAACCAAGTCTGTGTTTGTGCTTTAGGTGCCCAAACCGACCGGGGTGAAGAAGGGTTGGCAGCGGGCGATGGCTGTGGTGTGTGACTTCAAACTGTTCCTCTACGAACTGGGAGAAGGAAAAGCCACGCAACCAAGCGTGGTGGTCAGTCAAGTCATAGACATGAGGTAGGAGAAGCAGAGAAACTCCTCTTAGTCACTATAGACTTACATTTCATCTGAATATCCTGGATATTCAGCCCAAGATGGTTTACTGTGTGCTGCAAACATACATCCCCAACCAATGATTATTCTCATTATTCATTAATCTGCACATTACTTTTTAGATTAATTATGTTTTAATGAAGTGGAGAAAAAATGGGAATCACAATTTCTCAGAGGCCAAAATGCTAAAACCTTAAGATATTGAATTTACTGTTAGATATGACAAAAAGGAACAAAGAATTGTCAGGAAGCTTGAGAATATTGGCTTTTTTTTTTACAAGAAAAACTTTGATCTCACTCCTGTCATTTAGGGATGAAGAGTTTTCCGTCAGTTCTGTCCTGGCCTCTGATGTCATCCACGCCAGCCGCAAAGACATCCCCTGTATATTCAGAGTAAGTCCTCTTAGACGTGTCAAAACAATCTAAAATACCGCTCAATTCCAAAATACTATTAAAACACCTGATATGACCTTTCTTCCGGCCCTCAGGTGACGGCGTCCCAGCTCTCCCCCTCCAGCAGCCACAAGCCCTCCATCCTGATCCTGGCCGACAGCGATCAGGAGAGGAACAAATGGGTGGGCCTCCTCAACGAGCTCCACCGCATCCTGAAGAAGAACAAGCTGAAGGACCGCTTCGTCTACGTCCCCAAGGAGGCTTACGACAGCACCCTGCCGCTCATCAAGACGACACAGTCTGCTGCTATCATAGGTGGGCCTTCAACACTCTCATTCTTGATCAAGACAGGAAGAATTCAGAATATGTAAAAAAATAAAAATAAAAATAGTTCCAAAATGAGTTTCCTTTGTGTATTTGAGTGTAGTTGTTCCACACAGAGCTATTTTCACCCACCACCATTTAGATGTTAGATAAGAGAAACATTCTGTGGCCGGCAGTTTGGTTTTCATCATGTTATGAAAATAGAAACAAGCCAGTTGGAACATTTTCTGCACAGAATGTCCTTTTTCTGGCTCTGACGTGGCCGTCTCACTTCATTTGCTCTGCCCTCAGATCACGAGCGTGTCGCCCTGGGCAATGAGGAAGGCCTTTTCATCATCCATGTCACCAAAGATGGTAAGATCCACTCTTGGAGATCTTTGAGTATTGTTGGCCTGTTGTTATGTCACTCACTCCTGCCTGTATCCGTCCCTCCCCTCAACACTTCCTTTCTCGCCCCCCACACGTCTTCATTCGCTCCCTCCATCCTCAGAAATAATCCGTGTTGGAGACAACAAGAAGGTGCACCACATCGACCTGATTCTCCAGGAGCAGCTGCTGGCGGTCATCTCCGGCAGGAACCGTCACGTCCGGCTCTTCCCCACGCAGGCCCTGGACGGCCGCGAGACCGAGTCCTACAAGCTGGCGGAGACAAAGGGCTGCCACACCATCGTCTCCGGCCTCGTCCGCAACGGCTCGCTCACCTGCCTCTGCATGGCCATGAAGAGACAGATCATATGCTACGAGGTTGAACGCTGTTTATTGATGCATTGGATCAGTAGAGCTGCCATGCAAATCGTTATTTTCAAGCCAACCTGAGTGTCGTCGTTGTTTGTTTTATCTGCTGCACTCCAGGTGAATAAGAGTAAAGCACGGCACCGCCGGCTGCGGGAGCTGCAGGCCCCGGGGCACGTTCAGTGGATGGGTCTGCTCAGCGAGCGGCTCTATGTAGGATATCAGTCTGGCTTCACTCGCTACAGGTACTCCACCTGTCGACTGATCTAAATACAATCTTTACGTTAAGATGGCTGTCATTTGTTTATATTTGATCACTCACTAATGTTTAAATGACCTAAATGTCTTATCAAATGATGATGATGAACTTAATAAATGTGGCTCTGTGTTTCCCATGACTTCCACAGTGTCCATGGTGACGTGTCCCCTGTCAACCTGCTCCACCACGAGGACCACACCCTCGCCTTCATCCCCCAGCAGAACCTGGACGCCCTCTGCGCCGTGGAGATTTCCAGCAAGGAACTGCTGCTGTGCTTCAGCGCCATAGGAGTGTATGTGGACTCCCAGGGCCGCAGGTCACGGCAGCAGGAGCTGATGTGGCCAGCTGTTCCCAACGCGGCCTGTGAGTGCACAAATTAATTTTATAAAAGGATAGATGGATAGTCTTTGCATTCAGCATATGCCTGTCTACTGTATAACTAGTCATGAGATAATAGAATAGAATAGATAACAGAATTTGTGCGTCAGACAAAATGAAAGTTATGAATCTGCATTTGTTAGTTGTACTGGCAGGAAAAGACGAAGTAAAAGACACTCAAGTGTAACAAAGATTGTCTAAAATGATGTTTCTTTTTGTCCAGGCTACAACGCCCCCTACCTGTCGGTGTACAGTGAGAACGCTGTCGACGTGTTTGATGTCAACACCATGGAGTGGATTCAGACCATCCCTCTGAAGAAGGTCAGTGCTGCTGTGGACTACAGCCTGCTGTGAATGTGACACGACTGAAACTCGAGCAGCAGCAGAGACCAGTGGAGGCATCTCTGGCTCCACCTGCTGGATCAGATAAATGAATCCTTTTTTTAAAAATTGTATTAATCACCACAGTAACCTGACTGCTACGCTTCTGATTGCACCTCTGCCACAAAAACAGATGTATAAAATCCAGATTTTATAATTAAGTTGTACTTTTTTTCATGAAATTACTATGACGAGTTTAATGAATGATTTCTCTGCTTCCTCTTCAGGTGCGACCTCTGAATGCTGACGGCTCTCTGAACCTGCTGGGACTGGAAACAGTCCGGCTCATCTACTTTAGAAACAAGATGGCCGGTAAGAATTCACAAGTGCACAAGTGAAGCATCGCAAGGATTTAAACTCCAAAAGTCCAACATTTACGCTGCCTTTCAGTCAAAGTCCCCTGAGCGTTCCAGGTGCACAAAGATTAACTTTAAACATGGCTGATGGGACAAACTGATGAAGTGTACACACAGTTGAACTCTCAGCAGTGCAGCTTCCTTACATATAACAACAGACGCCATTATACATTTTATTTTACGGCACTTTAATACTTAATAATTACTAAATATCTAAATGTACCTTTCACCAGCCTCTTACAAATACTTAATTAACCCTATGAAAGCGGATCTCCTGCAGGCGGCTGTGGGAGATCATTATTTGCACGATCCTCTTTAAATCGATGTAAATTAAAAAGCACAAGAGCCAGAGCATTCATTCTTGTTGCACCAGAAAGTTAAGGATTTGGTCTTCATCGCCTCATCGTGTCGTCTGCTCTCGATGATGTCGTTACGTTACATTATGTTCGGTGCAAAACGTGGCATTGATGAAACTATAAAAACGCCTTTGCACTCAGCTCATAATGAGAACGTCTCAAAAACTAAACAATGTCCACAGTTGAAATCAATTTTGGAGTGTTAAGAAATATTTTGTTCATGTTTCTACATTTAGAAATCTTTTGGATCAATATGTTTTGTGTTAATTTGGTAAAAAAATTGATGAAAAAACATCAGATTATTTTTTTTTTTTTTTATTATGACACAATTTCAACACTTATCAAGTATCATGGTTTATTGATTTGTGTAATCTTTTAGCTTAGGTTGTTCAGCTTTTAGGGATATGAAGCATTTGAAGATACTCAAAGAAATGACCTCACAATAAGCAAAAATACGCAGCGAACCATTTCTATTACAGAATTTAAAGGGTTAAATACGTGGCCTTTTAGTTGATGCTTTACGATTTACAATGTGCGCTTCAATGGGTGATGCCATTATTGTGTCACAACTGCAAGTGTTGCTCCAGCAGCATATAAAGCTGAGGCAGTTTCATTGCAGGACTTCATCTCTAGAATCTGTTTCCTCTCTGTGTAACTCGAGTCACAGCAGAAAGTTTGACACGTCAAAGTGAATTTGCAACACTTTTCTCGTGTGTCATGTAAACACGCCTGTGGCTTTGTTGTGATCTTCCAGAGGGTGACGAGCTGGTCGTCCCGGAGACGTCAGACAACAGCAGGAAGCAGATGGTGCGCAGCATGAACAACAAGAGACGCTTCTCCTTCAGGGTGCCTGAGGAGGAGCGACTGCAGCAGAGGAGGTAGCTCACCTGCAGCTTCTTCTGTGTTTTTATCCCGACTTTCTGTCCTGTGTGTTTTCACGTGAGAAATTCTCACTTTTTTTATTGTTTATCGTAAACATTTACAGGTTGCCCTTAATGTACAGTTCATGTTTAATGGAGAGTCTTTGCACTGCTGTCTCTTTGTTCCTCTGCGCTCCGTTTGTGCTTCCAGAGAGATGCTGCGAGATCCAGAGATGAGGAACAAGCTGATCTCCAACCCCACCAACTTCAACCACGTGGCCCACATGGGACCAGGAGACGGCATCCAGATCCTTAAAGACCTGCCAATGGTACATATATATATAATATATAGACTGACAAACAGGCACATACTGTAGAAAACACCCAAACAAAAGGGGATCTAAGACACAGAAACTGACGCACTCAGGCTGTTTAACATGTGTGTGTGTTTGCAGACCACCCACCCTCTGATGTCTTGTAGCATGCTAACTGTAGAGAAAGTTTCCATTTTACAGACTTAGTTCACCTCTCACTCATATTCCTCTATGCTGTAAGGTTGACTCGTCCTGCTCTCTGACCTGCTGTGACGGTGCATGAATGTCACACATGTGTTTAGAACTGCACCGTCTTCACTCCACTCCCCTGCACTGCACTGTGTGTGTGTGTGTGTGTGTGTTTGCTCCGTTGTGTTTAAACCAGAACGTCCGTGTTCAGGAGAGCCGCGCCGGCTTCAGCGGTTCAGTCAGCATCCCCTCCATCACCAAGAACCGGGCCGAGCCAGGCCGGTCCATGAGCGCCAGCAGTGGACTGGGCATACGTGAGTACCAGCAGCCCATCAGTCCTCTTTCGTCAACTTGAACCTTTTTTCAAGCCGCTTCATGTTCCCTCCTCTCTCTCTCCTCAGGCTCGTCCTCCCAGAATGGCAGCGCTCTGCGCAGAGAGCTGTCGGGGGGAAGCTACGGGTCCAAACGGCAGACCATGACCTCTCCGTCTGAGAGCTCCCTGTCCTCTGGTGGGGGCATGGACTGTGGAGATGCTCCACTGTCACAGTTTGACAGAGAGGTCAGTAAACACAGTGAAAGTTAACATACAGCTTCATGTATAAACAATGATGCTAAACACTGTAAGAGAGGAGCGACAGTTAAATACATCAGGGCACATCTGATTGTTGTGTAGCCACTTTATAGATGTGAATATGGAGTTAATGTCAACCCAACATCAGCTGTGTATGAACAAACGCAGATCATGATTGTTTCCTTGCCATGCGACTGTAGAAACTAGCTGTGATCTGTTTGAAAAGCCGATCCCCCTCCGTCCCATCTGTCACACACATCCTGGCCTCGGGGCTGCAGGCCTCTCACCTCATCCCACCTCTTGGTTAGCTCCCTGTGATGTCAGCGCCTTGTAGTGAACAGCTCGCTGAGGGCCTCTGGCCTCCTCCTCTCTCCCAGTTTAGACTGGTAATGTCTCTCCATGATGCCTTCTTTAGGTGTAGCTCTGGCTAGTTGTTGCCTCATATTACTGAAGGAGCACTAATGTGCAGTATGTTAGCTAAACAGCGCTGTTTGTGGGATTTCCTCGCACAAATCTGATTACTAGCAGAACAGTTTAAGCAACTTCTACCCTCATCCACCCTCAAAGCACCTGCCATCCCTCCTGTGGCTCCCCATCCTCATGGCCCATAAGCCTGGATGCTCCATTTTGCCCCATTCCTCGCCTCCCTCCACCCTCACCCCGCTGTGCCTCGCCCTTCCTTCCTTCCCCTCCCACCCACCCGGCATGTTGTCTGTGGGCTGGGCGCTGAGTCTGAACTCTCCTCTGCAGTGGCAGGCAGTCTCACCGTCGGAGAAGACCCCCGATCTGAAAAGGGCTTTAAGGACCCTGCTTAGTAAGATGAAGGTAATGTCAACAGCTGCAACGACTGCACCAAACACACAACTGAGTGCACCGTGTCACTCAGTGCGCACCCACACGCAGAACACAGAGGAGTGTTTCAGTATGTATGTAGCATGAGGTGCATTTAAACACAAACATTCAGTCACACGCTGCGAGTGAAGCCTCCGGCCGCCCCCGCAGCTGCACCATCTCAGCTCCGTCACGTCACACATTTCACCGGAGCATCAGCTGCACCGTCAGTCCGCCCCTCACCCGCCCTCTGTCATCTCTTGGTTGCTGATTAAACGGTGCATCGCCGCCGCCCGGGCCATTTCTCGCATACACATCTTCCCAGCCGCACAGCCAATCACAGAGCATGTGTGTGATCTGCTTCCACACAGCCTGCCCATATATAGTAATACTGTAATAATAATATATATTATTATCTGTTACTTTGTTACACTGTAATTGATTATAAGTTGGAATACATGACAGCAGCTGCATGGTTTGGACTGAATTCACTTCTGCTTCACATGACAGTGATTCGTTAAAGGGTGGAGACGCACAATGTAGGTGGGCAGCGCACAAACTCTGCAGAGTCAGTTTAAAGAGCAAACTGCCTGCGTGTGCGTGTGTGTGTGCGTGTGTGTGTGTGTGTGTGTGTGTGTGGTAGCAGGATGACTGCCTCTTTAGGTCCAATGTGTTTCGACTGAATCCAAACAGGAGGCGATTGTTGCACATCAAAGAAAAGCAGAGTCACTGAACTGGAGACAGAATCAGACCTCACATGTCCTGCGTTTGGACCGAACATGTCTTTTTTTGGGGGGGGGGTTTATGTCTCCTCACATAAGGGCCATGCAGCACATACTGCATGTATGTGCTGTCCTGCCTGCATGTTTGTTTTCCTTCGGCTGATCACTTCTGCTCAATTGAGACGTTCATCTGCCCATGATGTGGAATGTAGTGGAAGGAGGAGGTGTGGGGAGGGGGGGGGGGGCAATGTGATGCATCCCAGGGTCAAAGAAGCCATTTTGAATTATAATAGAGTCGTAATCATTTAGTTTAGACCTTGACAGAAATATAATTTAAATAATAAAGTTCTGTTTACATCATCTAATTTTTCCCTCTCTCCCTTTGTTTCACTTCTCCTCCGACTCCTCTCTCTTTCCCCTCTCCTCCTCCAGGACTCGGACTCCCCCCGTCACTCCACGGCCTCCAACAGCTCCACCTTCAGCAGCCCCCCCAGTCCGGCCTCCCCACACAAGACCAAGTCCCTGTCCCTGGAGAGCACAGACCGGATGGGCTGGGACACATGAGCCTCCGCCGGCCTCTCGCCCCGCCCACCCACCGACCGACATCCTCTTCCCTCCTCCACCGCAGCCTCTCGCATCCTTTCTGACTCCCCCGCCCCCCTCCTCACTGCCCAGAGAACTGCACCTCCTGACGAACATTTGTCCCACTTTACAATCTGTCTCTCATCGTACTTCCAGGACGGGTCTGTCGTCTCTTTGAGGGAAATCCTGAGGGAGAGGCATCGCAAAACTTAGTGGTGGTCTCCATGTGGGTGCTGATGTTTGAGGGTGCAAATGTGTGTGTGTGTGTGTGTGTGTTTGAGTTTGAGAGAAGCTGTATGCGCTCGCCAGCGTGTGTGCATGTGTTTATTCAGAAAGGGCAAACGATAAAAAAGCCTCCCGTCTCGGCTCTTTTTTTGCTACCACCCGAAGCATCGAGACCAGTCTGCCCACGGCCCCCTGACCCATTCAGAGACTCAGAAACGTCACAATGCAACAAAAAAGAAGAGGATTATTACTGAGAGAGTGATTTCTACTTGTACATAGGACCCTCTGGGTTTTAGGGGACAATATTTTAATTTATTTATCAATCTTAGACACGGAAGGGGAGGTTTGCTTCACGGCCTGAATCAGACGGTTCCTCACTTCCCTCAGTTGTTTTCTCTTTGGGTGCTGCAAGAATTGAAAATGTAGGGGGGGAAAAAAATAAGAGGGAGAAAAGAAGATTATTTTTCTTTTGCTCATGATGCTAAGTGCAGTGACTTTATAATGTTTGTTTTTTTTGTTTTTTTTTGTTTCGAACCATCAGCAAAAAGCAGCGTTAATAATGCCGGCTCTATGACATCATCACAGCTCCTCTGTGCTACTCTCTCCCTCATTGGTCCAGCGTGAGTGACATCACCCAGCAGCCCCCGGGACGTTGTCCTCCATCGTAGTGTAGACGTTCCACTCTGCTGTGCAACCAAACCGACCAGCTCACAGGTTCGCATCACGATAATGTACATAGGTTCAAAGTAGAGAGTAATATATGATAATACTACAGAGAACTACACGGGAAAGAAAAAAAATCCTCCTTTTATTTTCCTTTGTTTGTTTTTGAGTGATTTGGGTTGTTTTCACACAAAAAGCCATTTTAAACCACTTTCCAGTTTTTTTTTTTACCGATTGATTTTAGATTTGTTTGTTTTATATTGTACGTATGACACGCGTTGTGTTTTTTCTCCCCCCACTCTGTTTGCGTGTGGACCGACACTACTGCCCGTACTGTAGAGTGAACACGTGCATTTATCACAAACCTGCTATCACATGTATCCGCACACGCCGAGGTGGTGTTTTTACGCAGCGAATGCCTCGTCCTGCTCCGCCTCTGATCGGTTAATCAACGACGATGTGTGTCGAAACTCCCTGTGGTGTCTTGATGGAGAGATCGGTCCTTCCTCTGAGCTTGATTTAACCAAAAAAATGGACAAAAGAGGGAGACGTGATATTATATTGTCTGACGGCCTTTTCATCTTCTGAAGACGGTTTGGTTGATCTGTTTATTATAAATCGGCATTTGTAAGAGCTCTTGATTGAAAATAAAACACTAAAAACGAGAATGTAAACACTTACAACAAAGTCAGCACTTGTTGTTGTCTGTAAAATGACCAGGACTTGAGCTCTGAACCCCCCCCCCAGGTGTTTTTTCTTTGGCAGGGTGGCAGCTCCTGGCTGCTAAAAACCAGTTACCTCTGTTGATCCCCGTCAGTTTACAGACAGATAGAAAGGCATTTTATTTGAGGAATCGCTCACAGGGCAGATTGGAATAAAACTGACAGAACGATGTGCACGGAGCCGAAAACTGTCTGAAACTGCCCGGACATGAAACACTAACTATACTGTGGTATCTGTAAGAAGATTGCACACCCTGTACTCTTAAACTGACCTGTTTCTGGTCCACAACGGAGGCGTTTTGAGAACCAGAGGAGGACCAGGCTGAATATACAGTACGGTGTCCTGGCTCAGAAGCCTCCAGTTTATTCCGCTTGTCTTGTGTGTTAGAAAGAGAAACTTTGGTGGTCATTCCCCTGTTGAAACGCATCAGAGTAGCTCTAAACAGCCCATTCCAAGTGTTCTTTTTTTTTAAATATTCCATTTTATTTGAAGAGAGAGAGAGGGAGAGGTTTGGAGCTCCACAGTGCGACTGAGCTTGTTTTATTCCAAACAACCACCTCTTTGAACCTTTTTAAGCTAGCAAGTTCCTCCCTAGTTCCTGCTGGAGTTTATCTGTAGAATGTATTAGGTGGGGGTGGGAGAACTGTCTTAGCCAGGTGTTTTATTATTGGCCAATATTGTACAGAAAAACAAAAAAACCTGATCCTAGATATCCCAGTTTAAGGAGAGGGGAAGAGAAACTCAGGAAATGTTAGAACCAATGAATTATTTTCATTTAGATGAAAATGGGTGTGTTAGAGGGTTTGATGGATGGATGGATGGAGCGAGTAGTGTACAGTAGATGTGACCCAGGTGGAGACGGCAGGAAGAAAAGATGATGATGGCTGGAAGATGTAAAAACAAAAAAAAAGATGGAATGTTTTCAGGGGTGAAGGGTGACAGGTGCCACAGCGGTAACAAGTACGAGAAGGACAACCTAAATAAAAAAATTCAAACGCCTTTGCATTTCAGTGAGGTCTTATCTACAGTACCTTCTATATTATTTTGCTCTTTCATATCATATTACACTTTGTTATTTTGTTGTTTTTTTTCTAGGATTGCTTTGTAATAATTTGTACAGTTTTGCATGTTATAGATGTAATCATTTTCGGTTTGTTGTTTTACTTGGACTTGCTCCTTTTTGAACGGTTTGGGCGTTTTACTGAGGATAACCCACTACAGGTGATGTAGATTCTTTTTTGCACAAAAAAAAAAATATTTAAGGTGTAAGGTCAAAACAAAAAATAATGTATGGAACTGGCTGCCACACTTATGTGGAGAACTCATTATGTTAACCTGACTCCGATGTATTTCAATAAAGCGGAGGGCTGTTACAAATATACGATCCCAGCGTTGTTACTGTGTGGTCATTACTTCATTAACACCCTCAGTCCATTCTCTAAAAAAACAAAACAACTTTATTACAAATGAACAACAAAAGTTCAGCTTTTATATCTATACACACGTTCTGCCACTAGAGGAAATGTTGGTCTGACATTTTACAGCAGCTCTAAAAGTAAGGACACATTCTGAAACGGGACAAACTACCTGGAATCTGACTCTAATTTAATCGTCTATTCAAACTGTGAAGATGTTTTCAGACAGAAGCCAATTGTTCCACCACAGGACCGTTTGTTTACTCGCCCGTATAAACACCTTTTATTGTCTTTCCGTCACGCCACCTGTAAAATTCTCAGTGTTCTGTCTGAACAGTCGTAAGGCAGGAGTTTGGATTCAGCTTTTTTCCTGTGTTCAGCCCTTTACATTCTGAAAAACCACCAATCCCATCATTTTCATATCATTATATACATCATTACAGCAAAGCAAAGAAGTACCTCAATATATAAAAAAAAAAGCTTTTGACAAGACTTTAGCAGTCATGTACAGCATGTTTGTTTCCTAAACTTCTACTGTAGATAATTAGTTTTGATGTGGAGTTTGGGTTTAAGAAACTTGCCTCTATAAATGGGGGTTTTAGCAGTTACCATTTAAATTTAATGGGAGATGTAGCTGAGAGGTGCAACACAGTTAAAATGTAGCTTCCTTCCAGCCTTCCAGAAGAGAAGGCTCGTAATGTCGACCCTTCATCATTCAGATCCTGTTCAGAGTCCTTTATACAAACAAGTACGGTACAAGTTAAAAACTGTCCGCGTTGGTCACATTTTGTTTTTGACTGGCTCAGTACCGAAGGTCCAACAGCGAAGCCTTGTCGTCATTTTCCAGTGTCGGCTACCCTCCATCAGGACCATGAAATCCATCGTAGTTTTGTAAACTGGACAAAAAATCTGTTGGAACTTCAGTTTTTGGGATCAGCTAGTGGGTGGAGTAAAGCTGAGAGGACGTGTTAAGGCATCGATCCACACTCGATCCTCTTGGTTTGGCTGCATGTAGCCCTTTTCTTTCAGCTTCCTGTGGATCCTCACACATTCTTTAACTTTCTACAAAAAGAAAGAAAAGTCATCTGTCCTACTTTCACTCATCCTGTCACTTCTTCACCAGTATCCAGGGGAAGGAGATCACAGCTGTTCAGGCTGTAGCTCCGTCCTCCTCAAGGACCCTGTGGATCCCGTTTCCGGGGACACAGAGAACAGCTTGGGTGGCGCTGCTGAGGTCCCTGACGCTGCTGTGCCGCGATTGGCTCTCCAGTCGCTGAGTGGAGCCGTGGCGCGACAGGCTGTCCAGGCGATTGGTGCTGCAGTGCCGGGACTGCGACTGGTCGTTGAGGCGAGGCAGGCTTCCGTAGGGCAGCCGGTCGTCTGCGGCCCGGAAACTGGAGGCTGTGTATCTGGGTCAGAGAACAGCAGCATCAGGACCATCTGTCGATGACTGCAGCACACAACAAAACGAAACGGACCACATCTGAAACGTATGACACCCACCTGCTGCCGTCTCGGGAGCGGTGCAGGCTGCCGTGGTAGCTGCTCATCTTAGAGCGAGCGCTGCGCACCGAGCCGGCACGGCTGGTGCTGGCGCTGGGCGGTTCATCCAACATGGCCAGGTGGGTGGACGAGGCGTGGGTGGAGGTCCCCTGGGTGGACGTGCCTCGGGACTTCCTCACGATGGGTGTGTTAGGGTCCCTGAGCAGTAGCTGGGCAAAGTCGGGCTCCTGGAGCACCTGTCGGCTCTCGTTGACCATGGCACTGCAGCAGGGGAGGGAGGAGGGCGGGGAGGGGGTGGTGGTGGAGGAGGAGGAGAGTGGAGGCAGGGAGGGCAGGGAGAGACGCAGGAGGGTGGGGAGGGAGAGGGGGAAGGTAGTGGGGTGGTGGGGGTGGTAGAAGAGGATGGAGGAGTGTGTGGAGCAGGCGGTGGGAGAGGGGGTTAATGCTCTGAGTTTGGAGGGGAGGGGGGGTGAGCGCAGAGAAGGGCCAGTGTTCACCACCAAGCCTCACACACACACACACACACACACACACACACACACACACACACACTGCGCTACACTACACTCACTTCTACACACACTGAGCCAGAAACAACCAAAGACCCTCAAATGTTTGAACTGAGCAGCTAAAATGTTTAAAGGAAGTGTGTTTATGTTCAGATAAGACGTGTGTGATTCTTTAACGTGATAAATATATTTCCTTCTTCTGCTTGTAGAGCAGATTTTTGAAAACATTGTTAAATCCATGTTTGCTTCCTGGCAGTCTTCTTCTTTCTTGCCTTTGTTGGAGCATTACTACACTTCTTAGTGCAGTACCACCAACTGTTCAGTCAGTGGAATATTGTGAAAAACACTGAAACCAGCAGCAGGACTGTGTGTTACTTGGTATAAATAATGCTTCATAGAACTACAAGTGGTCAAAAAGTCCACAGGATACCTTTAAAGTCCACATGAAACAGAAGACGGGAGTGCTTTTTGTTTCCTCATATTTATGTGTTTCCTGTACAATCGGTCAGGTAGGGAGGGACTTTTTAAGGAATCTGCCTTATAACACGGCCGATTAAATGTTAAAAGGACTTTCCAAATAAGATCCAAGTGGGACCGAACGCAGCATCCGATGACGGAGCGAGTTTGACCACAGGGAATACAGGACCAAGGTGGTTTTCTTGCCCGGCTTGGCTCCTAGCAAGTCACATTATCTACCCATCAGGAAACTTCATCAGGAAAAAATTAAAGGAAAACCAGAAAATATTTTCTCCATAAAAAATGATCCAGTTTCACCCAAATCAGTGAATAAAGTTGTATTTGTGTGCAGTAATCAGCGAGGCCCCGCCCCACACAAACTCCGCCCCGTCTGACATGAAATATTAAGCTAGCTCTCACATGCTATTCAAGATTGATTGATGGGTGTTGTGATATTATTTTTTGAAAATGGTTAGAACTAGCTGATGTAAGAAAACTTCAGATTTTGTTTTAGGGGAAGAAAAAAAAGATCAGATTTTGATATAAAAATACAAAGAAAATGATTTTTTTTGTATTTTTTTGGCTTATATTGTTAAATAGGGGCATCATGTGACTCGTGATGTCACCAGAACCGATACTTCGGTACCAAGTCGGTACCAACATTCTAAAAACGCGACGGTACTTGTTTTTCTG
>JBBPCS010000238.1:1828712-1842655 GCA_037974645.1 Hollardia meadi
ACACACACACACACACACACACACACACACACACACACACACACACACACACACACACACACACACACACAGAGGAAGGTTGTTGTGGACCAGTGACTTGCTCTCTGGATGTGCTTCTCTTTCAGTGCACTGCCAATAAACACGGTGTTGGACATTAAATAAAACAAGAGGCTCTTTTATAGCCTGGGTCACGCTGAGTAGGATTTATCAGACCATGTTGTGCCAGTGTGTGTGTGTGTGTGTGTGTGGTTAGCGGTGATACATCTTTACTAGCCAACACAATAAGCATGCTAGCTGGTGTACTTTTTAGTTCACCGCAGCATGTTTTAACAGACTTGCAGCCAACAGAGAGCTTTGTCAGCATTTTACAGAAACGTACACACACACACACACACACACACACCTCACCTCTCCTTTACAAATCCATTCACAGCATGGGTGGAGTATCTGGGTTATTGTACACAGCAGCTGTAACATGACACAGTTTGTCTGAATGTGTTGTAAACCTGAGACGAGCGGGTGATTTAACGACCTGAAAGGAGGAGGAAATGGGTTTAAGTTGGACGGAGCAGATTATAAACAGACCATTGATTAGTCTTTGTGTCACTGCACAGCCGTCGTACAAAACCAAACCAACAAATAACACGGAAAGATGAAATCAAGATGAGAAAAGGCTCTTCGCTTTGTGCATACATCCACAGAATACCTAACATAACATTATTATTATACATCATTCCCTGTTTTTTCCATCTTGCAGCCTTTAAAAATGATTTGCTGGCTTGGCTTCATGTAAACAAACCCTCTCATCATTGTAATTTAATTAACGTCTTCGGTTAGCTCTGACCCTCGCTTGTCCCATCTGGCCTTGATGAAATGTTCAAGTGGTCCCTGTTCTCATTACTTTCACCATGACACAGGTCTCCAACCTTCCTGAAAATCACCTTCATCCCTCCGTCTTTCCTCTTCCTCAACGTACAATTTCGTTGTCCTGCTAAATACCTGAGACGCTATTTCTTGTTTTTTGCAACATATAAAGAATGGTATGCTAAGTCCAAAGCTCAGAAAACATTTTCTGCTCTTGCAAATTTTCTACAAAAATAGGAAATTTTGATTTGATAATTCATTTAAATGTAGCAGAATATGTAGGTTAAATCCAGTAAATCTGGGTCGACAGTGTGACATTTCGCGTACACTAAACGCCAACCAAGCACCGACCTCAGTACTGCGGGCATCACTACGAAAGTTTAAATCTTTCCGCCAAAAAAAAATCCTCACATGTTGAATATGTAAATCCAATAATAGAGGACTTATAAACCAGCTCCCTTAAAGAAAACAGTCCTGATATCTTACTGTACATTATCACCGAGTTGTGAACCAAATGCCATCAAACCAAATGTCTTTGGATGCCAAGGACCGCTCATACCAGCCTAATTGATTAAGTGTGATGGACCCACACAGCTTTACATTCATCCTGGAGCTACAGTGTGTATACTTCTGAAGAAGGAGGTTTTAGCCCCCCCCCCCTTTTTTCTTTTTTGTAATGCCAGTCAAATCCGCCACGCTCGTACTTATCTTATGCGAGTGTGGCACGGTATCATTGTGGCACAGAAATAGCCGATTCCCAGCCCCGAGGCCGCTGTCCCACTTCAGCTGCGAGGTCATTCAGCGGTCAGCTGAGTGAGGATGAACGTCGAAACAGAAAATCCTGTTTTTAGAAATCACCGTTTCCTGTTCAGACAGCCATAACATACGTGTTTGTGCACTAAAGTAAAAAAAACAACAACACACATTTTATCCATGTGTAAAACTGCGACAGCCTTACATTAAGCATGGTGAACATGTGACAGTAGTTTTAGAAATATTAAAGCAACAGAAGAGTTTATAACGACAAATTGCGCCCATTTTCCCAAAAAACAAAAACCTTGAAAAGACCTTGAAAACCGAGACGAGAAAAAAGACATTCAGAAAGACACCACTAAAGGGGGTTCACACAAAAACTGCAAGAACGGCAGGCGTTGGTTCTCATCCAACTCCCAGTTTCTCCATGGTACGAGGCATTCATCATCATTATCATGGCTATTCAGCGAACCTAATTCCCTTTAAAATCAACTGTCAATTCTCATTTGGCTGCCCTCGACATCTTATAGACTTTGAATTCTCCCATGAGCTGGATTCTAGGGCGAGTTATCTGGAAAACAAGGGCCAAACAGAGGCGTAGTCTCCGTTATTTGGAAACCTATAGGGTTTCCATGTGTTTTCTTGACCCAATGAGCATTTCTGAGCGCTAAAAGAGACTTAATTGCAGATCCATGACCAATCAAAGTGAACACCGTCTAAACCAGGAGTGCCTCTTTCTGTTCACAGCAACCCATACGCTGCGATTAAACTAGCCTCAAAACAACACAGCACCAGGTAATACTCTGCAATGAAAAAATAATCTCCCAAACTCAAATACAACTATGTGATTTCCTCATTAAAATGCTTTTTTCCCTAGAAAAAATCCATCAAAACTCACTCTGAAGACTTTAAAAACAACATGGCAGAGTGACTAAATCCAGAAGATGACAGTGAATATTGCGGCAGTGACAAGAAAGGACGCGAGGTGAGGCGGAGGCAGAAGTGTTCGCATTGTTTCCAAATGTGAGTGCAGCTGTGATGTGATGCTGTGCGCTGCCACAGTCGGACAGGGCACGTTCAGACGTTATATAACCCTGGATTTTAGTGTTAAAATCTCCTCCCTCCAGCTCTCTCTCTCTATCACTCAATGTGTCTCAGTGAAGTGGAGCCGACACAGATGGTCAGCGGGGCTCGACTCATGGAGTTCATCGCTGTGCCAGGCAGGGCCGGGTGGATGTCGAATGGTACAAGTGATGGAGGGAGCGGGAGCCAATGGGAACATGATGCCGAGAATGGATAAAGTGAGATAAATATAGATAAGACGGATGGAGTGATATAAACACACACACATGTAGGCAGATAGTTGAGCCAACAGAGCTTCGTTTTGGTGCAGTTTGGTCAGTAATTACTCGATAGATTGAGCTGCCAGAGGGTTCAGCCTATATGAAGGAAGGGATTAACTTAACGAGGTGATGCATCTGCTCCATGATTGTGTTTAAATGCCTAACTCCACATTTGAAAGAGGATAACACGGCCACAACAGTCAGATGCTGTGGCTGACGGTAAATCTATACATAACCCGAGAGGTCAAAACAGTAAAACATGGACTACAGAGTAGAATCTGAGCCTTAATCCGCCAGCAAAGTGAAACAGAGGACAGTTTGGTATCATCACTTCCAAGTTGACTAACTTCTGGAAAGCCTGTTATGTAAAATGGCTTTGGTGCTGAATCGCTGTCAGTCAACATGCCAGACCATTTTAGGAGAACACTGTTAAAATCAGTGGTGTTTAATAATGCACTGTTGTCATGGCACCCAGGGACAAGTATTAAAACTTAATTTTCTGCTTAATGTTTTGGTAATACACTCTAGGTCCCTGGAGCTAGAGGAGCCAAATTAAAAGTAGGCTAACACTTTGATATCACTAGCTCTCAGCACGTACCAACGTAGCCGTGGTGATAGCGATCCAGGCCACTGATGTACAGGGAGGGAAGCAGACACAATGAACCACTGATCAACATGTGAGGAACTATATCACAAACCTCTGACCTGACCTGACCTGACAATACATACATGTAGATAGAAATGCTGTCTGTGCTTAACTCTGATTGTAGGACATTGAGAACAATTACATTACAGATACGCAATTTTCTTTATAAACTTATTAAATAAATTTTTAAGAAAACTGAGAAAATGTCCTAAAACAGAAAGGAGCAAGAAATCTACTCATTATGTACGCCTAAAAAATATAAAATAACTTCTCTCAAAATGATTTATTGTAATTTCTATGTCCAGGTGTAAACCCATTTTATATAGGCCATAGCTTATTTGTGCTCCCAATCCACAGCTTTACAAAAAAGAAAAACAATTAAAAAATCTTAAACTGAAATTTAGATCCAGCAGAAATTTGGACTTTTATCAGATATCTGAGAGTATCTAGAGCAGCAGTCAAAAAGCCAAAGATATTCTATTTAAAATTATGTAAAACTAATATAAAACACCAGAAAATGTTTGGGCATCTTTGCTTAAAATATTACAAAATTTTTTCCAAAATAGTGTTCAATTAATCTGTTGTCTATGAACTGACTGGGTAATTGTTTCAGCTCTAGAAAAAAAAAACAGGAGGCAATTCTCAGCAACGGTCAGCGACAGGAAGAGAATGAAAAGGAAAGGAAACAAAACAAAAGATGCAATATGCTAGTTTACATATAAACATAGTTATTATTCCCAAAAAAGTCTGTTTTGTCAGGAATGCAGACAACTGTAGCACGACTAGCTAACACTTCTGAGACAAAGCTGAAAGGAAAATTGCTCAAAACTGACCTGAAATCCTCCCCAAAACTTTCCATACATGACTCAAATCTAAAATTACATGTCTCAAAATGTGCTGCAGAAGAAGAAGCCCATTTGACACAGGCAATCACCAATTTGTGTCCCAAATCTATAGCTTTAAATAGACAAATTAATATCACAAAATATCAGTGGGCTGAAATCAATACGGCGCAGATATTTGTATTTTTAGTTATGTTTTTTACATAAAGGCTATCCAACCACTGTATGTTGCAAATATTATATTAAAAGGCCTAATATATCCCACATATTCCCCTCTTGCACAGAAGACAAAGCTGCTATATTTCAGTCCCAATGTGGTTTAAATAGTTTGTTACGCTCTAAATGTGTTTCTCCATGACAACAGGAACAAAAACAGAAATGCCCCACTCAAAATAACACAGAGTAACAAAGTAACACAACCTGCAGCACATCTTTCACACGTCAGCAGAGTACTGTACCTCCATGGCGAGGGCGGCCGTTTGCTGGTCGTAATGGTTCAGTATGTTGGGCATGAAGGTGGAGTTGTAGGGCAGCCCCTGGCACATGCGCAGGGTGATGGGCTCACAGGTGAACAGACTGTGGCTCCCTGCCGCCGCATCCATGGGGATGGCAACGCACGCCGTCAGCATGGACACGGACAGCACCCACAGGAAATCCATGACTGGTCGGTGCAGCAGGAGAGAGAGGGGGAAAAAAAGACCCAGGGGACGGCTGGTCAGGATGAGAGGTTGGCTGGGTCAGCGTAATCCAACACGGCCATGGTTGAAGCTGGCTGCGTCCATCACCATCGGAGGGGGGGGGTTCCTGGTCAGCGGCACCAGTGAGTCACAAGACCTCCATCACTTGAGAGGTGCTGTGGTCCTTTAAGACGCTGCGCTGGGACCCAGTGGCTCACACTCCTCCCTCTCCCGCCTGGAAGGACAGCGATGGTGTTCTGGAGAAGATGGAGATGATGTTCAGCCTGCGATCTGAGAAATAAAAGCAAATTTAAATATTTATTTTGTACCAGTTCAGCAGCAGTAAATTACTAATATCTAGTATATTTTGAATAATTCGACTTATTACAGATTTCCAACTGAAAAACACGCAAAAGGCTGTTTCATGAGGGTTGGTTAATTGCTTTTCAGGTCATTAACTGTGGTGGATTCGGTAGATGAATGATAACATTAGCAGAATTAATTTACAGCCAATATACCATGTGAGAAACATTCACAAATCATTTCAGCTCAATCATTACTACATTCAAACATGCATGGGAGTAATTACTGCTTTTGTGTGGTAGTTTATTTTGTGTTATGTTAATATTTCTAACTATTTTAAACAGTTTAGGCAATTATTTTAGCCTTTTAAATTAAAAGTCACATTTACACACACACACTTTCCATTCACTGACACGCAAAACATAAATAATACTTTCTTTAAAAAACGTGTCTATTTTGAAGGTTGATCATTTTAAATGCGTCATTTATTGCGACCGTTAGCACTACCTGTGCGTCAATATATTCACGGGCTCCTCCTAACAGCTCCTAGCAGGGAATCCGTAGATTAATTGCTCCTCGTGAATGTGAGTGTGGCTGAGTAACGTAACCGGGCGGCTCGTCACGTTTGTCTCGGTTTAACGGACTCACGACAGAAAACGGTTGGTTAAAACAGAAAGAAATATCAGTCAACGCAGCGGAAACAAAAGATGACGGTTGGTTAAATTATGGTAACCGTAGCATATGTAGCCTGCGTACCGGTGTTATAATTCAACGCACCAATTCGGGCGGCGGCAAAAAGGGGGCGCTTGTTCGTGAGAAACACTCCGGTTAATAAATGTGAACTAAACTGGTTAAATTAAAGGCAACTTTACCTGAATGTTGTGCTGAAAATTCACGTGTAGCGACGGGGTCTCCGCCGCTCCTCGAGTTGGTAACAATGAGTGAGTGTCCCTCGAAACAGCACCCTCCTCCCGGCTCCTCCTGTCCTCCTCCTCCTCCTCCTCTCCTCTGTCCTCCGCCCCGCGTTCTGTCACCTCTTCGCCGCCGTGCGTCAAGCACGCGACACTTCAAGAGATACTTCCTGTGAAAATTTAAAACAAATAAAAGCCTCATGAACGCCTCAATTTTTATGAGCATTAATTTTTTTTTAGCAATAAAAACACTGACGTAGCAAATTAAACAAGATCTAACAGGAAAACACACCCGTAGTAAGGTTGTGACAGTTTTATTTAATTGTTGTAAAATTGTTGGAACAAATTATAGCCTGAGGGTTTATATTAACATTATAAAACCAACATTTTTAATAATAATTAATATATATATATATAAAACAATATTTAGAAAATTAGAGGTCCATCATCTCGATATTAAGTACTTTTATTTTGTATTTCCATTTATGCTACTTTATAAATCTACTTTCTATATAAATATATAAATAAATACATACAATCTATCTAGCTATTTTTCACTCCTCTACATTTATTAATCAGAATATGTACTTGTTATTTTACAGATTGACATCATACATAATAACATATGATGATCTTATAGAATACAGTGCATTGCTATAGGCCTATTTATGTATTAAAGTACCCATGGGTATATAAAGGTAGGTGAAATAAACTCCACCTCAACCAGTTACAACAGTAAAATGGTACTTAATGCACTGATGAACCAATAAGGACTCATACTTGTAAGCAATTTACTTTGAAAGGCCGGTGGCTGGTTTCCGGTCATGCCCAGTCTGTCTCTGTGTAACTTGACGCGGCTCTCCTCTTTCTTCACAGCAGGTTTTCTCGTCTTCGTTGCGCGCGACCGCCCATCCGAGGACGAGCAGGCTTTCTGCTTTTCAATGTAAAACTTCTCCGACTGCTGGGACTCAGAAATTGAACCGGATGTGTGCAAAATGTTTTATATTTTAACTTTAACATTAAATAAATAATTAAAAAAACAGAGCCAACGCCTACATTATTTACTTTAACACACGGAAATACTCCTTACTACTACGAGCCTATACTACTCCTAGAATTAACAGACTAAGAATAATAGAAGCCTAATAATAATAATTTAATTTGGAATATTTACACGTCACATGTTTTAGAATATAAATACATAGGCTGTAAATATATATTAATGTCAAATTTCCTGGAAATTTGGCTTTGTTTTTTATATAAGCTATCAACAGCGCATGAGAAAATTCTTTATTTTCTGTGTCAGGGAAATTTTTTTTTGCAGTATCAGTGTACCAGATGGTCTTTATAGCAGTTGCATTGTCAGGACGTCTGCACTGCATTTGTCATCATTAGAGCCAGTGACGCCTGCACACACTCCACTGTGGTTTGCTTTGCATCACCCCCCCTCTGTGTGTGACAGGCTCTGACAGTACACTCACTGTTACTATGGAAACAAGTAAACTGTGCACAGGGAAGTAAGAAGAAGAAGAAGAAGAAGAAGAAGAAGAGCCGGGTGTACGGACACAAAGATCATCAGGAGTTTGCACATAGAGAGTGTTTAGGAGTTGGATTTATTTCCTTCTGCCAGCAGAGGAGAACTGATGGTGAGTTAAACACCAGAGGAGTGTGTTGTTCTGTAATGTTAACTCTTATAACACTGCAGACTGCACTGTTTTACTAACACTTGTCTTTACTAGAATTAGGAGTGGAGATCATTTGGCATTTTTACTAGACTATATCCATTATAAAAGCTTGTATGTTATGTAACTCCATATTTTAGAAAGAGGATAAGCATAAGCCTTAAAGTGCTCAGACAGATCCTGTAAAGTGTAAACAGTCATGGAATAAATGCACATACACTCAAAAATGTCAGGAAATAACGCCAAAAATGCAAATTAACTTTTGTTCTGCACTGATTACTCAAAAGATGCCACTTGCACCGAGATCGTCTGCAAGCTGTGCGAAGATGCAGACCACACTGAGCACCTGGACTCCTCTGAACCACCCGCTCTTCAACAGCAAGGTCACCTCAACTCATCTAAACGCGATTATCAGCCAAAAACATGGTATTAATGGTCCTAATAACAGGTTTTAGTTTGTGAAAGATGGGAAAAAAGTGGCCAGATTCTTTATTTATGCACAAGTACTGTAGCAACCTTTTAAAAACACTTCATTAGGAGTCCTGCATTAAAAATCCTAATAAAAAAATAGAGAAATATTATCAGCAAATATGTTACTCTACATGCAGTTGCTCCTCAGGGACAAATAAAGTGATTTGAATTTAAATTTAATTGAAAAGAAGAAAGAAAAACAAAGTTTTTATTTGTGAAATATTGGGTCATTTTAACACTTTGGGGACATTTATATTAATAAACACATATGAGAAGTTAAAGGTGAAACTGCTCTCAAGCTAAAATGGTCGTGGTTATGTTGTAAAATTAATTGTATTTTATAGTCTTATAATATGAGTTTTATATAGAAGCTTGATTTAAAAGGTAACAGCTTTCAGATAAATGTGTTGGAGCAAGCACAAATATCTCAGTAGCAAAATAAAAAATCCCTTAAAATGGTACTTTAGCACAGCACTAAATGTTCAAATATCTCATGTTACAGATATTGTAATCACAGTCATCTGATCAAAGCTTCCCTCTCTGTGTTATTCAAAGCGAGCCGAGCAGACAGACCTCTCAGTGGTTTGATGACATGTTCAGTCAGTGTCGCACCTGGCTGCAGTTTAATGTGATTATAACCTTTTCTCTCTCCTCTCTTCTCCCTCAGGTGTTTGAAGAGAGGCGAATCCTTCTGGCAAAGTGGGTACGTTTTTAAAGCAGATGAATAGAAACACACTGGCGGTTCCTTCATGAAGTTACACATAAATGTCTCGCTTTGTGCTCTGTGGACTCTCCATCCGGCTGAGTCGGAGCATGAGGAAGAATTCTGTCCTTTGGTGTCAGTTTGACAGGTGGTCTGACGGCCAGAGGAGGGCGGTGCTGCAGGACTTTGTGCTGAGCTGTTCCTCCCAGCAGCTGATGTTCCTGAGCCTCAGTGTGAGCAGACGGCTCCCCCTGCAGGCCGCAGACGTCACCTGCCTGCTGCCCAGAGCCCTCTGCCTCTACCTCTTCTCCTTCTTGGACCCTCGCAGCCTCTGTCGATGTGCCCGGGTACACACACACACACACTGACCATGACACACACACATATATATATATATATATACGCATATGTATATGTATATCCTCTGTGGGTAGGTGAGCTGGCACTGGAAGAGCATTGTAGAGCTGGACCAGCTGTGGATGCCAAAGTGTCTGAGGCTGGGCTGGTGCATCAGCTTCTCCCCCACACCCTTTGAGCAAGGCGTCTGGAAGAGACACTACATCCAGACTGTGCAGGAGCTGCGACTCGCCTCTCTGCAGGTCTGGAGGTCACATCAGTGGTCAGCTCAGAAGGGTAATGATGAAACATATATTAAGTCTGTTGTCCACCTCCAGACTGCCTCCTCCCAGCAGCAGTCTGTGGCTCCAGCAGCCGTCAGCAGGAGACACGAAGACCTGGAAGTGAAGTCAGAAGTGGCCCTCCTGAAGGAGCAGCGTGCAGCATCTAGCACCCTGCCGCCGGGAGCCGTCTCCAGGAAGAAGCAGCCGACTGCGCCGCCACCATGGAGAGATTCCGACAGACATCCTAAAGACACGCTGCGCTTCAACTACTTGGACAACCTGGAGGCAACTGGACAAGACCTCAAAGCGTAAGACTGCAGGGGAACCTGAGGACGGACACACTGTTTTCAAATTCAAATTATAATTGGGATTTAGGAACATTAGATTAGCACCAAGAGAACGGAATATTATAAATGTTTCTAGTAGTTTCTGTGGAAAATAAGAGAAATCTGACAATTTGACCCCTTTTTTCTTTCTATTCCAAACTGAGTTTAGAGATTCAGATGCAGAGCCACGTCTATAGTCTACAATTAATAAAATAACACAAGCAGAACAAAGTGTGTTGCCTTGAAGCATTGTTAGGAACTTTTTTTTGAGCTTATATTTTATTTATTTTCATCAACAACTGTACAATATATACAATTCCTTCTTTCTTTTCCCCCTTATTAGCTGTATATGACATTCATACACATTTTATTCAAGTATTAAACAAATAAAACATTAATATACACTCTAAAATATATGAATATTTAAAAAGAATAGCAATTGTCTCCTGGAAGATATAATAACATGTAAAAATACGGGCACAATTTAGGAAAAGATGCTATGTGACTGGATGCAACTTGTGTGTGGGAGGTTTCCAACCATCAACACTTCAAGGCTGCTGTAAGAAATATATTTAAAAAGCTCAGCGTTGAGTGAAACAAACACAAACACATGTAGAAAAATGCTCCGGTGCTCTCAAAACTCTTCATACAATCATCATAATCACACCTCTAAAAGGAAGAACACTGCAACAAAAGACCCCCCACTCGACACAACAACTCTGCAGTCTGATGCAACCTCACATTGCCTGCAGTTGTTAGTCTTTACATTTACATACACGAACGACACAGCTGCATTTCTTCTCTCTTTGCTTCCATTTCTTAGTAAACAGGGAAACAACATGTTTACACTTGACTTCATGCTGATTATGGAGAGAAACAGATTCGTTAGATATTGTAACCCTCAGTTTGTGTCTACATTTGTGTTAAATCCTCTGCAAAAACCATGAAAACTGCGTGAGGAGAACCATAAATATCCAACATTTTGCTTTCTATGAGATAAAATGCAGTGTTCCAAAGAAATGCATGTGGCTGTTACGTAAAGATAACATGATGTCAGACTCCCTGAGGGGGGATCCTTGTGTTAGCCGAGAGGCAAAGAGGACAAAGGAGCATCTGAAATAAAATAAAATAAGAGAACTGAGATGAATATATATATTTTACACATTATAATACAAATTACCAAAACCTGAGTAGCTGAGATAAATGAATTGTGAGAGGAGGAGGAGGCCATAATGTGGGAACTAGTGCAATATAAATAATATAATATATATAACGACATCATGATGAACCTGCTCACTGACTCTCTCTGCAGGCAGGGGAACATCAGAGCCTCCACCTGCCGCAGTGACACGTGGAAGCCGTCTGAGGCCAAGTACAAACTGCGCAAAGCCAAATCACTGGTAAATCACGCTCCATTCGTCATCCCCGCCGTAACCCCACCGCGACTGTGACCCTCCTCGTTACAAAGGGAGGGGATAAACGCGTTGGGGGATTCTCTGGAGACTGCGCAACCAGCAGGCATCATGCATTATGGAGCAGCGTTTACACAGAAAAGCATGTTAATGATGAGGGAGGTGATGGGGGTGGGTGGGGGGGAGGCCTAATTATGCTGGAGGAAGAGGAGGGGGGTGTGAGAGGGTGAGATAGAGGACACTGTGGCATTTAATATTCAGGCTTTGGTGAAATCATCCCCAATTTATTTTAGTGCCTGGATACAGGAACTAATATAACATAATACTCTTGATATCATGTTGAATTAATTTTATTTTTCTCTTGTTGTTGAATAGAGGTGTAGGAAAATATTGATACACTTTAGTGTGTTTTGTGATACTGTATCGATTTTAAATTAATTGTTTACATGCAAATATTTTCTGGCAACGTCAACCGAGACAGGAAGATGTGAGCACATGCCGCTTGCGTAAACGCAAACAACACAGGTCTATAAAACAATATATCGCCGTGCTTACAGTTTCACAATATGCCTCAATTTATGGAATCATAACTCGTGTATCGTGATAGGTATCGTATCGCCAGATTCTTGCCAATACCCAGCCCTATTGTCAAGACAACCCCACTTCTTTTATATCTTTCTCCTCCACCAGGTGTTCCTCAGCTCCAACTCCAGACCCCAACATCCTCCTCCTCCTCATGAGGCCCAATCACGACCATCTTGGGCGGCTCGCAGCCACGACCACCCGGTCACCAAGGAGACCGCCAAGAGCACGCTGTGTGTGGCACGGTGGAACGCCGGGATCCGCCCAGGGCCGGCGAGGTCGGCGGTGCCCCGGCTGAGCGTGGAGGCGCTCAAGGCGTCCCAGCGCTCGCACCGGAGCGCTCCCAGTAAGTAGCAGCTCCTCCACTCCTCTGGGCTGAATGTGATGTAACCGCACAGCAAGAAATGTGTTCAGGACTAATTATCAGCTTAAAAACGACTGATTCTGCAAGAAAGTCGCAGACTGCGTGCAGTTTGTGACCCTATTAGAAATGCTTTATCTCTTGATATGAAGTTCCACTGGAGTGAAATTGTTGATTCCGAACATTTTTTTTTGCGTCAAAACGCTGCATCAACAAAGAGGAGCTGTGGCTGCAAGTTGAAATGTTCCCCATAGGAATATAATGAGGATGATGACGGACACATTGCATTATGGAGGGACGCTGCTAACTAGCACTAATATGACTAAACATATTTGTAGCATAACTGTAAATGTGGTGATCCACAGTTTAAAGGTTAAATTAATCCAAATTACAGAAAAACAACATGTTATCACTTACCTTGAATTACCCATGTACACGTCTCTGAATAATCCAAAAAATGTATTAAATTCAATAGTTCCAATGAAATCAACAGTTTTTATTGGGACTATTTCCTACTTTAATTACTGTTGACACAGGGACATCTGTGGATTTATGTAGTTAGGTGAACCGACCCTTTAAAATAATAACGTTAAGAAGATCTTGCAACCAGCTGCATCATCAAACCTGACAGCACTGAGATGTCTCACACCAACTAAAAATATTCTCTCACATTACACTGATTTGGTTTGACTGTTTGAACCTGAACATCATTGAAACGTCACTAATTAAGTGAACATTTCTGTCAATCCCAGGTGCACCACTGTTCGAGGTTCAGCCCTGGACTGTACCTGCTTCACACGCATGATGAGATGCAGAGTGAAGCACGTCGCCCACGTCAGGAAGATGTCAGAACTACAGCTTCAGGACACAATAGAAGGCGACAGCCCTTTAATATACTGTACTTTGCACATGTATTGGATTCTACAACCGGAGTAATGTATTGTGTAAACATGACACCAGAATGAGATAAGAGGAAATAATAATTATGATGAAAAATTTACATTTACGTGTAAATATTTTGACAGAAATTACGAAAGATTTCAATCATTTATAACTCTATAACAAAGATTTTTAACATTGACATAAATAAAGATGTTTCCACTTCCTCCCACTGTACAAAAATGAAGCCAAAATATCCTGGATATGAGCGCTGCCATCTCGGTGATGTCATTTGGAGCCAGAGTGTGCGCAGTAGCTGTCAATCATGACGTGTCACCCCCTTTAAAACCAAACAGATCAGAAAAATGAACACTTGAACGAACATCAGCGTGATGAGAACTACCTAAAATGACAGAAACCATCTTTGGGAAAGAGTTTTTAGTTTGGCCCATGTCCTACCTGATGTCACTGAGGGAAGAGGGGTTTATGAGCTATACTGCAACCCACCACCAGGGGGCGATCGAGATGTTTTGGCTTCACTTTTGGGGAGCTCTCATGTCGTCCATCT
>JBBPCS010000238.1:1842755-1859306 GCA_037974645.1 Hollardia meadi
CCACCAGGGGGCGATCGAGATGTTTTGGCTTCACTTTTGGGGAGCTCTCATGTCGTCCATCTTCATATACAGTCAATCATGTTTAACCTCCTCAGGGCTTTGGAATAAAAAGCCATTGAAAGGAGAAAATCGCACATGAAACTGATGTTTTTTTTAATTACATTTAAACATATAACAGTGCTTTGTTTTCAATAACTTTATACAAACGTGATTTCTTAAAGGTACCCTGAGAAGTTTTCCACCACTACAAATGTTTTGGATCAATCCCCACACAGTCCTTCTGATAGAAATATGCCCGCAGAAGGCAGCAGCACTGAACATAAACATAACAGAAATAAAGCCACTTTGTTTGTTTTGAAGAAAGCTCCACAGGGTACCTTTAAGTTTTAGAATGAATAAACTGAGCATCAGGTGTATATAACACAGTTCTTTCATATCAAGCTAGTAGCAGCTGTGTATCACATATTGTAAATAAGAAAACCAAAGGAAACGCTTTTGTATAAGAAATGTACCACCTTTATTAGCCAATCCACACATCCCATTCAATACGCAATACAAAGCCAGCGCAATTTATATAAACAGTGAGTCTGAACTCCAAAAATATTAAACAATAATGCTCAGTTTAAGACAAAAAACAAAAGAACAAACTGATTTAGTCTCAGAATTCAAAACATCTTGGATTCAACACACAGTAGCATATTTTAGGCGAAGAGGGAAGCTTTGTGTACATCAATCATGACAGAAGAAGCCACTTCAGTCAGATATGAAATATCTGTATCATACGTACACCTCGCTCCAAGTCTCGTCCATGTAGTTTTCACTCTTTGCATATAAACAGTATGGCTCTCACTCATGTATATATTACTAAATACAGGAAGATAAAAAAACAACAACAGACTTAATGAATGGTGGATACCTGACGTGTTCATTTAATGTTAATGGACTGAATGTTAATGTGAATGGTTCATTGCATGCAGTATATGGCTTATGGATGAAATGAAAGTCATTCTGTGTTGGAAAAAATAAAAAATATTGTCGTCACGGGTTTCAGAAGTCTTTAAGGCTCCATGATGAGCCGCAGACATTTCCCATATTGTAAGATCACAGAGGTGATGATGGTGTGGGTCAAGTCATACAGTTGTAATATAATTAAGAGGGCTTTACAAGTGTCACCAAAAATTAAATGTGTTAATACAAACTCCATCTAATCCAGAGATTACAGTAAAAAAAAAAAAGAGCCATAATTTAACTAAAAGCAGCGTCACAACAGTCACAAATGATGATTGTCCGACCTCGTGAGCAGGTTACGAGCTGCTGGGAATGAACGACAATCAGGAGAGTCCATGTTGTGATGTTAGTAGAATGAGGGGGTGATATCAGTAATACACAATAGATCTAAATAGATCCCAATCACAAGAAGGCAAACAGACAGAAAGTCATCGACTCTTCAGCAGGAAGTGTACGTTACGTGAAACGATCCTGGGGGCGTGGTTTCATGTCGAGAAGGCTTGAATGTCGTTTTAAACGTATCAAACTATCGGATTGGAAACATTTGGGAACCTTTAAGAAAAGAGATTATAAAAGCTTTCTTTAAAATAAAAAAATTCTTCAGTTAAAAAGCACATAAGCACACAAAAAGATTTTTTGGCTTTTTTTTTTTTTTTTTTTAGAGAAAAGTATTTTCTGGTAAACACAAAAGCCACAAAAAGTCACTCGTAACGTGGCAAAACATGCAGCGATCATTCAGAGCGTTGCCACAGAACAATTAAATAAAAACATTTGGTGGGTTCATTTGATTTTGTTTCTTTATCTCGGTCTTTTCAATCAGAAAAACTTTGAAGTTAAAGCACACTTTGATATACTGGATCTTTCTGGATGTGCAAAGTATTTTTTTTTATGTTCACAGTGAATTTATTTTTATAGTTGCACAAGGTTGGAGTCTGAAAACAAAACAAAACAAATACAACAGGAAACACTCTAATGCTTTAATAAGCAAGACATAAATCAAACCAATCAATCCCTTATCTGCTTTCACTATTTAGCCCTTCACTGCAACAAAGATGTCTCAACATTGATCGATTTCATATTAATTCTCAAGTTAAAACACAGGAAACAACTTCACTTGTTTTTAATACATGTTGGATTTTTCACTGATATAAACGAGTGCCAGAATTTAAAACGTTTGCTCTGTCAGAGATTTATTTTGCTTCGAAAACAAGTCGACTAAAACCTGAACACTAAACTCCAAATAAAAGATTCATTAAAGGACATTTTTATGCTGCCTTGTTCATTCACGTCCAAGTGCTGCTCGCAAAGCTCAGTTCTATAAGGCTGATAGGTGTCCATCATTTGACAACACACTACTTTTTTTTCTTTTTTGCAAAGTAGAAGAAGGTAGATGTTCTGTAGGTTTCAATAGCTTCGAGGGGAATGACTATGCAAAGACACACAAGTATTAACATCGAGTCTTTTTAAATAATGTAAACATATACATCTTATTTGAGGTCAGAGCATTGATCCTCTTCATATCGATCTGTATAAAAAAGAAAAAGAAAAAAAGAACAAATATTACTGGAGCATCGTCCGGATGTTCTTGGGAGTGGATTCGTCGTTCAGGTGTTTTGTGGTGAATCTGAGGGGAAAGAACACATTTAAAGGATTTGTTAGTGCGTCTGAAGATCCACAGCGTCCATCAGCAACTCGTCTCCTCTCGCCCCAAAATCAAACCTGTACGCATAATAATTATAAATCAATCGTTCTGGGGCAGTGTTACAGAAACTTCCTAACTTGCAGATCTTATCTTAACTGTTTGGTAACCATGGTAACTAGGGTTAAGACCGGAAAGAAGTCATTACAGATGAACATTTCCTCAATGTTCCCATCTTAACTTGAGATAGGAAACATGTATTACAGAAGCATCCTAACATCCCAAAATGTTAAATAGACCCTCCTAACTTTAGGATGTTCAGCTGTTCTAGTGTCAGCTGACTTGTTTAATCCGTATGGCTGCTATTTTATTTCTTTTTCAACACAAACAAAATGTCAACATGCAGAATTTATTCACTGAGAGGCTTCTGGCAGACCCTGGCGATGTGTACAGGTTGTTAGTCGATACAGGCTGCCCCAGGCCGTGATCCTGCAGTTACCCGAGCGACTGGGACCAGCTTTAGAGAGGCCGACCCGACGACACGGGGTTCTCCTGGTTCTGGTTCAGCTCGGCTGACATGTCAAAAATATCTCAGCCCGCTTTGTCACGCAGTTTAACTGAGGTGTCTGTCAGTTACATACAGTTTCTCAGAGGCGACCTATAACTCATCTGTCTTAAAGTTAAATCAGATTCAGTTTGTTTTAATGAGGTGAGATGAGAAAAGCAGCATCGGTTGCTAGGTAACAGACATTAAAGTTGATAAGCGATGTTGGATTGACTACCTGAGATAAGATAGATTTACACCAGTGGATTACTGGGCTTCAGCTGTAATGAAAGTCTAACATCAGCAAACCAACATAGAATCACTCCTTCACAATCCAAAGCCGAGTGAGTGGAACTTACTTGAGGGCATTCAGGAGACCTTCTACGTTGTCTGCCGGCTGGTCCTTCAGGACTTTTATACAACCTTTCATCTGAGGAGAAATAAACGGTCTGAATGACAAACGGGTTCACAGTGAGGCTGCTACAGTATCCGTGCAGCTTGAATCGTGTAGTCTTACGTCTATCTTGGAGGACTTGTTGAAGGCGCCGTTTGGGTGGACGTGGTCATAAAGAATGATGACTCCGACCATCACCCTCATGCAAAACAAGAGAGTGTCCTCGCTGCTGAAACGACTCGAATATTCCCTAAAAACACAGAAAGACAAAAAGAATGAATCACAAAATGAGAAAAGATCAGTTTTTCAAAAACCTCAGAGGACTTTTAAGGTAAAATGTGTGTGTGTGACTCACGGTGTCTCCAGCATGACTTTACAGACACTGGCCATGGTGCTGAGACAGTCTGTTGTGTTCTCCAGTGGAAGGGTCTTATTCTTCAGAAGACAAATAAATAGATTAATGTGGTTATTGACTATTTGTCATTGTTAAAACATGATGAAGTTGACGAAAGAGACTTGCTCGGGTTAGAAAACAACTACTGTGTGGTTTGTCCGTCAGGTGGACAGCGCTCTCACCTCTGTCACAAAGTTTGTGGTTGCGTTGCTGAGTGTTTTAAGCATGGGCGTGGCTTCGGCGTAGAACAGAGACATCCTGTTGGCCATCTCATTGTTGACTTCGTTCTCAATGTCCAGCTGTAGCAGCAGGAAAACAAACAAACAGAATAAACAAGAGGTGTCAGCGGAGGAGGGTTCGTCTTTTTATTCCATTTTTCATACTCCAGCACTCCGAATGAGATCAGTTTGGCTTATTTCTGGACTCTGGTGTGACACAAATCTTAGTGTGTTTGTTGTGCCGTTTTGTTTTTGCTGTTTTTTTTGCTGTTTGTTTGTTAGGACCCCCTTGAAAATGAGATGGTTCATCTCAAGGGGTTTGTCCTTCAAAACACAGCCATCTTTCTTGTGTCGATCAAAGATCGCTTCCTCTAAAAATACTAAATATAGAAATATCAAAGACTGCTGTAAGACGTGGACTGGCTTTGACTTTGGTGCCAGCTAAGGTAGATCTGAACTAATAAAAGGACTTGTGGACTACTCACGTTCATGTTGTTTATCCGGTTTCGACTGATGGTTCTTCTGTAGTAGCTGAAGTCGTTCTGGATGGCAGGGATCCTCATCTGAAGAAAAACAACAGAGAAAGCTTGGACCAAAACTCATTCAGCCTGTATTTCACTGTATTTCATAAAGTATAAAGTGTGTGTTACTGAGTTTGCAGCAAACCTTCAGTTCATCAAAGCGCAGAGTGAAGTGGAGGATCTCGGCAAACTGTTTGGCCAGCGCCTGCTCCCTCTCCAGGTGTTGAGTGGGCGTGAAGGGCGGACATGTCAGCTTCTCCAACAAACTCTGCAGAGCCTCCTCTGCAGACACACACGCACACGTTATTGAAAATAATAACGATAAAGTGTAACATTCACTTGACTTCTGCGTATGAGGCACATTTTCTTTCTTTTCTTTCATCAGGTTACTCCGTCTCACTAAAGTTGAATTAAGACGTCAGGTCCTACTTGGAAGTGAAATATTCACTGGAAATGAGCCATGTTGTCCTACACTGTGATCATACCTAGTCTGAGAGAGAAACTGTAGAACTTCTTGAGTTTGATGACCAGCGGGCAGACCGAGTTCCAGGCTCGCTCCTGCTGCATGAAATCATTGGGGTTTTGAATTGCCTGGAAAAAAGCAAAAAGAGCACGAGTAAAATATAAATGATTAAAGCCACAGTGATCATCGACATCAAGCACCAGTCGGTGTGTGTATGGTGCTTTTTACACAGAGATTGGACAATACCGCCACAAGGAAGACCTTTACTCTACACTGCCTTTGTTTGGTTTTCTAAAACTGAACATTAAAACAGTGGCATTACGTTGCTCCAGTGTGCGATTTTAGACAACAAGCCGGCTTTCTGCAAGCGAAACAGGCAGGACGTGGCGTCAGCATCTAGTGTGTCGCTTTAGAAAACGCTTGATGAGTATGTAAACAATGTAATAACAATCATTTACCATCCTTGTTATATGGCGAATGATCTCGATCTCTGTTCGTATTGTCTCCCTAATTTTCAGACATTTTCGGTTGCTTTTCTTCTTCTTTGAGTTAGCTGCTAACTGCTACTAGCTGCATTTAAATCTCCCGATTGTGGGTCGCACACATAACATGTCGGCAAAACTTTGCTTTCGTAGCCTTTATGCAGACCGGCAACAGAAGCACAACAGTCGTGCCTTGAACAGGCTGTGTAGAAGGCGCTGATGTGTCTTACATCTCTGATCTCCTGGCCGGCTCCTTTGTACGCCTGCAGGCCCAACAAGATACTCTCAGAGTCCTGGAGGACCGAGTTCACCTGGTTCCACACTTCACGCTCTGCTTCTGTCGGCTGTGCATCTAACACACAGAGTACACACACACACACACACACGGACAATAGTTAAGCTAAGCTACTGCAGGAGTCAACGTCAATACAAACACATTTCAGAAGTGATTATTCTCGCCTTTTCACATCAAGAATCAATTTGTGAATCATTCATAATTTTAGCCGACCTCCAATTTTGTAGTTTAAATTTTACGCTCTGACTTGATGTGAAAGGGCTTTTCTTAAAAGAATAATAATGACAGTTTTTTCAATGACTGGGGCATGTGTGCTGAGTGTGATGCCACTAAAAGTAACTCATCAAAGACAAAACATTCAGCACAATGAACAGTAAAGTATTTCACGTCAGTAAACTTTTATAACTTTTAGCACATCCACATTCAGTCCATCAACAACAGGCAACCTCCAAAACATTGCTGCCACAAATTTAAATTGTAAATGTTAATAAGCCCTGATGAGACAAGTATCCATAATTTAACCTCTGTGACTGAACACACTGGGAGCTGGATGCATTTACTGCACCCTGCCTTAAGCTCAAGGAAGTCTGGTTTCTATGGCAACACAAAAATTAAACCACTAAAAACAAATCGGAAGTCTGGGTGTATTTGAAGGCAGCAATATTTGAGGGTTGACTGAAAGAACTAGCATGGAGGTATGTACAGCGTGAGCTAAAAAAAAGTAAGTGTTCTACTTCTACTACAGTGAAATATGTGTTTTTGCAGGGCTGTCTAATCCAGGCTACAGTAGAACAATGAGACAAAAAGCTGGATCAATATATTCATGGTATTTCACTGAATTACAAGGATTAAATTAATTGTATTTCTATGTATATATTTATTTACACTTGCATTACATTACACTGTTCTGCAGAACTCATATCAGCCAATGCAAGACGTGTATAATAATTCCAAAGTTTCTGAAGGAAAATAAAGATTCTTTGGCTTTGAGCGATCCTGACCACAGAGAGAGGAACAGCTCTAAATATAGCACATCAGTGACATTAAAACTCTGTGTCTGGGGTCTGTTTTGCATTTCGCTCCCATCATTTCCTCTTTACTGAATAAACAAAGCCTCAGGTTGGCTACATTATGAGAGCGGCTGAAATGCCACTGTGGAGGTGTTCTGGGGTTTTTTTTTTTCTGTATGAAGTTTTATAAAAAGCCAAAGCAGATTTTTTATTTTACTGTGTGTGAACATTAGGAAGCAGAGCAGTAATGTAGCTCATTTAATATTTTCCTGATGTATTGTTCATTTACTGCATTGAACTAACGCTGATTATATAATGAAATTATAACTACAAGGCACCCGATAATTGTCATCACAAAATGCCACATACTGTACCTATATGTAACCAAATGTCTCATTATAGGTGCACATAGAGGGGATAAGCATGCAGACAACAAAGGTCAAGGGTCAGCTCCATTCTTCTTCAGCTGGGCATGGGGTGAATGGATTTTAAAACCGTACTGAAATCAATCATGAATCAATTCAAAGGGGGAAGGTTGACAATACAATAGTTGAATAGGCTGACCCCTGACCAGTCAGAGCAGCTAAAGAGATGTTAAAGGAAAAATGAATTAGGGCTGGGGGGGGGGGTCTTAGCAGAACGACAGGCATAAGCTGTGCTCACTTTCAAAGTCAAGGAAAAAGTTTGGCCCCTGTTCAAGCTCTGTGCAAGTGAGCACTTTTAACAGATTCCCCATTTGGTTTCTGCAAGAGAGACAAGAGACAGAGAAAGAAAGGAAAAGTGTGTGTAATGGTTAAATAGTCATCAATGAGTTATTAGGCAGACCGGAGCTGAAAGAGCAGGAGGTCATGGCCGAACGAAAAGAAAAGAAACCAGGAGAAAGCGAAGAGGAAAGCAGCATAAGCAGATTCCTTCAGGGCTTCATTGTCAGGAGCAGAGACCTGCTGATAGAGAGGAAACAGCTGAGCTGGAGACACCTATACCCCCCTCCCAACATCTTTCTCCATCCATCTTTTCTCCCTTTGTTCCACTCCTGTGCCAGACTTACTTTCAAAGTCCAGGAAAAAGTGTGGATAGTTCTCTATTTCCCTTGTTAGGACTTTTAGCAGGTTACCCATTCCAGCAAACCTGATGGTCAAAATACAGTGGTGAAAAACAGACATAAAAAAAGACATTAATACGTATATTTTATACAAGATGCATTTGTATTTAACAGAGACATTCATGATAACTTAACTCAAGTTGAAAATAAGGATATTGTGTGACAAACAGACATTTGTAGCAAATAAAGATAGATATCCATCTATCTAAAACCCCGGGGCAAAGTATTTAACTGCCACTAAATTCTCCTTTTGCTTCATGGCTGGCTTCCTGAATCGCTGTAATGCAACGCAGACGAAGGAAATACAGTGTGGTTTCTCGTTTCGGCCACAAAGCTGTTGCACCAAGTGTTTTTTTGGCGATGAATTTCAAATAGTGGTCAGTGACAGCTGTTGTTTTCACTAACAGTTTGTGTTGCATTATTATGCAAATGCCCACTGAGATTGATTTAATGAAGTGACCCAGTCAAAAAAAAAAAAAGGGACTCATTATATGCATTTATGTAAGATTTCTTCTAAAAAAAAACTTTACAAAAAACAACAGTTAACACTTTTCTAGTGCTGAAACTGACAATTAATTTTTAATCATCAATTACTCAGACAATTTGCCATCACAAGTTCCCAGAGCTTAAGGTGACGTCTTCACACGTCTGTTGAGAAGCTGGAAACAGAGAATTTTAGAATAAAATTGCTACGATTAATATATGCCGATTATTTTTCAGTCAATCGACTAATTGAGCTCTTTAATTTTCTTTAATCAATAGTGACCATCTTTTAAACTAATCTCATCACACTGTTCATTATGTATTATACAGAATTCACACTGTGCATGTGTGTATTTCCTGGTCAGTCAAGAGGCTGACGAGGCGAAGTTTCCTCCCACCTTTGTTGGCCGTTTCTCTGCCCTTTTGGATTCAGGCCTTTCTAAACATGGTCAAACACAGGGATGTTAGCCCTAAATGGCAGTTACACTCTATAAAATTTTCACTGGAGGCAAAAAGCAGTGGGGTAGGTAGCAATTTCCACGGAAAAGTCTACCTCCCTCAGCTATGGAGGGTGGTCACAAACACTGTAATCACAGCAGGGCTTACAGGACATAATATGAGGCCATGATTAAGGTGAAAGGACGAATGTCACAGTACATCATGTGGATGCAAATGGTTGAGTTTGAAAGATTCAACTGTTATTCATGGTGTGTGGGATAAACTATAAACAACAGATTTTTAAAGACTTTAAAACAGCTTTTACAGTCGGTCTTTAAAGGACGTGAAGCTGCAGATTCATATTGTGTAAAGAAACTACAAGGGCGCACAGTCTTTTCTCTTTTCACACAGATCTTTAGACTTTTATAAATCATAGCGTGAAGTGACAACAAAAGACACACTGTGCTGCAGCGTGCACATGACACTCACACTGCATTTCTCTGCACAGCCTCCAGCAAGCTCTTGACTACTTCCAAACATGGTATTTACTCCTCATCTTTCACTCCTCATAAATTCATACGCAAGTGACAACCTAGATATAAACCGTTCCCACAGTAACAGCTTTGATTCTGAAAGAATTTAAAAAAGCTCAATGTGTCTGATTAGCAATTTCATGCAGTCATGATTAAATCTGCTGTTTGAGTACAAGGCTCCACCAGAAGGGGGCGGTGCTGGTTTGTATTTACGTTTCACTAACGGGGATTTAAGTTGGGCTGTAATGTCATGTTAGTACATGCGCTACAGAAGTCAACTTCTCTACCTAGAACCCTGACCTGCGGCTACGACAACTTCCTCAACAGACTCACTTGGATTTATCTGCAGCCAGACTCAGGTTATGCTCCCCTCAGGTATCAGTTCACCACTGAGACTGAGAGCGACAACTATCCAAGGAGTTCTCAGCAACATATGAAAATGGAGCGTTTCTTTTTCTGAGAGACCACAGACCATGTGACAATGAAGTTCCAGTTAAAGCTAATGCAACCTTTGCTTTAACATGCTTTTTCATTCACACACACACAACACCAGAATCGCTTTTAACAACCTCCAGAGAACAAATTTATGGCTTTGAGTCATAAGTAGCTGTGTGTGTGTGTGTGTGAATTAAAATCGCTAACATAGCTAGCGAGCCAACTAGTTTGTGAACACTGGGGAGTGTTCTATGATTGCAGTGATATAGCTGCGCAATGCTCTGGTATGCTAAGGCTACTGTTCAAGGAAAAAGCAATGAAGAACAAGCAACACTTGTTTAAACTTGACCCAAACATGTGGGACATCTGTCTCCAGTTCTAGTAAAGAGTAGACAATGAAAAAAAAAAAAAAAGTTTCCAGCTTTACCACTGACAAAATGTAAGGTCAGAAAATTTAAATGCATCAAGGCGATCTCCTGTGTAAGCTACATAAATATCACTAACAGTGTCACAGTCTGGTACAGCTGAGGCGTAGCAGACCATTGACAAAAAAACAACAACCTGATTTACAAAAAAAATCTGGCCAGACTTTTAAACAGGTGGAACATACCAATGTGTATGTAAATTCATGCCTCCAATAGTATCATGTGGCAGTTAACTTGACTAGCAGCTGCTAGGGAAACAAACCAGATCTAGCAGCTTCTTCCTCCATTTCTTGTCTCTCAACATGCCGACGTGGAAACGAAACAAACTGAAAATGTATCGTATACTCAGAGAGCTGTGCAGATAGAAAGGTTTAAATTCTGTTCTCATCTTCTGTTTATTTACTTGAATGGAGCTTTGTCACTGCAGACATTTTCGCTGAGCATAGCATGAAAAAAACAGGTGTAACTAATAATATTAACAATGGCTCAGTTCCATTAAGTATCAAAGTAAGCCATGACGGAGCCAGTATGCACAATACCAGGAACCTCAATGAAATGCAGTCAAAATGTCTGTTGTGATTAAAGCTCTCGTGAACAATAACGGACATGGCCTTGGTAATGTTTCTAAGACAGGATTTGTAGTGTGACAGACGAACTCCAAAGATGTTTTTACCTTTCAGAAAGGTTGACAGAAAGGTTGATTTATTCAGGGCTGAACTGTAATTGTTTAGCCCATTTTTCACATCCTGCTCACAATTAATAACAACTCTTTGTTAATTCATGTACCATGTTGGATTTCGTTCGGCAGAAAGAAAATAGTTCCTCCATGAAACTGCTCACAGCAAGGTCTGTAGATTATCTCCAGTAACCGGGTCATGATTTCTGGAGAGAGACACCGCTGTTGAGTTTTTCAAATGTATTTTTTGTCACCTTGAGCGCCACAAACTGCCAGCTGCTGCTGTTCTATTATATTCAAGAGAAGGCAGACATCTCTACAGCCGATATTTCCAAAACTGAGCAACTCACACCAAAACTATCTAGACGGATGAGCTGTCCCTTTAACTTAATTAGGTACTTGGACAACTCAATGTTTGCAGTTGCACAGCTGTAGACTGAAGTCTTTGAATGGTATCTACAATGCAACAAACATGCATCATCATATGTACATCTCGTTCATGTCACTCCATATTCTAGAACTTTTAGTCAAGGTGATGGGTAGCAGTAACATTAATGTATATGCATTTTCTGTGTTGGCCCAGTGGAAATCAAACTTTCACATCGACTGAGCTTCACAGAACCATAAACTGTTCTCTGTTACTTTCCCATCTTTATTAGTCTTGATACCAGACAGGGAAGGAAAAGTTACACAGGGAATTTTCTCGCCTGCTTGGTTCCTCTTTCACAAATACTTATCTACGCAGCCTGGACTGAAAGCGTGGAAACTTTGACTTTCCTCTTTCCTCTGGTGTTTACCATCAGCTGACATGGGTTTAATATCACATACAGTATATCATAAAAAGGGATATTTTTGTGACTGTGCTGAGGTTGCAACTACAAACCATTTAAGTACATTTCTGAGACAAAAGATAATTCCCTTTAGAATACCCTTTACAAGAAATCCCTACTTAAAGTTTTGGTCAGAGAAAAAAAAAAACTAATTGGAACAAGAATTACCAAAATCCATTTGTTAAAATAAAAAGTTTAATTTCCTCCAGATGTTCAAATGGTGTTGAAGTCAGCATCAGAGATGGTGTGACTGAGGAACTTTTTAAAGATTCCTCTTGCTTTGTGCTTGTGAAACTGTGCAGCAGTCTCAAAGCTATTTGTGCTTTATAACTAAACAAATTCTATACACTCTACATTTGAAACACCAAAATGAAGTTTAAATTGCCCTCCCTGCTCTTTAAGTGTCTGAAACAACCTCTGTTGAGAGAGGAATTATTTTGTATTACTACAAGATTTTATGTCTTTTAGAGTGAGCCGAACAGCCAAATAATAAAATACCAGAAAAAAGGATTTATTCAAATCCGTGAGACCCGTTTCTCACCAAGTCCTTGATTAAAGGTAACCTGGGGAGTTTCTGACTGCTGGACATGCTATGGAGCATTGTTTTTTTCATGAACGGGTTCCTCCCATTTGTAAAAAAAGAAAGTGCATACAACAAGCGCAATTCACATCCTGCTGTTGGTTTCATGCTGTTCAGCCCATCAACAATTGCTGGCAGTAAAAGAAAAACAGCAATACTCAAAAAATGGCAGTAAATGGATGTAAACAAATCAGGATTTAAATTATTAAAAAAGAGAACATCGTTATTCATTCACATAATGTGTTTTGGTGGGAAACACCTGAATGTAAACAAAACTTTTGTCCTTTTTTTTTTTTTTACACAAGAGAACTTCACAGGGCACCTTTAATGAACATTTTCTAGCAAAAGATAAACCACAGCCAAAACTGACTATTTCTAATCAACAGAAAATATCTGCAGCTGCTCTTTAAGTTGTGTTAATAATGTGTAAAATTTACTTAAAAGCCCATTTTTAATTCATTAAAATTAAGTTCCCATCTTTTCTCGAGGGTAGATCTAAAAATGAAGAAAAATTTTGTTTCTTATTTATTACTTATTGAGGAAATTGTTTGTTATTTCACCAACTGGACATGGAGACATTTTTGCTCTTTCCACCTATTACATGGGCAATCTAAAAGTGTTGTTTGTTTTTGCAAACTTGCATCAAACTTTAACAGTGTGATGTGGCTAAATATTTGGAAACCCTGTCCATACCTGAGAAATACCAATTGACGGTTCGTTATTGCTCTTTAACGGCCCTGTAGCCTTCAGGTGGAGAAAGTTTTGGGCTTAATACAACAAGTGCAGGCTAATCCCACTTTAATCTTGAAAACCACAGCATTGTTGCTGGGCTGATGTGCCTCAGTGAAAGCTTAAGAGTGCGCTATTACTAAAACATGACTAAACTAGCCCGAGTGTGTGTGACAGAGTCATGTACCTTCTCTGGTGGAGGTACTCTGGTTGCTGTCTATATCATCCGCTTTCTCTTTGTCTCTGAAATAAGAGAAAAGAAGAAATCTGTGTTAAAAACAGAGCATAAATAAATGAGAGTGGAAAGACAATCACAAAGCATGCGCAAAACATCACACATCTGCGTGCCGGATAGGTACAGTTTCAACTTTCCACATTAACCAAATTCTCCTGACACAAGCTTTCAGCAAACAAATACATCCCTCCCCTCATCACAAAATACATCCTGAATTATTCAACAGTGAAATCTACACCCCTGTCTGTTATATCCAAAATAAAGCTGGTTAAGGCTCTGTCTGCTGCATGTTCACTGGGGTATTAAATGTCCTGTGACAAGCTGCGGCTGCTAATGGTCACTGGGATGCACTGTACTGTATCTCCCTGCAGCGTGAGAGCGGAAAATAAATAAATAGATAGCGCTGTCACATTCTGTCAAAAATGAGGGAAGTGCACATCCAGTGTGACATTTTTTACCCAGCTGAAGAAGAAACAGCTAACAGAATTATCCGAAAGACATCATGCATATGTCAGATATAAAGATGTAGTTCAGGGCTGGACGGTATGGCAGAAAATATGATCATGCTAATTTATTCCACGATAATTTGCATTTGAAAAATGTCAAAAGCTTATCATCAACATTTTTAGCGGATCCCCTATCCGACCATTTTATCGCCCAGCCTTAATCAGTGTTGGGTAGCTTGGGTACTTTTGAAAGTAATATTTGTAGATTACAGCCAATCAAAAGTAACTTGTTCCATTAAAGCGTTACCTACTGAGAAAAGTAACTTGTTACAGAACTTTTGCTTTGCCAAAAATGAAAACAACTTTGCGATTGAGTTTCAGCTGGGGGATGTGTTTGAGGAGTGACCACTGCCTTCGTACACAGTCTAAAAATAAACTCCAAAAATGTCAAGAAAGGAAATAATACAGTATATTCTTACACCTATTTGCCTTATGGAACAGAAAAAAAACAACCATACACGTACGTTCTGAATTCAAGTTTCTCACTTTCATCAAACTACGACAAGCCTAATTGCCTTGTTAACTCCTTGTAAAAACGAGACATAAATGAAATAAAACTCACCAAAACCGTTTGTCTTTCCACTTTTCTAACAATCACCAACTCACTGTTAATGGAATAAATCCTTAATTCACTGTGTTAGATGTGAAAATATGCTGGCACCACATGCTTTTTTCCCCTGCTGCTAACGCTCTGACAGCAACCTGGGAAGAGGCATATAGGCACAGCCAACGCTAGCCTCTATGAAAACAACACAGACTCTTATAGCCGACAGTACATAATGTTTCAACAAACAACAACAAAAGAAACAGTGAAAAACAGATTACTTTTTTTGAAAATGTAACTAAATATCTGATTACTTGAACTACAAAACTAACGTGTTATGTTACTTGTTGCAACAAAAAGTAGTGAGCGCTCTAACACATTACTTTGTAACGCGTTACACCCAACAGTGGCCCCAATATAGGTACACCATTTTATCAACAATGCTCTCAGTCAAATACTCCCAGTCATTTTTCATACATCTTGCTGTGTGTACAGAGCTTCAGATCTGTACTGGAGAAAGAAACGCTATGAAGCGTATTTTCTTATTTGGGCAACAGTACAAACCACCAGCTGGGGGCCTGAGGACTGAGACTGAGACAGTCCCCATCTGTCACAGTAAATACTCCTCATCTATCTGTGTTGACCCCCCCATCCCTCCTCTGGAGAACCTGCACGGCAACAGAGAGAGGGAATGAGTTGTTGGATGTTGTGGAGGCCCCACAAGGACACTACACACTCTCCTTTTAAGGCATGGTAGTGTGTGGTGACTTCCCGTGATCTGATACAAGCGGACTTCACCTCAACTTTATAGTAGGACCGCAGACACACACACACAGAGACACACACACAGAGACACACACACACACTTGCCAAAACACCATGTGGACAGCACAGACTGAGCATTGATGACCGCAGACACTTCACCATCACACCCCGTTCACTCATTATACAGCCAACTCTTTTCTGCACTTCAACTTCTTCATCCACACTCTTTCTCTTCCACGTTCTCCCTTTCATTTCTCTGCTTCCTCTTTCAGTGACACATACAGTAGCTGGATTTTCTCTGGTTTTCCAGCCTGCCAGCCAGACAAATTAACAGGTGTCACCAGGCAATCGACTCATTTACACAACTGAACTGAATGTGATTAATTCAATTAGCCAGTAAGTCTAATTACATCAGCTTGGAGACATGTTTCCAGGTTAAAACATGGCCATTAGCTAGATAGACAGATCTTACACTCAGCCCTTTATTTAGTTAGTTATCCAATTGAGCCAGGATTTCAGTAAACTAGCCACACATGGAGCCAGGCAGTAAGCAGATGAGTCTGTAATCTTTCGGTTACTAAATCTGTCAATCATCCTGGCAGGTGGTGGAGCCAGACAGAGAGGAGGGAGACTCCAGAAAAATAAACATGTTTTTCAGGAAACATCAATCGAGAGCCAGAATGGAACTTTCCAGAGACCCCACAAGAATAACACGCATAATAATACAGGCCCAGTATAAGTTATTAAACAATGTGACTGTAGTGAGGTTGATTTGACCCTAACAATCTATATAATAAATCTAAATAAATTTTTGTTTCTAGTAACAGTGACCAGTCTTAATAACACTGGGCAGCGTGTTTTGCTCGTTGACACCATGCTGGTGCTTTCAGATGGAGATCCAAGTGTTTCTAACAAACTTTCTCCAGACAGATTTTACATTTATAATCTGAAATTAGGGATGCACGATGATATTGGCATGACATCAGTATCGGCCGATAAAAGCTTAAAAAGTTAATTATCGGCATCTGCAGACTGGCCGATAAGGTGACTTGTTAATTATGCGCACGCGACGACACTAAATGTTTATTATGAGCGCCAGACAAGCTTTAACATGTCAGCTGTATGGAGCTACTTCCAAATATGAATTATGGTCAGTGTAGTGTAGGACTCTCACCTCACGCAGCACCGATGGCGTGTGTGTCACTGATGGCGTGAGTTCAGTGTGACTCTGAGCAGCCGGTTGTTTCTGTCCACTCTCTCCTCCCTATACGTCTGTACGTTCACAAAGTAAAGTACATCGGA
>JBBPCS010000238.1:1859406-1885334 GCA_037974645.1 Hollardia meadi
AACTATAACAAGAAATAAACACAGAAAATAAACTAGAATACAACACAAGGAAATAAACAAAACCCGAAACCATGACATGCTGTACTTTACATGAACCCCATTTAAATCAATTTCAAAGCTTTAATATTACAGTTAAATGATTTGGCAACATTACATATACGTATATATTCTGTATCTGCTTTTGAAACATTTTTTTTTTGTATTTAGCAAAATATCTAAATCCAAGATCCTCTGTTGTTAATGGCTGCACCACAAAAGGTTCTTGATGTCTTATGCGTAGTTTTCATAGCATTTCCCTCAAGCACAGCGTGTTATATTTGAAACTTAAAAAAAAAAAAATCTAGTCCACACAAATCAGCAAAAAAGTGAGTAAATTATTACTTTCCATCCATATTTTTTAGTTTTTTGACCTGTTTGTTTTTTGATAAAATGACATGTTGAAGGTAAATTACAAAGTAATTTGTGACTCATTGCAATTAATTATTGAACCACCAGCTGCAGCAGCAGCAGCAGCAGATGCTGTCTGTAACAGCAAGAAAATGTCCTATTTTTTCTTTAACAATAATTTAATTAATGTCAGACTGCTTTTAAAACCACAAGAAAACTGCAACCCAAAAGGAACAAATAAAGACACAAAACCAAAGTAACCTTCATTCTGCACTGCCACTGAAATTATGAATAGTTGTTTTTTGCATCCGAATATCTCTTCTTCTCTGTCTCTAGAACAGATGCCTTTTTTTTGGTACAACCATATGTTAAATACTGAAGTGATACATTTAAAGATGAAGTCATGTTTAAGATCAATTGTTCATGCAAATATCACGGTGAAAACTTGGTTTTAATTCTGGCTTGTGAACAGGAACATGCACCTATCATCATCCTCTGGGTGGCAGTATAGCTCAACACACTGCTGCCTCTGCTGGCTCTAATTTAATTCAATGTACATCATCTTTACTTCAGTGGATAATGCACGACAGCTAATCAAACTGTAGTTTGTGCATTCTTTAAAAGTCTTACTGGTATTTTATTTATATATTACTGTTTGTCCTGCACCTGTGGGTGGAGTTTTCTGCAGTGTTAGAGGATTACAAGTGCTTTATGCGTTTAATGCAACAAAAAAACCAAAAAAAAGACAGAATCCGTCCTTCACATAAGCCACAGGCACACACCGTCGTTCAAACATAATACTGCAAATACTGCAAATATATGTTAAATGCAATCCTGTGCTGTGTGTGTGTGTGTGTGTGTGTGCTGTCTTCTTTATTGTGACGTGACCAAGATGACATGGAATCCCATAATCCCCTGAAGACCGTGTAGAGGTGGGCGGGTGTACAATGAGGTGGGTTGCGTTCATTTGTATGTCTCTTAAAGCAGTTTGAGGCATGATACAGCAAAATGCTAATTACTTTACAGTGATCTCTATGCCTGTCACTGTAATATGATGGGATAGGTAGAAGTCAGAGGGAGTCTAGAAGTCTAATAAGGCTCGATGGAACCAACTTTGGCCCTGAGCAAGGTCGCCTGAAACTTGTTCATTGTTTGCACTGATCTACTCGCTGGACGGATGCTGAAAATGAGCTTAATATGGTGGCAGAAGGCAATTGGCTCTTGTTTCCGAGAGGGGACTTCAGATGCATACTGAGAGCGTAAAATAATACATACACTGATATTAACATTCAGGCCCCCGGAGGTGGAAACAAATACAACAACAAAATGCCATGTGAGTGCTCCCTTCTCTGTTTGCCCTTGGTGTTGGGCAGAGCAGAACAACAGTTTCCGCTTTCATCTCCCAGTGTCCATACTTGGCAGGATGCCGCAGCGCTGTTGCTAACGGCTGCGTGGACCGTTCAGCACTTAGGGATGTGAGGAAATATACTTGATATATTAACATAATGCAGCCTTGACTACTGTGTTCAAGCTTGTTAACTGGTCATTTCCCCCTCTCTGAGTGTGTTTTGTTTTTAGATCCTTCCAAATACTTAGGTTGAAAATGTTAAGTGATATGTCAACATTTCCATTTTTGTGGGTCGGGATCTAAACGGTGCCAGAACAGCTGTGAGTATGCACGGATTCTAAATGTCATCCGTGCCGTTTGGTGACGAGGCTTCTTTTTTTTTTCGTTGGCCAGTGGACCAGGTGCATTGAAGTGCATTGCAGCCTCGCCGCACTGCAAAGCGTCCAAATGTCAGCCCTACGTCTGCCCCGGTTGTGGAAACACCAAGTTCTGCACGGTGTGCTGCAGGTTGACTCCTTTTTTCTTCTGCTCCCCCCCTTGTTTTTGACTTTCATGTGTTTCATATTGTAAAAACTACCACATGGGGGGGATGTATCCGCTTAATAAAAACACTTCACTGAACCTGAGCCCAGGGGAAGCTGCTGGCCTTGCTGGAGGCACTCTTGCTTTGACCGGGCTGCATAAAGCTGCCTGTTGGCTGGCTTTTCAGACCATCCAGTGACACCCCGAGTGCAGCCTCAATGTAAATAGGAAAAAATACCAAAAAAAGGGCTCCACCATTCATCGTCGAGCTCACAGCTCTTTGAGGGATCGTGAAATAAAAAGCAGTTCCACCTGCCCTAAAGGCAGCGCCTAAGTGCTCTGCAACACTCACAGTGTTGTCACGCTAATTGGCTTCTGCTCTGTGAGCAGTGCTCTGCAGCCACACACACACACACACACACACAAACACACACACATCTTGACAGCAAACAGCCTTTCTCAGATCAGATCAGATCTGCCAGGCTCTCCAGTCTTTGGGGCACTTGTTGAATCTTTCTGAGCATTTTTGATCCAATTAACTTGGTCATAACCCCCTTCCAATTCTCTTTGTCGCTTCTTTTCTGCAATGTTTTGTTTGCGACCTTGCTTGCACTGATTGCACGGTTTGATGCTGCTTGCTGTTCGCATGTATGTCCATCTTTCTCTTTCCTTCTATTCTGCCGAGGAAAGCTGCATCGCAGCAGCACTGTGTTGCAAAGGATTTCAGGGTTATTGATGGCAGCAGCGTCTCCTTTTGTGTCCCGGTCGATGGCTGAGGGTCCATAGTGGAATTATTGGCGCAGAGACAGAGTCAGAAAACAGAATAGCAGCAGCAGCAGCCACTGGCATTCTGACTGATTAGTGTGTGTGAGTGCATTTGTGAGACAGAAAGAATAATAGAAATCGTTCACAAGAGAATAGCCGGGTAAACACCTACACGCACAGCATGCTCAAGCTATTGTAACATCAGATTAGTGTCGGACATTAACGGGGGCAGCGTGGACTCAGGCAGTCCAGGTAGACGAGCATTTGTTGCTCGCTCGGAAATTGAAAACGAGCCTGCGTCCGGCCTGGAGCTCGACGCTGCGCTTGAATATTCAAGTCTTGTCCGAGTGTACCTGCAGTGAAGCCCAGCTAATGTTATGGCTCGGAGAAAAGGCAAAACATGATCTGATTTCAAGCTACGAAGACGAACGCAAAGGAATAAATGAGAGATTTGCCTCGAATCAGCTGGAATCCCTCAGGCTCGGTCGAAAAAATGCTGATGGTTGTTTTTACCAGAGGGGTATTGTGGCCTATTTTTTCCTCATCACTTCCCATCTCTCACTTCAGATGAGGGCACATCAAGTCAGCATCAATGAGCATAAACAATGAAATACAGATAAGCAGCTATTGTGGACAAATCTGTCCTAATACCAATACTACATATACATCCACAATCCTATGCAAATACTTGATACAGACACATCAACATTAGGGGGCATTTTGGGTGCAAACTGTACTTCTGACATTGATTTTGAGTTCTTAAGGATACTTTCTTGGGCAACTTGGCTGCAGCAGAAATAAGCCACATTCACAACACTGACATATCATCATTGTTTAAGTGGATAAGGAAAACCTGCTGGGAAACAGTTGCCTATTAGCACCTCCAGGAGACATGTAGCAACATTAGCATTGATTCGGAGTCATGTTTCCGTCCACCTGATGAATATAAATCCAATATTCACTCTGTTTTAGCTGATGGACATGTCTGGCTCTTTAGATGCCAACGATGTTCCCCAGCTAGTTGCTAACTTTGTCTATCTGCTGTTTAGTGTGGAGCAGGTAGCGTTCGGGGGGGTTTTAAGAGTCATTTTGGATGGCTGGATTGTGTATTGAAAAGAAGGTGACTATATACACACAGAAGACAATCCTGCGTAATGAAATACTCTTTATTTGTACAAGAAAACTGGCACAAACTATTTCAGAACCTGCATCTAAAGTTGGATCAGCAGTGGAAACCGTTCCAGCAAACCCCCCCTCCACAAACACACTGTTTTCTTGTGGCCAATGGTGTTGGTGTTTCCCCACCCCTCTCCACTGGCGATGAATGAGTGGCTGTTTGGCACCATGTTCTTATGCAATCAGCCGAGGCATCAGAGCGTGACTATCGAGGAGGAGCGAGGGATTGCTGTGTGCCAGCAAGAGCGCCTCAGTGCTGCTTATGAATGTTAGTAGGGAGCGAGAGAGGGAGAAGGAGATAGTGAGGGAGGGGTCGGTAAGATATGGCTAAAAAAAAAAAAAACGACTCAGAAAGACTCCAACGCCAACGCCATGTGACAGGAGTGGAACGACTGAACAGGAGATGCAGGAAACAAGAAAGGAGAGAAGAGAGGAATATGGGAAAGTTACAGGAGACAGACAGGAAGACACAAAGAAGGAGACAGGAATAGGTATATGACACATAATGATCAAATAAAAAGGAGAAATGACAATAAAAGAACTGAGGGACGAGTGGAAAGAGGAAGACAGAGCCTGTGAGGGATTCTGCTGTCTCTTAAGCTCAGCGCAGAAGTCTGGCAGGTCCAGAGAGTCTTAGAGAGTCGGAACTAACACACTGCGGCACTCGCTCCTGCCTCCATCAGTCTCGCTCTGTCCAGCCAGGCAGCCACACACTACGCCTTGATTTATGCCTTAATTAGAGGCCTCTAATGATGGTATAACCCCAGGCCCATAACTTTATCTGGAGAGGGAATTTATCTAGTTACCACACACACGTTACTATAGATGAAACCAACATGCAGCGACAGAATATTGTAGAAATACAAATGGGGTGATGCCTCCCATTGTTCCATTATGTACACCAGAGCGACTACAGATTGTAGATAATTACAGTGTCCGAATCTGATTTATCTACTTGCGAATGAAGCCTGACCATAAAAAAAATATGAGTGCAGGAAGAAACCATATAGGAAAAGATATAAATATAGAGTTATATTACATCAATACTTTTGCACGTTTTGATTTTCATTCTGCAGGATTGTAGAAAATACCCCATTCCTAATATCTCGTCTCCCCTTAGTGAATTTATTCTGTATATTAGCACTGCCAGATGTTCTGCAGATACATATTGTAATAGTATTTTCTGTATAATCTGGTTGACGTTAAAAGAGAAAAAGAAAGACAGAAACGCCAGTTCACAGGTGCTTTTCTCACTTTGGTATGCAGTACATTCAGTGTTCACGGTCAAAAAACCTTTTTGCCATCCAAAATTTGCATTTATTCTGTAACCATTAGAAACCTCTGTATTTAAAGGGATACTCCAGTGATTTAGTATTTCGTCTCCATGAAGTGGGGATGCTTACTTACAACAGACAGATTCAAAGAAGAATGGTCAGAACCGATGCAGCAGAGGCAAAGATATCCTGATTTCCAGTCCCTCGTATGGATTGAAGATCCAGAAACACTGAGATCCTACATTTCCCATCATGCAACGCAATCTTTCTTTAGACTTCAGCGTGCTTTTACAGCTTATATTCAAACTGCTTCGTGTTGCCTCTTTAACTCGTATTTCAGCTGCTCCCATCTGTTGTCCTTCAAATGATTTTTCTTTTTACATTGTGCAATACGGCCTCAACGAAGACCCTTCTCTACACCGCCTTTGTCAGTTGCTTTTCTTCTTCTTTGAGTTAGCTGCTAACTGCTGCAAGCGCACACATAAAACGTTGAACAAAACATCACAACCCGGTCCTGTCCCGATGCCCCGCCGGCTCACTCCTTTTATTCGATTTGGCGCTGTTACCAACTCCGCTGCCGGCTCAAAGGTGGAACAGCAACGACCAACTCATTCCGTCTTTGTACCTTTTATCAGAACGACGAGGGGCAACAGAGGTCTTGCCTTGAACAGACTGACTGACTACACAACTGGCACCTCAACTCAATTTAACACTCGCATTGAAATTGACATTCAGTGCTTAAAGTAAGATTTCAACTTCTTTTATTCCTTCCATTTTCAATGTCATTCCAACTCCTTTCAGTAACCATATCTCAAATGCCACTTCAACCTCTTTCAGTATTTCGGTCCAAAACCAAAATGCAAGTACATATTTTTTTAGCAGCGTGTTAATATACGTACATTTTAGAGTAGTATTCACTGCCCCTGCAAGTATAACGATTCACCAGTGTAACAAAATATGCAGTCAGACGTTAATATGCGTCATTGAAATGAATTTACCACCCGGCCTTAAAGCTCTTTCTTTTTCGCTGCCACTTGTCAGCGGATACTGAACCAGGCCAGCCTCCTTGCTCACTCAACTGCTGCCCCCGCCTTGAGGATCACAATGAAGTTGTCAGATTACAGAAGCCCCCTTGATATTTATGGGGGTTTAATGCTAAATTTAGCAGGGCCTCTCAAGTGCTAACCTTCAAAAAAAAAAAGACGTAAATGTAAAGAGGAAAGAAATGGAAGCACTTCCTGGCAGCAAAGCCAGAACTCTGACTTCAGTTTAGTTTTATGTCAGGTGTCATATATGCTCTCTCAGTGCAGCCCTGAATGGCTAATGATGAATGTCCATATGAGGCTAACAACCCTCCTCTTACCGGCATCCATCACTGACAGCTCCACTGTGTGCTGCTATAGGGCTCTCCTCTCCGCCCGTTTCATCATTAACTGGCTGCTACTGCTGGTAATGATGCTGCGAATCTATATATAGACTCCGATGCATTCTTTTGGGGGATGGAGAGATAGAGAGATGACAGAAAGAGCCACCGAGGGAGACAAATATGAGGTAAATGAAGTAAGAAAACTTGAATAGGGAGACAGATGGAGATGGAGAGAGAGGCTGATGGGAGGCTCAGGATGTGTGAAAGAAGAAGAAACCTTGAGAGCTTAACTCTTCCTCTGCAAGCATTAACCGCAGTGGCCACATACTCACATAAAATAACATCTAAAATGTTTCTTTAAATGATCACAAGCTCAAAAACATCTATATTATCTGCTTAAAATTTGGTAACACTGGCAAACAGTTAGCATGGTTATAGAAGTACGAATGAGTGTGTTTGACATCACACACATTCAAAATATTATGGCCTTGTAAAGTTGATATGGCTGCAAACAGATGCCTGTTTACACAAAGCAACAATAGCATTTTTGGAGAGTCGTGTTTCTGGGCAACCAGATGAATTCAAATCCGATATTCCAACTCCTTTAGACTGAGACTGTGTAACTTTTCAATACCAAATTCTTGAAAAGTTGAATTCTTAAGCAAAGACACAGCCTTGTTCCATTCAGTGCACTCAGAGGTTTTGTTGCTACAGCCTTACTTGCTCTGGTATGACCGGGGCCTTATGGTGGCTAATGGCACCAAACTTTAGATACATAATGTTCTATAACTGACATTTACTGATTCATCTTCTTGTGCTACATTTACGCTCCACTATAGCCTTTAATTGCTACTCGGGGACACAGTGGCTTCTCTTAATCAAAAGTTACATCTTACTCGACTCCGTGGCTCCACCTTCCGATCGCTCCTGAGCAGACTCTGGCTGCAAATGATGTCACCAGCGCAAGATGGCAGCACTCGTATCCGGGATATTTCGGCTTCCTTTTTTTTCAGTGGGAGGAAGTAGAGACACGTCGTCCATCTTTATGTCAATGGGTGCGACTCACCTAAACAAAAAACTGTAGGCCGTAAATTCAAAACAAAAAGCTGAGGTGTGATCATTTGTGGGTTTTCCCACTATGAACGATGCCACTATACACAGTCATTTTAAACCACTGTTTAAATGAAGACATCTTTAAACTCATCAAATCTACTTAAATGAGTCTAAAGATGGTTTAAAGACAAATTTCTATAGTTCTATTGTATTTGTCTCTAGTCTTCTCCTCGATCTCATAGTCCCTTTGTGGTGGGGAAGTGCGTTTCTCTGACTTATATTGCTGGGGCACATTTGCATTTAAGGGACGACATAAACTGGCACAAGTATTTGCATCCCGGAACAGATTTCTTGGATGTTACATTAACACACGACGTGTAGTGCACACCAGTTTGTTACAGTTCGCACTTGCCTTCCCTCACTGTAATCTCTGACTTTAGTCTATAAGTGCTACTTCCTCCCTCACAGGCATTTTGCGGTCTCTTGTCTCTTTCACTCTTTCATGGCTCTGAATTTAATTCAGCGGTGTCGGCCCCTCGGGAGCCCGGCCGCTGCCTCGGTGTGTTTGAACTCAAGCGTGAAATGACAAAAAAAAAACCAAAAAACACGGAAGCGGTTGAAAAAATTGATTTCTCTTGTAGGGGGTATGCGGATGCTGCCGCTTTGTAGCGGTGACCTCAGCATCTCAAGAGTTTTTTCATGAGAGCGTGTTTGCACTGTTGCAGCAGCATCTTCTGACTGGAGCTCTGACAAAAGTCTTCTTCTTATAGTCTTTCAAGACAAATAATGTCCCATCGGGAAATTCACTTGTTCTGTGATGTTCTCCTCGTTAACTCCAAAAAAGCAGCATGAGAGAAAAAAAAGAAACTTCCTTTAGTAAATAATGGATATTCTCTGAAATATACATGAAAGTGTTCATCCTGCACTTGAATTATGTAATCCAGGGCTCTGCGAATCAAACGTCTCCCGATCCCAGTCAGAGTTGGAGTTGCATAACACTCAGGAAGTCAAAGACCTCGAGGCATCATCATTATTTCTCCTTAAAACAAAAGGCTTTCCCCTGTTCTGTGGTTACGATATTATATAAAGATAATTGCAATTCTGTGTCTCTGCTCTCTCTGTTGTTCTTTGCTTTCTGCACACCCACACACATCCACTCATGTTGCTTAGCAAAATGAGACAGACGCCGCCTGATTGCCTTGAGCTTTGCTTGACGGGGACTGACAGTGGTTGGGAGCGTTTGGATTTGCTTCCTGCACCGATGGGGCACGGAGGGGCCTTGGCACATTTGCATCCCGATAAATACATGATTAAGTGTAAGTTTTGATTTCTCAGTTTTTCAGTAATTTCTTAGCATCTTGGATAAATAGAATGGAAGATAATTTAGGCTCTCCTTTCCATCCAGTCGCAGTGCTTCAAGGTTTTTGTTTTGTTTTGCCGCACAAAATATAAAAATTCACCTCACACAGTGGATTGCAGAATTGCCAGGGATAATTAACAATGGCGCTCACAAAGCTGATATGAAGTACTGATTTGAATGACTGGTCTTGGTGAGCAAATCAATAGCACAAATTAACCTTTTTGTACTGAGTTACTCCGAGGCAGTTTTGAACGCTATGATAGCAGCAGAAGCAGCAGCCGCACACATTTCATCTGCTCACACCGTGGTTTCCCAGAAATCTTTGCTGTGACAGTGATTCATCCTTCCCATTCTTAATGAGGATGACCATTTTTACAGCTAAAACCACACAATGATCTCAGTGCCGGGGCAGTTTAAATCATGCGCCCCTCCTCCCATTTGTCGATTTATACGACGTGCAGCTTTTGTCGACGGGGCAAATGAATTGGAAGGCATCTCTTCTTTGCCATTGTAATGTGTTATCTGCTATCAGAGAGGATCCCCACAGATTTATCACCTTATTCCAAGGGCAGACGCATGATTGGCAAAGGATGATACACCACGCATGGCTGGTTTGTGCTGGCGCCACACCCTGTTTCCGTCTCCAAAGGGAAGGGTGAGAAGCAAGACAATGTTTTAGTTACAGCCCTTTTCCATTACAACAACAGGAGCTGCTGCTGCAGACATGTCCCCACTCTACATGCAACCACTATTAGTGGTCCAGCATTTTAAGAACACGTCTTTCTGAGAGTGGGGAGAGACTGCAGCAGCACTGCAGAAAACATCTGTCATGGCGTGTCTGTCAGCGATGGCTAGCCTGCCCTATTAGCAGCTTCCTGAACTGACTGAAAAAAGTTAGTCATTACTTACATTATTTAGATCCAAAGCCCTTAAGAGCTTCCTCGTTTTCTTCTGCTTTCTCTTCTGGCATCACGATTTATGTGCAGATCCTGGAATAGACTTTAGCTCGTAGTTAGTTTAGATCAGTAAATTTCTCAGGTCACGTGTCCGGCTGCAGGTTGTTTTGACATTTTGACGATTGCTACAACAGGCTACACTTTACTAAAGCAATAATAAATAAAATGTTTATTTTTGATGTCTTAATGATAGTATTTCAGTTTAAAATACAATTTGGTTATCATTGCTTATATTAGGACGAACTTGATTATTGTTGGTCTCCTTGGGCCCTCCTAGTGGCTGGGCCCCAGAAAGGTTTCCCCTTTTCCCCCCTTATGGTCGGCCCTACTTGGTGTATCAAACCAGCCCGTTAACAAGCCCTCATGCCCAGCTCATCATATATGGACGTTTTGTCACGGCCTTTCGTGTCCCATCCAGACTCACAAGATACCCTCTGGCATCAGGCAAAGACGCACAAGGGTTTAATGTACCTGCAATGTAAAGCCGTCCGCGTCAGTTTCAGACGACTTGAACAGATGACGAAGTGCGACGTACTTTCAAAAGTAAGACAGTGCCAAGAGGGGTGGACGTCGGGGTTGAGTGGAGGGTCACACACACGACTTTCACCCAGGAGACCGGGATTTGCGTCCCGTTTGAAACCGAGCGTCACCAGTCATTTCCTGGGGGTGGGGGGTTGACATGCAGCAAATGGCACAGGCTGGAATCAAACCTGGGCCACTGTGGTGAGGACTCAGCCTCAGTACATGGGGTGCCCGCTCTACCAGGTGAGCTACTGGGCGCCCCAAACCAAGTAGGTTTTGTGCCTAAACGTAACCAAAGTAACATAGACCTTGTGCGTCATGATCAGATGCGAGGGTAGAGACGCCAAAGGGAAGGCTTAACGCATTGGTGAGTGACGCCAAAGGGTACCTTGCGTGTCTGGATAACACAAAGGGCACATGACAAATGTAAATCCATGCCCGGAACTACTTTGTAGAAATGTTGAGAGATACTTAGAAAATGTTAGCATGCTAGCAGACTACTACCTGCAACACATCACTATGTTAACACTGTCATTAAATGATTTCCTGCATATCACAAAATGCCTTTCAACAACCTACAAAAAATGGGTGTTAATGAACTGAAATCGGGACTAAAATGTTGTTAAAATGTCATTTAAAACAGTAGGAGTGAGACTTTTACTATGAATGTTTTGTTGTTTTTTTGCTTACTTTTAATATTTTAGATATGTTTAATTAGATAATCTAAAAAAAAATGGATCAATGCATTTGCCAATGAAGCAGACTCCCTGCCAGTTATTTTGGGATGGCGTTTCTGCCGTGCTGTTGAGAACAACTTTATTTCCCTCGCTCTGATGATGATTGTTGTGCTGTGGACTGTCCAATTGGCACCCACCAGCCACAATCACATCCTTTCAAGCCGGTCTTGGAAGAAGGGTCATGCTGCAGCAGAACCACGGCCACTTTTACCACCGGCTGGACAAAGTGTGATTGCTCAATTCAGACATTTTAGAAAAAGCTCTCAACTTCACCCGATGGCAAAAATATATCCTGAGAAGAGCAAACTCTTCCTCTGAAGGTAGGTTTATGTCATTTACTGACGTACCTTTAATTGTGAATTTATCTACATCTGAATGTTTTATGCCTGGGTGAAAAGTTTAACAAATATGAGAGAGAGCTGTTTATCTTGAAGATCTTCTTGAAGACCACAACTTTGCCAAAACATACTGTTTAAAAAAAATCTTCTTATGAAGGAAACATGAAATAAAAGTTTAAAATGCCCTCAAGCAAAAGACTTTATTTCATTCATTAAATTAAACTAAAGAGCACCTTCAGCTAATGCCCCTCGACACCAAACCCCAGCAGAAGCACTCTCTTTCCTCTCCTCTTTGAAACGTGTCAGAGCATTTGGACACACCGGGGCAACGCTCCTTTTCGTGAGATATCCCTGAAAAATGACTCCACGAGGAAACGTCTCTGTGCTTATTCTCAAGGTTAAATCTAAAAGCCTTGCTGCAGGCAGCTCCAAAGCATGAATACTCATGAGTCTGAAGACTCCGATTTCCGACGATCGGAAATAAAAGCAATTTATTGCAGTAAGAATCAAAATCACGTGGTTTTATTTGCACCCAAATGCCCTTTATATATCTGAACCCGTGGCTTGGTTCTATTCCATTTCCTCCATTTATTATGACATTATTACTGTTCGGACACTGGTGAACTTGATGGCAGCGCTCGTACCCGGGGATACTTTGGCTTCATTTTTGTACAGTGGGAGGAAGTGGAGACACGTCGCCCATCTTTATTCACGTCAATGGTTTAAACTACGTGTAACTATAGCAACAATACTTAAGCATCTACGTTAGTTAAACGTAAAACATACATTAAAGTAAAAAGGTTCAAACTGAAAAACTTTGATGACACTTTTTGTAAGTTTAAAATGCCATAACGCACTTCAGTGTGTGCCAATATAAGAACATAATAGACACAGTGGAGGGAGGATAGTGTGGTATTCCTTTTCATAACCCTTCACTGTGTCAGGTTAAATATTTTTGATATTTTTGGTCAAAACAGTATCTCAGCTAAGCATGATGGATGGACAGTGTATCCACTTTCTCTGTTTTTTTTGACCAAAACTAATGAAGAAAATTTGCTGCAGTCTGGAATGCAGTTTACCCTTGACTGACTACTATTCTAGGCTCTCCAAGCATGAATAACTGCTGGCTGTCAAATGTCGACATCCATCTCCTTCTGCCCCTGAAACCCTTTGCTGGCTCAAGTTACGTTTTGCACTTCACTTCTCCTTAAAGAACATTAAACCTGCATTGAACTGTGCGGCGTTTGATGCCACCCACGTTTTTAAAAAAACCCCCGACATTGTTCTCACGTAGTCAAACAAAGTGAATTAAAGCAAATTGTTATTCCAGCTCGGCTCTGGATAAGCATTGTGTCCCGAGTGCCAGTCCCCAGCCCTGTCCATCAGACACACTCCCTGAGCTTCAATCAATGTGTCTTCCATTTTTAGAAGCAGTCAATACCGTTATCAAGAAAGCAAAGCTGAGAGCCTCTGCTGCACCACCTGACTGTCTGCAGCCACCTGCCTCCACTCGCCCCACCCCTCCTCCCTCAGCAGGGGAAAGCCTGGGAAGGAGAATCCCTTTGTATAAACTGAGGAGCTGTGACCCACTCGTCCAGGCGGGATGACAAGCTCACTGCAGAGGTGAAGACGATGAGAGAGGGTGGGGATGGGGGGGTTTCTTCGCTTTCATCTCTTGCTCTTCGCATCTCTGTGTTCTTCACTCCCTGTTCTCCTCTCTCTCTCTCCCCCTCGCTGTCTGTCTATCTGTCTCTCTCCCTCTCTGATTAGTATGCAGAGCCAGGCCCGCTCTGTTCTGCAGTGTGGGTTTGTGAACGCTCGCTGCTGCATGTCAGAGAAGGGAATCGCACTGCAGTGGCGGGTGGGGTGAGCACACAACCATACATATAAAACCCCTCCTGTGCCGCACCAGGAAACCCTTTATGGACTGACACGCCTCTGTTGTCATTCAAATTAAAGATCTGCATCTCTGTATTTGCCCATACGGCAATAGAGCGTTTGCATGTATTAATTACTTTATTTTTATAGAGGGTTCAGTCTCAGGACAGACAACAGATAAACTCCCAAAGACACAGTCGGTGCATCTGTTGCTAGCTAACTAACATCTGCACACATAGGCTGTTTTCTGCAAACCGGCACGAAATGACACATGGTGAAAATTCCCTTTGCGTTCTGTCTGACTACACCTTTGGGGAAGTAAAATTCACGCCATGGAGCTTGTGGCTTTTCGTCGAAACAGGGCTCTGTGTGTCTTCCAGCAGTGTGCAGTCGAATCAGGTGCTTCTCAGTTTGGGGACAGCAAACATGTAAGGAAAAAAAAGGACTGAAGCACCCTCTCGTAGAGGTGCAGACATTATCAAGTGACTGGCAAAGAGGCTGTCAGCAAACTGGGGAGGTGATGAGGTCCTGGAATTCCTCAATGTCCGATATAACATATAACAGGTTGTAGGTTGATATATGTATCGTCAATCTGTTTGTACAATAGAAACGTTTGCACAATTAAAGGCTGCAAATCAATCAGTGTGCACAATTTTGTAGAATGATTTGTAGATTTTAACCTTTACTTTTATGGCATTTGCTAATTATTTGTCAATATATTACCAGTTCCACACATTGACTGTATGTAAAGATGGACGACATGAGAGCTCCCCAAAAGTGAAGGCAAAACATCTCCATCGCCCCCTGGTGGTGGGCTGCACTATAGGTCATAAACTCCTCCCCCTCAATGATATCAGGTAGGACATGGGCCAAACTGAAAACTCAAAGTACGCCTGAAATAAATTTTTCCCAAAGATGGTTTCTGTCATTTTAGGTAGTTCTTATCATGCTGATGTATGTTCAAGTGATAATTTTTCTGATCAGTTTGGTTTTAATTGGTCATTTGATGCTATAAAAACTGGGTGAAATGTCATGATTGACAGCTGGCTCCAAATGACGTCACCAGGGCAAGATGGCAGCACTCGTATACGGGATATTTTGGCTTAATTTTTGTACACTGGGAGGAAGTGGAGAAGCGTCGTCCATCTTTATTTATGTCAAATGTTCTACATGATCTGTGGACATATTTTACAGCCAAACCACTTATAAAGTCCTCAGTGTTGCATGCAGGTTAACAAATGAGGCACCAGCGCAGTATAATGGTCTCTTCTACTTCCAACTACAACCCTGATTCGTCTATAACTGGATAAGACTTTTGAAACAACCAAACTTCAACAATCAATTACAGCCCATAAGACCAGAGTGCACTCGAGTGGAATCACCATCAGAGACAAAGCAGCTCAGAGACAATTGAGTGGGATAGAGAACTGAGCTGCTAAGTATCTAGAATTACGGGTCTCCTTTATTAGCACCCCCCGCCACCAATGTGCTTTTTGGTGCGTTCATTTCAGGGGAGGTGATTGCTCCATCTGTGTGGTAATGCCTCGCTCTGCAGCAGCAGGGATGTGGGAGTCACAGCAGATCAACAACCTGCTCTCCACTGCACAGGAGAGGAGACTTCAATGGATTTTCTCTCTCCTGGCGCTGGTTGAACCCAATTACACTTGAAGCAATAAATCCTTAGCAATGCAATTTCCCCTCTAGACAAGATCTGCCGGGCTTCCCCCCTCGCGCTCCAAGCTTCCCTCTCCTTCCTCTGCAACACAGACCATCACAGTCTCTTTACTTTATTTCTCCCTCTCTCTTTAATCATTGCCTCTTTGTCTCTTTATATACTTTCATTTCACTCTCCTGTCTCTCACTCCTTTGTTCCTCCAGTTTCTCTCGCTCTTTATCCATCCCGCTAATGCTACCCTCGCTCTCTTATGACACAATTCTCCCCGTGACCTTCATCTCTCTCTCTTTCTCCTCCCTTTCCCCTGCATGTCTTTTCCTCCTGTCGCCATGCCACCTTTTCTCCCACCATCATCTCATCAAAGCCCCCCGGTGTTCTCTTCTTCAAAGTGTCCTCCGTCACCCCTTCTCCTCTATTACACCCACTCATTTGTCTTTGTCTTATTAGCTTACATACACACTTCTCTCTTCATGCACCACATTTCTCTCTCCTCTCTCCCTCCCTCCCTCCTTCTCCATGCTGGTTTTTTCCCAGTTGGTCGGGTTATTACAGAGAACCTGCAGGACGTTTTTACCTGCTGTGATGATGTAGAGTCTATCGCACATAAAGAACATGTCAGGTTCCGGTGGTTGCTGCAAGGACAGCCACTAATGAAATGTATTTAATCACAATTTGTCCACCTACACACTTCTTTCCATGTGGACTTATTATTAATGACCTGATGATGTATATTTTATGTGTTTTTCTTCTGTAATTCTACACTGTATTGGTTGTTGTGTTAGGAACTATACTATTATTAGTACCAGTGGGAGTAGAGATGGTAGAAGACTATTACAGGAACTAATAAAAGGGGTATTAGCATAAATTAGCCTAATTCTCTCAGCCATATAAGCTACATTTACATGTAGGGGAAACACTGCACATTCTATAAATGCAGAATGAACTGTACATATGTGTACTGTGTAAGGTTAATTATCCATTACATGATAATTCTCCTTAATGCATTCATCTTGCAGCAATCCTGCATCATGGTTGGGCACAATTGTCGAGACAGTTCTGCAGCAGAGCGAGCAGGTCTTAATTCAGACAAATTTTACTGAGCAACTTGCATCATGTAGAAATAACGGTCAGTCAGTTGTTGCCCAATTTTAAGCTAAAGGAAAAAAAAAAGGACTTGAAAAGACTGCAGCACAAGTTTCACATGAAAGAAGAAGCAACAGACTTAAAACAAACAGCAAATCAATGAAGACGTAACAATGTAAATTGTCCTCTAACTTCAAGGTATTTGCCAAATTCTTTTAAATAAAACATTGAATGTTCTCTAAATGGAGGGTATTAATGACTAGATGAATTTTAGTGTCAGGAACGAGTTCAGATCTGATCTGATGACTTTGGAAATAATGCAAAAAATGCTGAACTAAACTTTTAGAAGACATGAAAAAACGTAGGGGAAGTAGCTTCTGAGGACTATCACATTATCTGAGGAACATCTGGTTAGATGTTGTATGGTTTACACTCCGTGTGCCGACATTGTTCCTACTAAATAGTATATAACAGAGTTGCTACTTATCTTTTAGCACAAAACTCAGCTTGCTGCACGGTGCCTTCTTGCCACTGAGATATCCCACCGAGAGGAGAAACACTGCAGCAGTTCAGTAATTATGCACAGCAGAAAAATGTCTGCAGTGACTCCACTGTATGTTCAGGTACTGTACAGACGCTGGTGGTCTAAGGCAACATGTACATGTGTACACGGACACGTGCAGAGGTTTGTATCCCGCGGTGTAATTGTGTCTAACAGAGTTAGCGCTGTTGTCATTGTGTCTATATGACATGTGAGTGAAGCCGTGGGTGCTGTTAGTTCAAAGAAGGTACAGTAGTTTCCTTTGTGCTGTGGCTGCCGGCGCCCTGAGGCTGTGGCTTGGTTTTATCTTGCTCATTATTCTCTTCAAATGCAAACAGATACCTGGATTTGGTTTCTTGATACTGCAGCAAAACGAAGAACAGCACTGAGACAGAAATACCCTCCTGACAGAGAACTATTATTATGAGTTTGTTCGGGTTAATGCTTAAGTCATGAAAAGTCTGCATATGCCCCCATTAATCATTTTCGGACCAGTGACATGTCCTCCTAATGCTCATTTACAATGTTTTAACCCAAGGATCATCTATGTATGCACCTGATCAGACCACCTGTACTGAACCTTGTACTGAACTGAGTATCTTTTCATTAGCGCTTTGTAAGCTCTGAATTGGCTGACAAAAAACTAACGTTAGCCTGATCATGATGTCACTTTGCTTGAGACCACCACCCCCGCCACATTTTCTTTAGGGACAGAGCTGTCAACTTTGGGTCAGGTCCCAGCGTGACATCTCTAAAGGGGCCAAGAAGAAGCAGATATTGATATAATTGAGCTGACATTCTGACATGTTACTCATTTTGTTTCCCGATTTTGTCATGCAAGGCAGGTAAAGTCATCACAAGTTTGAGTGTATTGGTTGATTGTCAATAAATGTAATTAGGCGAGCTTCACTGGCATTCGAGTTGCAAGTTGAAGAATGATTCCAGAAATGTCATTAACAGGAAGATGCACGAGACAGGAGTTATACACAATCCTCTCATGCGGTGGGAGTGAATCATGGTTTAGGGGCTAATGCTACAGTATGTGTAGATACATAATCAGGTCACAATCTTAGCCTTCCAGCAGTGTGCACAACCCCGACCACAGCATGTGCAATACTATGTGTGTCATGGTCCCTGTTATCTCCTGAGTGTCTAGTTTGTTATCTCCCGTTTTATTTTGTAGCCCTTTCCTCGTGTGTCTTGTCCTGCTTTACACTTCTTCCCTTTGTTCTTTTCCTGCCTGTTTTGATTGTCTGTCCCGCCCTGATGTGTTTCACCTGTGTCTTGTTAGCCTTCCCTTCCTTGTGTATTTAAGTCTGTGTGCTCCCCTCTTTGGTTGCCAGTTCGTCGTGTTCCAACGCGTGCCCTCGTCCTTGCATTTTCTGTGTCCTTCTAGTGTTGTTTGTTACGTAGTGAGTTTATTTTTGTCATACTGTTCATTGGACTTTGTATTTGCCTGTGTTCGGACTGATATTCTGATTTTTGACCCATTCTCATTCCAGGTCGTCAGATACCGACGATCTGTCATGTCACCCTTGCATCTTATCCAGACGCCTCAATGTACCCTTTGGTGTCCATGGCCAACATGCCTAGCTTCCCTTTTGCGTCTCTGGGCGCCCCGCACGTCTTATCCTGATGCACAAGGTCTACGTTACTTTGGTTAAGTTTAGGCACAAAATATCGGTGACTTTTAAGTTTAGGCACAAAACCTACTTGGTTAGGTTAAGGAAATGACTGGTGACGCAAACTCCGGTCTCCTGGGTCAAAGTCGTGCGTGGGAAAATATGGGAACACACTTTATATATTAATGCAGTATACAGAAGAGTAGACTTTTCTTTTTAATCTGGGAAATACAGAGGGTTTAGGGGTTTAAAAAAATAGGGATATGTCTCTAAACAACAAAACTTTTCCATCTCATATTTATGTATTTGTATAGCGTGTTGATTTAATCAGCGAGCATGACATCAAAGCAAAACACATAATCAAAACCAACCAGTTTTCTTAATTCATTTACATTCTGTATTTCATGCAGCCACCCAAACAACCACCTTAAAACTTGTGAGTTGGCTGTATTTGTGCAACAGCTACTCATTTTGGGCCAAAACATTAACATGACTTGTAATGTAAATTATATTCCTCCTGGAGGAGTTTCTCATTCGAGCCCGTAATCAGCGTGCTGAAACGATGCACAGAAAGCGCTCTCCACTATTAGCCATGGATTACTGAAAGATAAGGTTCTGAATATTTAATATGGAATCTTTTCAATGCCTATTTTTATCAGTTTGGCTCAATAATTCAAAGCGCACTCCCTCCTGTTCTCATATCTGCAGCACCGTGTGTGTTTGTGTGTGTCACGCATGTTTGTTTTAGTGCATGCATGTGTGCTATGTGACGGTGTGCACATGAACACATTATGACAGAGAGTGCAGAGAGGCAGATAGAGAGGGAAGCCACCAGCTGAATGGAAACACTTGCTTTGGTCTGAGTCAGTCTGCCCCCACACCGGCCTATCAGAGACGCCTAGCCGAGGAAATCATTTCAAGTTTTGCGTGGTCTTCAAGAGCTTGTCGTCCTGTCAAACTCTGTGGGGAGGAAAAACTGCTTTCTCCTTTGGGATCTGGAATATTCAGAATAATTCCAACATCAACAAAGATGAGAGGGAAAGCCAGATTTTTTACCACTGCTTGGCACTCAATTTCAAATCATGTTAGTTTACCCCTCCTCGAGTCTTAAATGTCTTCATGAAGAGGTCTGTTTTTGAATAATAAAACCCTAATCAAGCTCAGACACAGCCAAACGCCCAACACTTGACCTACAATCAAACAGCCAAGCGAGCAATCAAAGACCTTGCTCCTTTTTTTTCCTCCCCCCAATCAGGATTAACGGCAGGTTTGGATAGAAAATCGTCTTCTTTTTTTTTCACAATGTTGCCACAGAGCAGCTTTAAATTGATTTAATTAGCTGCATTTATGACAGCCCCGAGTCCACTGAAGAGAAATGATGCAAGGATGTTAGACAGCCTAACTAGGCCTGTGGGCTTTGTCATTTGGCAGGGTAATAACTTCAATTATGAAAGATCTGACTCACACCTACTTCCTCTGATTAACGTCAGCGTAGGTGTGGGTATAAAAGAAAAACTGGTTATATACTGTATGTGTGCACATATGGAGCATTAAATTTGCACTTGCATGAAAGGACAAGGCTGGTGATATTCTGTTTTTCTTGACCTCTGCAATGTTGCGGGGAGCTGGAGCCGATCCCAGCTGACATTGGGTGAGCGGCGGGGTACATCCTAGACAGTTCGCCAGTTCATCACAGGGCTGACACGTAGGACAAACCACCATTAACACTCACGTTCACACCTACAAGCAATTTAGAGGCGCCAATTAACCTAACCGGCATGTCTTCGGACTGTGGGAGGAAGCCGGACAGAATGGCCCCAGCTGGCTGGCGGGTTCCCACCCAGATTAGTCCATCCATCAAAATGTTGACTTTCCTACACTGTCAGTGGGTCTGAAGACATAATCTTCAAAAAGGGGTCACAAATATAAAACCCTGTCTTCTACAAATGTGTTATGAAAGAAACACAATGTCATCCGGATTACATTTTCTAATTTAATTCGGATATTTGCCAAAATGTTGATACAGTAGTGACTGAATGTTCGTTTCTACAATATCCACTCTTGCAATGCGAAATCTGCTCACAGCAACTAAAGCAGGATATTTTTGATGGTTGTGTTTTGGCACTCACAGCACTTGGACAAAGATGCTGAAAAGCTGAAAAGTGACACGTTAGTTGCCTAAACACAACCACAGATGGGAGTCAGGATGCAAAGTCTGGAATCGTCTCGCACTTTGTGTGACTTTAGTGCAGCTTCCCACACTAGCAATCCTGATTGCAAGCTCTAGTGTCATTCTAAAGGTGATAGGTTATCTACAACAGCTGGGCACTGCGGTTTGCACTGCAGATTATTATAGAGCACTAGGATGGTGTATGCAAAAGAAATCAGTTGATGTCAGAGACCTCCTGTCTCTGTTAGTCAGATAGTGCTGCGGGTGGGACACTGAGCAAGACTACAGAGTGGTGAGTACAGACAGAGAGAGGTGGGTACATCATTTTTTAAAATTAATTTAAAGCATTTTTTGCTTATTTAATCTATTAGCTAAAGTAGACTATCAATATGATTAAAAGTTTGCCAGGTTCGTATTCAACATAATACCTTATTACCTCAATGAAATATATACTTGACACAAAAAGGTAATTTATTATTTTGGCCTATGATGGGAGTCGTTGTCTACATTGTTAAACAACTACATAATCTATCTGAAGTGACTCAGGCGGACGAGGTAATGTTTAATGTTTAAACATTATTCATGTTACACGTTTGCTGACTTCCTTCCTATCTCTCTGACTCTGTCCAGGAAGAATAGTGACAGGCAACCAACCATGAATGAAACTACAGACTTCTCTGAGTTGTTGGTAACATGTAAGGACACAACTCAACAAAATATATAACAGAGGTCTAACAGAGGATTTTAGACATTTTAATGTGGAAATGTTACATATTATATCTTTAACTATAAGCTTTAATGGCATATATGTGTTTAAGGGATGATCTAGCTGTTTAACCATTTGCTATAAATGGCTTAAACGTGCGTGTTTTCCTAAATATTAACATATCAGAGTTGATATTATGCATTTTTATGTGCTTCTCTATGTTTTCATGCCTGAATTATAAACTCACAGTATATAGGAATATGTGCTTCATGCATGAATTTACATATACATGGACTCCTGTAATTGCATTCAGGTGTGTGTGTGTGTGTGTGCATGAAGGCGTACTGTCAAACAGACGTTACAGAGACAGATGGCTCAGGTGCCCTCCGCTCCCATGTTTGAGCACTGCTCACGCTGGCGTTTTGCGTCGCTCGCTGCGTGTGTGTTCTGTTGCGGGTGTGTTCCTCCCTGCGTGTGTGTGCCGTGGCAGTGTGCTACGCTCTGCAGCGACCGGAATTGGTGCTGCGGCCCCTGATGGCATCAGAGAGAGGAGCGCCAGCAGACCGAACTCTCGAGACTCACTCGGGAACACAAGACTTTGTTTTTTCACTGAAGTGCTGAACTGAAAGCGATTTATACAATCTGACTCACTGGCTGTTTTTACTGCCTAATCAAAGACACTTTAACATTCCCAAAGCTGCATTATTATATTCTGGGTGTGTATGAAACTACATTGACTTGTAATTAATAATTTGACCTTGTGATATATAGTGGTCTATCATCAGCACATTGTCACATATTTCATAGTGCTTACATTAGGTTATTATCTTTAGGTGGTTGGCATCATGGTTTTGCAATCGACCTTGTGCATTTGATGATGTGCTCCATCTACACTATACCTTTATCTGGTCTATATTTCTGGACTCAATGTGATGGCTGGTGAGCGAGACTTGCTTTTTAGTCTGTCAGTCTGTCTCGCTTCTAAGAACCTTCGTTCATTTTAGTAGCTCATTGTGTACTCATCTCAGCAGCAATCTCCTCTTCACACATTTCTGTAAAGTACATGAATAATGTCAAGGATGTTTGATTTGCACGATGTTTGAGTTAGTTTTTTATGACAGAACAGAAGTAATTTCTTCTCTTTTTTGTCTTTACCACAGACTAAAACCTTGAAACAAAGACAGCAATGCTAGCCTTAACATTGCTTATGCTCACACTGTTAGCAGGCTGGCTTTTCCCTCAGCTTTCATGCTTTCTTTCTGCTAAGCTAAGCTAACTGACTGCTGTCTGTGCCTTCATAGTTAATAAACAATCATGAGAGTGGTATCGTTAATCTCATTTAACTCGGCGAAAAAGTGAACAAGCTAATTTGACATTATTCCTTTTCGTATTCACAGACACTAATGCTAATGTTCTTTGTGGAACTATTTGTGATATAATGACTTATTGAATGTTGTAAAAAAAAGTTTGTTTTAAAAGCCTTAGCATTTAGACAATTCAAACGAATGTTTACGTATGTAAAACACGGTTTTATGAATGAACCCTTTAACCATGTGACTGTGTATGTCACGCCCCCACACACTCTTCCTCATATCGACTAGGAAGGACACCAATCTTCACCGCCAAGTGACAACGAATGGTTACAGGTTCACTTTCATTCATAAAACCGTGTTTATATATGTAAACATTCGTTTTATGTCATTTCAGTGAACCTGTAACCATGTGACAACAGTATACCAAATGAGTCACGAGGAGAGTGAAGTGGCACCACCTAATGCGTACAGAAGTAGCTTCAACCACATCTCAGGAAAAACACAATCAATTGAGTTCAAGCATTTGATTGTTAGCAACTGGAACGCATGCAAACAAAATCAGTCTCTCAAGGTTAATGGCAAAAACAAAACATCCTGGAGCATGAGCCAATGCCGCTCAAACTGAATGTTGTAATAATGTTGAATTACAGAGGGAAGTGTTGCAGTCACAAAGCAGGACTACTTTACAAAGTTAAACTTTGCTGCTACTGTTGGAGCAGCTAAGAACTGCACATGTTTTTCCAGATTTCCTAGACGTGGTTGTCAACAGTAACGTTACATAGAAAGTAAAGTAAAAAGTAGAAAACAGTTCACATCGTAGGACAACTTGCATTTAAACAGGTGGATGATGTACGGAGAGGCCACCGCAGTAATGACAACTTAACTACTTTGAGTACTTTATGTCGGTGTTGAGCATTGCTATGTTCTGGTGAAGAAGGATGAGCTGGTTAGAGGAAGCAACAAAGATGTGATGAAGATTTCTAGCTGCAGCATAAAAGCTTTTATATACATGCCCAGCACCAAAGGCCTGACAGACACAGTTAGCAACCAGCTAACTGAAGATAGTAGAGTTAGCAGCTTCTGAGCCAGATATTTCCATCAAAACAGAGCTAAAAAGAAAGCGAATATTGGCCTTAAGTACACCTTGTGGCTAGAAACCTGACTTCTTCAACTAAATGCTAACGTTGCTGTATGTTGCTATTTGCTTCAATGTATAAATAAGAAATGCTAACATGTTTGCCATATCAACTTTATATGTCAATGTTTTGCTTACAGCTTGTTTCTGCTGCCCCCACGTGGTCAATCATTTTATGCAGATTTAGGGCTCACCTCACCTTGTATTGTACACTTTCATACCAATTTATTTGTCAGTCAGGGCATTTAAGCATTTATTGCATGCAGTGCACAAGCTGGGCACAGACAGTTGAAGCCCCCTGGTACAGCCTGACATACACAACATTTACATGTACATGAGCACACAAAGAGAGGAACATGCTGAAATAATAACATAAATCTAAATGCTAATGCAGGAGGAGGCTGGGGAGGTGGAAGGAGTTCGATTAAAAACTGAACAACATACGGAACATTTGACTATAAAATGATTTCTGTGCCTGCCTGAAGAGCCTCCAGGCTCCATACGCACACTGCCGCAGTGCACACCCACATTTGTTGGTCTTTCCTAATGATGCAACGCTACAGATAGACATTGTTTGTGTGCCTGTATTTACATGTGTGGGCATTTCTGTGAGCAATGAGCACGCAAAAGTGCACACACGTGTTTTTTCTCTTGCCAGTTAGGATGGATGGAGATGTAACGGTTCACTTAACGACCCGTCCTTCATCTCCATCCTCCCTCTTTTGCCATCCATCCATCCATCATTCATCACTCCTTTCATCCCTCCCTCTGCAAAAGCTGCATTTATGTAAGAGATACTGTAGAGCCCAAACACTAAAAGCCAAATGGAGTGAAGTGGATCTACATTATGGCCGCTGCTATGAGACTTCAAATGGCAACTCTGCTCACTTGGAATTAATGGAGGTAGTTTTTAAAGATAAGAGGGAGGATTAATGTTTACAGAAAGACTGTGGTCTGTTCACAGCCTCCTATTTCCATCGTCAGGCATCAGACTAAACTTACTGGTGCTTGGAGTAAACTGTTGTTTTTCTGACTCCCTGAGAGCAAAATGTACATTGCATGTAATCCCTTCATACAGGCTTGTTGGTAACTGGTCACAGACACTTGAAAATAGTTACAGACATTCAAGGTTGCATCTCGATCGCCCCCTGGTGGTGGGCTGCAGTATAAGTCATAAACTCCTCCCCCTCAATGATATCAGGTAGGACGTGGGCCAAACTAAAAACTCACAGTTTCTACTGGGCAGACTCCGGCTCCAAATGACGTCACTACAACGCCAGATGGCAGCGCGGTAAAAATCAACATATCATTCAGTCAGAAGGTTAAAAAAGAAAAAGGAATAATAAAGTTTCCGTCTTCAGATAAAGGACAACCAAAGCCTTTCCATAGATCAACCATAAACCACACACGATATCCACAATTCAATGTCTGTATATTGTCTTGTGAATGTCCCACATGATCCACAGAACATCTAAATGTAATCTGTAGATCACATATTGAATTAATCCAGCTGTGATAACATGTGCGGTAATAAATTGGAGTTCTATGAGAACCAACAGCAGGTTGAAGCAGTGATTAAGAAATGGAGTGCACAGTGTTTCCCAAAGGGTTTAGCTCATTAAAATACGATTTGACCTTATCAATAGTAGCTCTTTGAGAATATTACACTTTGTGCTTGCTTTGAGACCATTAGTACAGATTGTCTAGATATCCCAGGAGGCTGGGTTGATTAATAGAAGGCACATTAGGGGGCTTCCCCCCATAATTATCCTTCTTTTTGCTCAATATTACCTGCTTATTTAAATCACGTCTGAGCCACAGTGAGCTGATGCACTGAATCATCATATTGGTCGTAAAAACATTTGGTACATAAGTTACTGCACTGCAGGTCTTCTCAGAAATAGCTTTATCATGTGCATATAACGTACGTTCCTACACATTTCTTCTGACTTAATCAATGCACTTCTTGTTGTCATTCATGTCTGCTTTGTTTATACCCAA
>JBBPCS010000238.1:1885434-1913783 GCA_037974645.1 Hollardia meadi
CCCCCCCCCCCCCCCCCCCCCCTTTATTGCAGAAATAGCTGCATAAAGTTTAACACTCCAAATTTAGAGCACTAAACCTTCATTTTAGGACAAAAAACTCTGGAAAAGGACAGATTATTTTCTCTGAACATCAACACCTTTCCTTCCCAACAAGGACAGACTTTATGTTTGGCAAAGAAAGCCCATTTGTCCCGGATTCTGGCCAAAGATCTGACTTTGAGATTTAAGGCGATTGTGTTTCTTGAGAACGGGCTGCTGCGAGCTGACTGACGATCTTGCAGACCCAGAGGGGTCGATTGAAGACAGTGAAGAAGAGAGGAAGCAGGCCGAGGACAGATCGATGGTTAGTCGACCCTAACAAACTGATCAAGAGGTGACCTCTGACTACAAGCCAAGAATACGTCAACATAAAGAGAAAAGACAGAGCTAAGAGGGTGGAAGAAAGGTGAACACAAAAGGGGGGAAGTAATAGGAGAAAAGAGCTGACGAAGACCTTCAGACACTCAGATCCCTCTCTCTGTCTTTCCAAGCGTACGTAGTTGAGTTGAGGTGTAATATTTTAGTCATTTTTCAATGATTTCATGGCAATAATAATGTAAAGGATAATGTTTAAAGAGGTCCCTGTCTTTGTTAAAACTCTAACATCTTAAAGACATAATAATGCTGGTCTCACACTTTTGAGTATGACCCAACCATCCGTCTTACCTTAAGACATTTCGTAGCCTGGGCTGTATCCAAAATCGTTAATTATATCGTGCCTTATCTACCGTCTACCTATGCTCTATATAATGCTGACTACAGTGTAAACTACTGAATGTATATTATAAAGGGAGTAGTAACTTATTGAGCGCGGAAGTGATTCTCGACACAGTCAAAAACGGCCAGGATGTCAGGAGTCAGCACCTCCAAGTCTGAGGCCGTGGTTCTTTGTCGGAAAATTGTGGATTGCTCCCTCCGGGTTGGTGGTTGCTGCCCCAAACGAAGAAGTTTAAGTTTAAAGTAAAGTAAAATGGAGCGTGAGCTGGGTAGGTTGATTAGTGCAGTGTCAGGTGTTGTACCAGCTCATTGTGGTGAAGAGGGAGCTGAACTGGAAGGCAAAGTTTTCCACAGAAAGCCTCATTTGTCGAACTCTCGACAAATTAAGCCCTGGGTGCAGCACACCTAAAAGGCTATGATAGTTCCTCTCTATTTCGGACTCTCTGGCTTTCGGACTGTCCGCTCCTTTTAAGGTTGACACATTCAGTTAACACAACACTCCTACATGAGGTGATCAGCTTGATAGCACGACCGCTCTGTTTTGGTCTCTGTTGAAAACAAACAGTCCCATTTCAAAGTGACGTGTCAATCACAAACAACCTTTGGTTCCCTACAGACACCAGGACATTAACCAGAGAACAAACGTTTCATTCCAACCCTTATAAAAATTTATGTTAATTAGTCAGAGCTCATCTTATATGCTGCTGGTGGTGTGTTGTACTTTCTGCTAAAGAAAAATTGAGGAGAGAGGTTTGATAAGAGCATCAGAGCAGAACAACTCAAGGCATTTTTCTGTCTCCCTAGCGACAAGACATTGCTTCACAGGAAACCTGAGCATAGGTTGTTTCAGTTGTTTGAACAAATGACCAGTGCTCTGTTACTTTCTATGGAGACAAGTTTTCTCCTCTTGGATCAATTTGAATGTCCCTCTCTTCTTTTCGCACTGCATTACATTGCATTTCATTTAGCTGACGCTTTTATCCAAAGCGACATACCGATGGTGCAGCATCGGGAGCAATTTGGGGTTCGGTATCTTGCTCAGTATCAAGGACACTTCGACCACCGACCTTCTGATCACTGGGCGACCGCTCTACCACCTGAGCCACAGACGCGCCCCCCCCTGCATGCTTCGAGCACTCCTCTCACTCCGTCCTTCCATCTTAGTTAAAGGTTTGGCTCACAGCTCCAGGAGCTTTGCAGAGGACAGAGATTAACGGTACGCTTTCCCTTTTTCTCCCTCCCTCACTACATTATTTAACCAGCAACTGACAAGCACATCGGTTAAATCAGGATGGGGACAAATCCAACATGACACCTTTCCTCATCGTCAGCTCCACCCGGGAAAACAAAACCTTGGACCGAACACGGACTAGACGGACCTCTAAAGGCAACACATTTAAACTGTGTGACCAGGATTGGCTTCTTTGCTGTTTCTCCATGTTAGCTGAGTGACAGTTGAAACACACGCCTCCAGGCGTGCTCTGGCCAATCCCTATCTCCGAGGCCCCAGAGACCGTGCATTAAGATGCGGCAGCAGCACAACTTCATTAAAGTTTCATTGTGTCTTGGAGCAAACTTGATGGGAACTCTAAGCTGCCTGCCTGCACATCACCTCTGACTGAAAGTACAAACGTTCCTCCCCCTGACTCACTCCTCTTCATCTCTGTCTCTTTATTTCTCCTTCCCGTTCTCTCTGGTCAAGCTGAGTGCTAGTTAAATAACATGCAGGCCCCCTGAGATTTGCCTATAGGCCTGTTGTTGAGTAGACGAGCCAGAGGACTCACTTACTCACTTATAGCTGTCTCTTCTGGTATTTGAGTTGCCATTAAAGGCTCATGAGAGAAATGTAAGGAACAAATGAGGCAGGCAGTTATCTGCAAACTGAGACAGATATATACCAGAGCGTCTAACCTGTCTGCCTTTAGAAATTCAGCTGAGGAAATGTATATGGGTAGACCATCTGATGCTTTTATCTAGTGTGACTTTATAACATTAGCACCACTGCAGCTTTTCCCGGAGCTTCCCAGCAGTGGGTGTGTATGCATCAAGCCAATCTGTCGATGGACTTGAAAGGTTCCTTTGGTAAATGCAATCTGCAATCAATTGGACTTGCTTGTGGCTGGATTTGTAGCACAGGATTTCTATATCTGATCACTCTCTGTGTGCATTTGCTGCAAATGGGGTTTTGTCTCAGCCACTGAATATCCACTGAGTCAACAGCAGCTACTGGGAGATTTTCTGGCAATGCAACAGTAAAGGTCCTCTTATCCATATTTCAGCAAACATTTTTATGAGATCACATTTATTGTTTTGTGGTAATTTTGAACCAGGTGTCAATATTTCTCTCCGCTGAAAGTGTTGTTTTACTTTCGGAGTGTATCCAAGGTTTTGAAGCTGCAATAAGTCAAGGATCAAGAGATTCACTGCTCTATTATTAAGTGCTGGTAGATCCACCACAGTACTCAGTGTGAATATATAACTTTTTATGTGCCGTCAGTGCAAGTCATTAATTAATTTTGTTCCTCTTCACAGTACGATGTACATTCTTATATTTTTGCTAATAACTCTGTTACTACGAGTAGCACGGGGATGTTTGTGTTCAACACCCTTTCCTCCTGCTGGTTAACCTTGAATTAGATGCTACTTTTGTAACACTGGATATACAGTACAATAAGGGAACATGGGGCATTTCTTTTGTTTCTGATATTGTACTTCTCTCAGGCACCTGTAGTCCTTTAGGGTAAATTATACTGGAGACCAGCAGAGGGTAAAAATGCCATTCAAGTCATACATTTTTGCTCAACAGCTCACTATGACCTTGGCTGTGATGGTGACGTGACATAAGTATCATTTTGGCATTTCTGAAATACCTGTTATAAGAGCGCAATGGTTTCAAACAAATGGTCTCTGAGAGAAAAGCTATTTTTTTTCTCCTATAGAACACGTACTCGTACCTTATCTTAAAGGAGCACTCACTGATTTTGAAGATTCGCTTCCTTGTCACTAGAAGCAAAAGTTGTGTAATCATTTCTGTGGTTCTCAAACAGGGGACGTGGAATTTGACCCATATTAACTAAGAAGAATCAAATTGACATTTTGGGAAATATGCTTTTTTGGCCTCCTTGCTAAAAATTTAGATGAGAATATCAATGCCACTCTTGTGTCTGAGCATTGAATATGAAGCTACAGCCAGCACCTGGTTAGCTTAGCTTAGCATTAAGTCTGCAATACTTTGCATAACTTGTTTTTTTTAAATACGTGTTAACGAGAAGATTTTTCAAACTTTTTCATCCTTTCCTCATCCTCTCAGTCGTAACGCAAGCTAAGCTAACCCCTTGCTAGCTGTAGCTTCATATTTATAGTACATAAATGAGAGTTGTATCAATCGTCTTATCTCTCAGTAAGAAGTGAATTGAAGAAGCGGATTTCCCAAAATGTAAAACTTTTTTGTTTCAAGTCAGGATTTCGAGCCCTCTGCTGCTTCCCCCAAACTTTATGGAAGTGCATTTCTAATTTGCTGGAATAATTTAAGTTTTCTGATCAATTCCCTATCCTACCTGATTCTTCTCAACATCTTCATACTATACTTTACTGAATTTGCCCCATATATTGATATAATTCTTTTTCACCTGTCTTTTCTGTTTGAATGAAACACTATCAGGAGTGGAACTAAAGGTTATTTTAGCCATGGTAAGCCGGTCAAAGTGCCTTCTTCTCATACTGTAGGTCTAATAGTTCTCTTGAAACACTGTCCATACATTCAAGAGTGTGGTCTCTACAAGGTGCCTTGTTTACACTGGTCACCAGAGACAAAATGTGAAAATAAGCATTATTACTAGTGATTACTCTGAGCCCACATTAACTGATGTGGTTTCCGTAAACCGCATCCAATCAAATCCATCCTGCTGAAATTAGAGGTGTTCCCCTCAAAGGTTTTTATTAGAGATCAGTTCAAATAATCAACAAACCATAATGTGATCATTCAAGTGCTCAGTGGGGGAAATAAGCATCCAGTGCTGGGCTGCGGTTCATCTCGGCCCAGTTTCCTCCCTGTGTCAACACCTAGTTTGTTTTTGCCGAGTGAGGGTGAGAAGGAGAGAGATACCGTCGCAGATAAGAAGTGAGAGATGGGTAAAAAAATTAGACAAACAGACAGACGGAGGGACTGTTGATTACAGGGTGTGACGTCTCCCATGGATGTGTGTGTTGGATGGTGAATATTCAACATCCAGTGGAGCTAACTCACAGACAGCAGCTGTAATGGGCAGAAGAAACCAGTGTCATCTCCCTTAGATGAGTGATAGCTGTGGGAGGGGAGGGGAGGAGGTGAAGATGGAAGGTGCTGTGGCACATGGCCTGTTACCATGGCAATGAGTCCCATGTCGACCTGCAGAAGATAAATTAATTCGTTTTTCTTGCAGTTTGACATGAAAATTCCTCTCTCCTTCGTCTCTCCGCGGCTCCTCTCCGTTGCCAAACTTTGTCACCCCGGACCTCTCACCCACTTTGATTTATGCTGCCAAATAATAAAAACAAAAAACGCTTTCATATCTGTTGTTTACTGTATGCTGATTGTGAGATAACGCTTAGACATAGTGCTCATACTGCTGTAGCTTGTGCTCATTAACACAAAGCAGGATCCTGTGCTGTCAATAGAATTTTGGCGCCGTTAAAAACACGCTGACACGATTTTCCCTTTTATAATGCACCCTTGATGTGTCAGTGACAGTTTGGTTGCTGTTGCTGAAAAATTGATGCTGATGTTCGGGAGATTAAAGACTGCAGGTGGAGAGGAACATAGGGACAGAAAGGCAGACCATGACATGAAATTGTAGACAGAATATTCCTCCGCCGTCAGTCTTGTCTGCTCATATCACCACTTTTGTTGATAAGCCTATAGTGCATATCAGGACAACAGGTGCAGTAGAAGAACGACTGAGCTGTAGCTTTTTCAAGACTGACATAACATTGAACAGATGGAATAACTTCTCAGTTTTATACTGGATACATTTTTTCTATTAAAACACACAGTAATATTTATAATAATAATGTGGTTTAATGTGTTTGCTTCCTGTGCATGATTTGTAAGATTGTTAGCTAGCTTCTGTCCACAAAGCTTGCAGGTTATTGAAAAACAGTAAAAAAAAAAAAACAGGAATGTAGTTCCCCAAGTTTCTATTTTAATATTAAAAATGTATCAAATGATGAGCCTACAGAAAATTATCCCCCTGGCTTTATTGAGCATTATAGTTAGTTTCAGCTCATTGTTCAGCTGTCCGGTTGCAACTTTAGTATTCAGATTCATGGCATTGTTTTCATTGGCAGCTCTTTAGCAACTAAAGAGCCAGACATTTCCCTCAGGGGTTGGTAGAGACCAAAAACAGAGCTAAAAAAGAGAGAATAATGAACTTACATTTGTCATGTAGTCAGAGACTCCAACTGAATGTTTCTCCCTATCTGCTGGATGTGCAATCATTCAACATATATAAAGATGGATGACATAAGAACTCCCCAAAATAAAGCCAAAACATCTCAATCGCCCCCTGGTGGTGGGCTGCAGTATAGGATATAAACTCCTCCCCCTCAATGATATCAGATGGGGCATGGGCAAAACTAAAACTCAAAGTACACCTCTAGATGTGTGTTATATATTTTGCTGAGTGATGCACATACTGTAAATCTTTCCAACAATTTTCAAACCATTGACTTTAAAAAAAAGATGGACGACATGAAAGCTCCTCAAAAGTGAAACATCTCAATCACCCCCTAGTGGCAGGCTGCAGTATAGGTCATAAATCCTGCCCCCTCAATGTTATCAGATGGGTCAAAATAAAACACATCATCAGGTACGTATCAACTAGATTTTTCCCAAAGATGTTTTCTGTCATTTTAGGTAGTTTTTAATCAGGCTGATGTTTGTTCAAGTGTTCATTTTTCTGATCAGTTTAGTTTTAATTAGTTATTTCACTACTAGACTTACATTTGTGATGTCACCAGACACGTGACTCCAAATAACTGTTAATGTTAATGCTCCTCGCCTGATGGGCTGCTATTATATAGCAATAGTTTGGCAACAACTTAGCAATATCAACTTTACAAGGCCATAATACGTGAATTGTGGATTATTTTTAGTTTGTTCTGCTCCCAAGTGGCCAAAAACAAAACAAAAAAATGGAGAAAAGGAATGGAAGAAAAAGTCTCGTGAGCAGTTGACCCCACAAATTACATTAAATATTGTAAAATTATTGTCTGGAAGATGAACACATACACAGCTATTTTTCAGTAATTATTGAGTAAATCCCCTTGGCCAGTGGTGGGGGTATACTCCGTATAATCTGTGTATATGCGCCATGACACCTCTGGCTGTTCCCTTCTCTTTCCATCACCGTATGGACTGCTTCCCCAGCCAGCTCTGAACAGGACAACAGAAACATTGACCATCTTTGTGCAGTACATGTAGGCGCAACAGCCTCAGCTGACTGAGGCAAGGAAAGAGCAACTGATGTTTACATGCAGCCCATTTCTCCCGCCCTACTAACTGCTGGAAATTTAAACCTAGCTTGGGAGAAGGAGATTTGTTTGGGGGGAGTTGCTTGCGAGCTCAAATATTTACGGATTGAGGACTGAGGGGCAGAATGTGAGTTTTTTTTTCTTACTCTGAGTCAGTGTGTTTGACTACCTCATAGTTTAGCGTGACATGTTTGCAGATTATTTTATAAAGCAAAGATACAGCAGAGGCGTTGAATAAAGAAACGAGGGGGCTATGATTTCTGCTGGTCATTATGAGGCAAACAACTGCTAATACAAGTAAAGGTCTGGTGTTATTCAGGAAAGAGCCTCAATTAAACATCTAAATCTGCGTTATGTTTTTGTATCATGACATAACTAATAGTATGAGGTATACATGAGTATTTTAGGTTGGCCTGTGGATAAATAAAACTATGGTGTGTGCTGTATGTTTTCTTTAGCTTCTCTTTCAGCATATCAGAGCTTTCTTTAGCAGAACCATGTATGGGAGAGTGTTTTTAATAAGTTTGTCATGTATTTGAAAGCTCCGGAGAAGTGTGGTTGTACAACAGTGTAGGTGGCAGATGTAAAGCTTGATCCTTGAAGAGAACAATGATAACCTTGATCTGTACTACAGCGTAGGCTGTGCATCATTTGAAATGGTATTCAGGTCAGCACTTTATGTCAATACTGGCCTTTTTAATGAACTCTGATGTTACAGTCATTGTGGGTTTCTCTAATTAGTTCCTAAATAGAAAAAAAGAAAATACAAAGATACGTGATTGCATGAAGTGGATTTCTAATCAGGTCTCTTATCATCAAAAGGCACACCGTATATTACTTTATCATCCAATATTGTTATTTAGCACGAATGTGATCAAAGAGAGAGCCAACCAGAGAGGGAGCAAAGTGAAAATGAGAAACAAGGGAGAGGCTTCCTCTCACAATCACAATCACTTAATAGATTCTCGCAATTTGTTTTGCTGCATTGCAGCAGTGGTTCCCTCATGGCCGTCTCTCTGGAAAGGAGGGAGAGTTTAAAAAAAGAAAAGAAAACATGGCAGTCTAAATCTCATTTCAACTCCTCACGTTGAAACGCACAACTCCTACTTACTGCTCTCTAAGCTGGATTGATCTGTTGTGCTCGTTCTGAAGAAATACACGTTGATATGATCTGAGTTGTTTTTCTGCTCATCTATCAACTCTTCAACTCTCATCCACTGTTTTTTTATCTTCCATATTTCCAATCCAAAAATACTTAAAATACATAAACCCGCAATTTGCCGTATTATTGTATCATTGGCACCATCTTCTCTGCCATTTCATTTCTCTGGCCGGATCAAAGCAATTTATTAACCTCTGTGCGAACACAGACATCAATTCTAAAAATATCAATATTACTCTGTGGAAGGTGTTGCCTGCTCCTTGATGATTTAGACACATTTGCCAGTCTTCCGTTTTTTTCTATGACAAATCAGCTAATCCCTATGGGGATGAGTGAGACGGTTGATTGAGGAGGCGTGATCTTGGGTCAGAGTATCGACAAAACCTCCTGCAGAGGTCAAAGCATTTCACACTTGTGTAGTCCTTTTGACAGGGCGCACTGCAGTGTACCAAGGAGACAGATAACAAGAGAGAAAGCAAAGCACAAAACTGAGGGGAATACTCAAAATTACACCCTGCATTAATGAAAAAGAATGCACTTAATTTGTGTGAACATACAGGCAAAGATCATGCATTACAACTAAATGACTTAAAATTGATATACATGTATAGTTCCATTGTTTCATATTATGCACACACTAAAATGTACAGTATTATAAATGTAAAATCAACAACCTGTGGTCTGAGTTAAACGCTCTGTATTCTTTCTTGGGTTTATCAACCCCTCTGACCAGTACTTCAGTGCTGTCTGAGCAGATGTTCCAGGCTAACTGTTAACTGTCATGATGCTAAGCTAACTGCCTCCTGGCTACAGCTCCATATTGCACACACTTGAGAGTGGTATTGATCTTCTTATCTAACTCTCTCTAACTCTGAATAAGTAAAAATCTGAACATTGTGACTGCTGGTAACATTATGAACAAACTTCATATTCCAGCCTTGTATATTTATAGAGCCCCAGAACTGTTTTCCATTCTGCAGATTGGCACTATTTTATAGTTTGAGCCTCTTACTACTGCTTTTATTTGTTTGTTTACCTCTGCTGAATTGTTTTTCTGGTCATTTCTTCAGTTCAATAAATAATCAAAAGAAAAATAAAATGATGTAGCTGCAGAAACTTATGATCCAAACTGGACACAAGAGCAAACAGCCTCAGTGTTAAAGCTGGTAAACCAGGCAGAGGACTCATGCATGGGGCAGAGTAGAAGGTTCAGTGTGAGTCAACTCTACTTTCAGATTATCAGGTTTCGTGGTCAGTCAGCAAAAGCAAGCAAAACCAAAAAGGAAAGGCAGAGTCAAACGAGCTTGGATCAAAAAAATCCAGGAAAACACGCACACTAGGAATCAAGGTTGGAAGGCTAGGCACAGACGTACTGAGGACTATATATACTAACGACTAAACAAGGTAACAAGACACAGGTGTAAGTAATTAGGGCGGGGCAGACACTCAGGGCTGGCGGGAAAACCCATAGGGCAGGAAGTGGGACGGTCTGAAACATACAAAATAAAACAGGAAACACTGACATGACTGAAAACATGACTACGTCACCTGACTCACTCACTCATTAACTAAGAGACAGACCGGGTCGGAGCATTCAGAGGATCCGAGGGACCTTTGGGTTTTCCGTGAAAATAGCTGGGTAATGTAGCAGAGAAGTGTTTCCCAGTGGAGTCTTTCCCCCAAATAAAAGGCAACATCGGTTCCTGCAGCAACCAGAGATAACACTTCAGTTATAAATTCAGAAGCACAAATGTTAAATTATCCACTCAGTGCATGGATTTATTCTTGGTGGCCAACAAAAAGATCTCAGCAGCAATAGATTTCCCAGACTGATGCAATAACACAGCAGCAATGTTCCTATTCTTGCATGCAATCAGTCATTTCCACCTCGCTCTATCTCATCTGTCTCCGTCTCTGTTTGCCACCACCAATCACATGACAGCTTATTGGAAGCATATCCATCATTTCTGTGTGTTACCGCATGTATAAAAAGCAGCGGCGGCAACAACTGCAGCGGTGTCCAGAGCCATTCCGTCACGACTGTTGTGGAACAGCACCCTGGAGATCAATGATGGAATCAGCGTCAAGAGAGGGAATCCGGGGAGTTTGTGTGGAATGAGAGTTAGTCTGGAGGACCAATGCACTATAAACAATTTCACTGACAACCCTCCTCTCCCCCCCTCTCTCCCACAGCTGGAATAAATACACCTCATTAAGTAAGCACCAGTGGGAATGCTGACTCCAAGACCCCCGGCTGGACACATTTAAACAGAGCAACAGATACTGTAGTACTGAACAAATCAAACATCATCGACCAGGATCAATACGGCTGCGCTGCTTCGCCCATGTTTCCTACTTGTGTCAGCAATTGATGTTACATAAAATCCAAAAGGGAAACTTTTCTTTGATGTGACTCATGCAGTGACGCTGATGGCAGAAAGCAATGTATTTGGCTTCTACTGCAATATGTCCTGTCAGCCTATCAGCAGAGGCCTCACCTAGAAACACATAACAATTTAAGAGTCAATCACTTCTCTAATACCTGTTAAATGTCTGTCACTTGAGGTTTATGTTTTCACATATACTCCATAACTCTGAATACATTTTCTACTTTGTATATTGACAGAATCATCCTGTTTCTACCTGCACATGGCTGCATATAAGCCTTTGTTCACAGCAGTTTGTATTGTTGTAGAAGGAAGAGCACAGGTGTTGCTAATAACATTAACGAGGACTCCTTTGTGTCATGACAGTGTGAACCATCATGCACAAGACGAGGACCCTGAAACTGAAGCAACTCAATAGACTTCAGTATTATGGAATCATGCATTTGGTCGTGTGTGTCCGCAGCTAACCTTACATACTACTGGATGCATACGCAAAATATTTTTGTGCACATTTATGAACGTGTGCTCTCATGGTTTTTAGTGTCTTTTTTTATTGACTGCTCTGTTTTAGACAGCCATTGACTGCTGACGCGCAATGCATGCCGGTTAGATTTGTGTACGACTTGCTCTGACGTCACACGTACGTGGGCATCCATAATCTCACGAGACCGAGGTGGCCGCAGTTTTTAGAGCCACAGCTGTTCTCCACCGACAGCCAGACCCAGGGCATGATGGGAAACAACCTGGCTGTGTGGCTGATTGTGACGTTTCGTCGTCAAAGAGACTAAAAACATTCATATTAAAAACTCTTGTAGCCTATATTAATGGGTAGTTAAATAAGGAGTTTGAGGGACAGGTCTGCTCAGATGATATATATATACACATCAGCAAACTGATACGATGCTGATTTAGATGAGAATTAACATAAAATGGAGGTTGACCAATGAACAGAAATCACAGATCACCTGTATAGCATTTTACTAGGCTACCCTGTCATAATTAAAACAATGCAAACAAACTTATATATGGGTCTGATATAATATTTCAGTAAATCAGAATGAGAACAAACAGGATGTGAGTGTTTCTGGGACTTCCTGTATAGACTGAAGGCTGCTGGAAACTATCCATCCTGACTGCAGCTTTTTGTTGCTGCCACCTGCACTCTTTGGTTTAAAGAACTACAGACAAAAAACAAGAGTGTAAACAAATAAACAGTCTACAGCCATGCTAATGGCTCTGTGTGGAGGTTGGCACATCTGTGCTTTGTGCTAAATGCAAACATCAGCATGCTAATATGCTCACAATGACAATGCTAATGCAAGGTCATAAAGGATTGATGGTAGAGGTGGGAAAATTCCCATGTAAACGACTTCTCAGGCTTCATGTCATCAATACGGCTGTATGATTACAGAGTTGGTCTTATGAGGATTAAAAGACTGCACATTGAGTATATCCATTATATCTGGTTCAATTATATTGAACAACAGTCTCTGGCTCATGTGAGACATTCATATTTCTTTGGTTTTCAGGCACTTCAGTTGTATTAAAAATCTGAGTTTACCTGCCGTAAACTGGAATCTAGTAAATACAATGTTGGTTTGATGTGATACTAACATTGCCATAAAGATAGAAGCAGTGTCTCCACTTCCTCCCATTGTACAAAATTGAATTTAACCCTATTTGGGAAAAATTTATTTGAGGTGTACTTTTGAGTTTTTAGTTTGGCACATGTCCTACCTGATATCATTGAGGAGGAGGGGTTTATGACCTAAACCACAGCCAGTAACGTGGGGGGCGATTGAGATATTTTGGCTTCACTTTTGGGGAGCTGTCGTCCATATTTATATACAGTCAATGGATGATAATTTTTTTTACATTTTATTTTGAGTACTTTCATGCTTATTTCTTGCTGAATTTCTTGCTGCAATGACCTAAAGGTCCCTAAAAATACTGTGATTCCCTCCACCACAGGGAGTGGTGTTGGTGTCACAAACTAAAGTCCCAACATCATTCACCAGAAATGAGGAGCGTGCCTGACATATTGATGAGCACAGTGCTGAGCCATTTCGAGTATGTATTGGAAAAGAAATGCTTCACAGTGTCGAAGGAAAAAAAAAAATCTAAATCTGATTAAATGCTGAAAGAAAATAACATGTCTTCTGTCTTCGCTCTGCAGCATCTCCTCATTGGTGAACCACATTACACAACTTGTTGTTTCACTGGTACAGTGAAATGTCCATATCCATGAGATATTTGATAACACTCTCTTGGAAATGTTCGTTGCTACAGCATGATGTTCAGAAAGCTGGCATATCTGCTTAGAAAAAATAGATATTCTTATTATAGAATTATATTCTTAGATATTCAAATTTCTATTCCCCAGGATATACCCGGCCCCTGACTGTTTTATTTATTCTAAGTGACTCCCTTTATTATTATCACTTAATATTAGCAGCTCATTAAAGCAGCTGCTGTTTTTAAACAGGTTAACAGCACAAATGCAGCAATCTAAGATTGGGGAACCAATTCCCCAGCTAGTCCTCTGCAGATTAATGCCCTCTCCCATCATGCTTGTGGGGTTAGCCGAGAGGCAGACAGCGATTAGTCACTGGGTGCTGGGAATTTATGACAGCCCCTCATTTTCATGTCAGCTCAGTGACTGCGCTTTAGCACTAACACACACGTTGAATATCTTCTTGTTTAATCAGCCCCATGTGAACGTGTCATAAAATCTGTATTGCATTTTTGAATTCCACCTTCAGTCCTCACAAATTCTAATGTATAACAGCATGATTATTTTTACATTTTGCATATCTGAATAGCAAAGTACAGTATTTAGCTTCCAACCTGAACTCTGGAGACAGCTGGGATACAAAAGGCCAGTGTTCAGAGTGTGGGTGGATTAAAATGGTACTGCAGCATGCACGTAATGAAGTACCATAATGGAATTATGAGAGATTTTGGCACTTGTTAATTCAGGCCATTACTAAATGGCCCCCACCTACATTCTTTTAGCTGATAGGCCCTGGCCCTGACTCAGGCTCCACACGCTCATCTGGACTTCGCCTCACTAAAATAACCATCCGCCTCATCACTCATCACAGCACATTTTACTGATGCCCACAACAGCATTTGATGTTAAGAACCCTAATGATGATTTATTGTATGGCTGGAGCTTTCGTATTCTGACCTACCGAGCCAAAACACGGTATCTGTGTGACTGTACAGAAGGAACTCTTAACACTAGTCATCACCTTTGACATTTAAACCACTAAAGCAGTTATTTGGCAGAGGTAGCACTATACTGTAGGTGTTGCACTAAAGGAGTTTTGCCAGATGTGTAAAGGTGAAGGTACACTTTTGCAGGACTTGGCATTACATTCAAATGCACCCCCTGGTAAAATTAGTTGAATTATTTTCATGTCTTATCATCTGGCAACATTTTTTTTGCCAAAGAAATACAAGTCTATGCTTCTAAAAAAATGCAGATATTTAAATTTAAAGGAAAAAATAAATAAGTGAAGAAAAACAATGAATGGAGATGCTTCCACACATAGCATGAGGGCTCACTTTATGGTTTGATGAGTATGAAAGTCATACAGATTATATGTGGCCTCATGCTCATATAAGACAAATTTTACTTTGCTGCTTTGGCAATATTGTTTTTTAAACTTTCATGCCCCTTTACTGAGTTGTGAAAAAAAAGCTATGCTATGTCCGGCAACCCTGCACCATCATCTGAAATAATAATTAGCAAATGTAATCATGATCATTACATATGACATACATATAACAGCTAAAAATCCATAAAACAGTTTTACTGAAGTTCTGCGTGTGGTTTAAGTGGTGTTGCCAAGATGTCCTACTCAAATCAGGCAGCTACTCAGATCACTTAGCGACATCGGCCTCTTCTAAATTAAGTACCACCCACTTTTGGGTTAAGCCACACCCATTCTGAATATGGATATGGGTACAGATAATTTAGTTGGCTGAACAGACACAGATAATCTAGTCTTAACATCTGTCTGTATTACTTCAGAGTGAGTTATTCAGCGTCTTTTCAGCAGAGAGTACTGATCTGCCATCGGTCAAGAGTTCATAGGTCAAGTAATCTCTTAAATCTTCAGTGAACATATGGTGTGAAAGGGTAAACAAACAAATTTGTCTGCACTGGTATGTTTGACATGTAAAAGCATGTGTAGAGCAGTACTGTTGATCATTCTGTGTGCAGAGCTTTTATAAAACCCCAGCACAGCAGCCCTATTTGCCACCCCCCTCCCCGCATCCAGTCACTTTCTAGTTGATCCTGGCTGTGGCCCAGAGTCAGCAAGGAAGCTGTGAATTCGACGCCACTGTGTCCCGCTCAGACAGCTCCCCTGTCCAGTCAACGGCAATTTAATTAGAGCTTTTCAGGAGCAGGCAAAAACAATAATGCAAAGTTGTGCTATAACACTCTACTGTGAAATCCTCTTGTTGTCCTTTCTCTCTCTCTCTCTGACCTGAGCGAAACAACAGAGGGATTTATTTTGAGTGTTCATAAATGGTCCACTTTTGAGAGTATTTAGATGCTGGGTGGGATACATCAAGTATGATTCAACAACTTTAAATATATAAAAGCTCCACTGAACACAGTTTTTGTCCACTACAGGCTCTCTGGCAGGGCTGCTTTACCTTTTCAGTGAAGTCCCATTAGATTAAAATTGAGTGAATTATGCACTTTTTAATAAAAGAATCCATGAGATGATGTTTGTAGAATCAAAAGTGTTCAGTGCCGGTCACTCTCATGGCATTACAGTACAGCTCGGAAGTGTAAAGAGGCGATAAATGTTCCAGGGTATTTTTAGTCCCCGAGTCGATCATCTGATTCTGCTACTGTGGCCTGGTGATTGCTATTGATTGGAAAAAGGCAGCAAATACATGCAGGCTAAGTTTGTGTGAGTACAAATACAGTGCTGTAATGTGTGTGAAAGGAAAACACTAAGCTTGAGTCCTGCTTCTTTGCTTTGGAAAGATGCTGTAGTCTGCTGCAGACAGTTGTTCGACACGACTTTGATAGTAAAGCAAAGATGCATCAGCTACTGCAACACTGTCTACATTGCAAACAAGCGTTTGATGCAGACAGATACCTTCAGGCCCCACTGTGTTATATAACAGTGGAAAGAACAAGATAAAGCTGTTGTGTTTTCCACATACAGGAGAAACAAGCCATTATTTTCATGTTTGATATACATATTTGCTTTTTAAGCTGACGTTTGTCTCTTTGTTCACAACCTGCAAGAAGCTTGGGTCAAAGAAGTGGCAGCAACTCAAAGTAGAACTGTAATATAATAACCGCTCTTGCTAGCCGTTGAAATATTGAAGGCATATTGGCTGAATCCCATTAATTATCCTTTCCAGTAATAAGCTTTCTAAGTATAGGCCTTGGTGGTACTTCCTCCGCAGACAAACTATGGAAATTATTCAAAGTGCATAAAGGGAGATGGGAGTGTGTGCATTCTTCAAATGATCTCTTCCTCAAGGTCTCTCCATGAGCATAATAACGTTACTTGGACTCTCACGCTGGGATAATGCCCGTCTTCCATTCCGCCTAATGAAAATAAACAAATGTGTGCATGCCTAATCCTTTTAATTTTAGTGGGGAGGAAATTAAAAACAAGGGAATGCAAATCACTGCCAGGTTTCATTTCTGGTATTGTTTTACATGTTCGATCCCTGGGTTATGCTGGCAGATCATAATTTGTGGTAAGTAAATTATACGATGAAGCTTTTTTTTTTTTAGAAGGGAGAGGAGTAACTTTGTAAGAACTTAAAAGAATGGATGGATTGCAATGTTGGTCTGTCAGATGGTCGGCCTGCAGGTCCACCACTTTGGTCCACACCGACACACTGTATCTAACCAACTATTGGATGGATTGTCATGAAATTTTCTGCAGACAGTCATGGTCCCCAGAGCATGAATAACTTACTAACTCTGCTGATCCCCTGACTTTTCATCTGGCACTACTTAGTGGTAATTAGCAAATGTTAGCATGCAAACATACTAAACTAAGATGGTGAACATGGAAAAACAGTAAACCTACTAAACTTCAGAATGTCAGCACTTTAATTGTAAGCATGTCATTGTGAGCAAGTGCAATTAATGGTATATATACCATATGTGTGTATATATATATATATATAGTATTACATTTTTATTTTAGTTATCGTCTATATCTCCTAACATCAGTAGACATATTTAATTTAATTAATTATTTATTTATGATTCTGATGTTAGCATGCTAATGCCAGAACTTAGGTCAAAGCGCCATCTCACAGCCACTAGCATGGTCTTATTCTCCGAGTTATCTTAATGTGTGTTCCCAGCCCACAATAGAAAATACCCACTTCAGCACCTCATTTCATTCATCAGAATCATGTCATCAGATATTAAGTGTAAAAATTTTAATATTTATAAATGGGAAGTATCATGATAAAAACTGAAAATATGCTATAAAAACTTTATGACAATCATATAAGCTTATATAATCATATAAGCTGCTAGCTGCAGCAATTGATGTATTTCCAAATTCACACAAGTCTACTTTCAAATGTACCTACAGTATTTAGGCCAAATACACTTTTAGAACACAACAGACTTCCTCGAAATAATAGTCTGGTTCATTAATTGTAAATCTGTCTGGAATTAATTCCCTACCCTCATTACAATGCATGTGCTTCATTATGCTTTAATTTTGAAATGTGACAATTACGTAAGAATAGTGTACAGGTAACACACTCCACTGAAGTGAAGTGCAATTAAATCCAGGAAATGACTGGCCTGTGTGTAATCAATATGAAATAACAATAGATTAAATAGTGTTTCAGCAACTGCAGGTGTAAATTTGGTCTCATTAAAGACAGTGAACGGAACACTAAGGTGTTGAAATAATAGTAATTGATACATTAATAATGTATGAAAAAGTTGGCTGTTTGTAGGAGTAATAAATTGTCGTTACCAAAGACTAAAAAGAATACGTTTTCATCCGAAAGAAAACAAATATCCCTTTCTATTTAAAGATTAAGCCCTGCAGCAAATCAGCACACAAACTGGGCAAATGCGGGTCATACACAAATAGCACTGACAAAGGCATTATCAATCACAAAAAATAAAATAAAAAATGTATTCAGCTCCCCCAGCCTTCACAGCCTATGCCTGATTAAAAAGGCAGATTGAATGTGTAGCGTCTGAATCCAATTATTTTTGGAAAGCCATACCGTGGAGTCGTTTCTTTTTGATTTGCACTTGCCTGTCTGCCAGCTGAGGCACCTTGCTCATTGAAACAAAATGCTTCCCCCAAAAAAAGTATGAGAAAAAAATAAAATAAAATCCTACTATTTTGATTTGGGACATGAAAAAAATGTAAAATATTATTCCAAAGTCCTGATAAACATCAGTGAATACAACATTGGTCAAATTGCTTTGATAGAATGCTCTGAGGGGACTCCTGCTAACACAAAAGGGATAACTGGAGCTAGATTCAAGAGAAAACTCATAATTACTCTTTATAAAACAAAATGTGTCGTGTAATTTTTACTTTTTCATTTTCTGCTCCTTTACAAAGAGAACTTAAGGTAATCAAAGTAAGTTTTAGATTTCACATAGTTAAGAGGCAAGCTCAGCAAGCAGGCTACTGGCAACTACAGGCTAACCTGTTGTAACTTCTGATTCGACTATTTGGAATTTGCATTGAATAGTGAAGAAAAATAAGCACTTAAACCTACTGTATTAATTTAAACATGGGCAGTCAAGTTGTCATTGTTTCCTTGCCTCTACCCATTGGATCTGTCTCCAGAAAAAAAACAAAAACAGCCTCACTTAAGTATAAAACAAACCAATTTACTACAGCGGGTAAACAAACCCAAACAGCACTCTTGACACCAGCGTTATAACTTGAGCTGTCACTTCCACAGCCTGCAGCCACTGCAGCAAGTGAAGTCCATGTTAGAATCAGTTCAGTATCTGTCTACCTGTTGTATCTGGAAGTCTGTTAAACATTTAATAGGTAAAGGTAAACTGCGCTTGACATGAACAGCTTCCCAACAACCCCTGTAATATAGGCAACAGTCTTACCAGAGTTTAAAGATATGGAGGAATGAATTTGTTATTAGCTCATTAATATTTATTGCTATGTTATGCACCAGTAAGTTTCAGGATGTTACTAAAATTGCAATGTGTCCGTCTGGTAACGATAACAAATGGTACATTTAGCTGAAGAGTGAATGTAATTATGAGTTTAAAAGTATGTCTGGGCTAAGGAAGGTTTTCAATTACAATTAGGCAGGAAAATTATCCCACAGCTGACAAACAAAACAAAAAGACATATAAGTATCCTGACTGATAGAAAACATGCAATCAGAATGGAAGTAAATGCTGCCTGTTAATCACAATAATGAGCATGGATTAATGTTTGGCCTAAAGGCAGAGTCATGTATAGTGCATGCATGATAAACACATTTTATATGCAATTATATTATTTAATTCAATGGCGAACATTTTTGAAATCCATGTCCAGCTAACCTCCCACAGAACTGCTCAAGGATATGTTGCATACAGTACATGTGTGAACCTGTTTAACGGTAAAAACAGAACAGTAAGAGAAGATACTCAGCTCATTTACTCTGAATGCGCCCACACATAACTGGAACAAGAAGCATGCTGTATCCAAACACCTACAGTCAAACACATTACGGCTAATTATATGTAAAAAAAAAAACCAAACCTGAATATAAAATCAATGTATTTTATACAACCCAATAATGTATTACTATGTAGTTCTGTTTATATATTACTATAAAAATTGTTCATGCCAATATTAATTCATAAATAGTATATGTATACATTTTTAAACCCTGTATCAGGGTTGCAAAAAAGCAAATAAATAAATAGATAATAAATAAATATAAGGTAAAATATTTTTAAAACTGAAACACTTTTCCAGCAGGGCAAATGTGGACAGAAACCAGGTTTTCCTTCATCAACAAATACTGTCAGGGTGTCCATAAATGTGTAAATGTCACAGGACATTTTGTGGCTTCAACCATCCCTGAGTAAAGGGCCACTTCTAATGTACAGGAACCAGAACCACAAAAACCAAGAAAGAGGAGTAGCACAGGATGAACAATAGACTGTAAACCACAAAATAACAAACAAGGCTCCTCATTAACACTGATGCACGTCACCTGGATTTATGACATTCATTTGTAGGGGTGGGGACGGTGCAGGTGTTTGGTCTTGGCCCTCTTTGAAAGTCCAACCCTGATCGGACGTGTGCACGTTCTCAGTGGCTCCAGTCTCCTGGGCTGCTCTGGTGGTCCTGCGCACGAAAATATAACAACACAGTATGCACAAGACCTGCACACCTGGCAGTCTACATACGTGACACATTGTGCACCATCATCACCATTACAATATGTAAAGACCTTTCAAATGATGATGATCAAACGGCCAATTAAATGCCTTTTCTTTTTTAATTTTGAAACACAAATGACTCATATCCATAAAAGAGCCAACCGTTTTATCAATTAAAAAGCTCAGGGGACTTTTGTCTTTCATTGCAATATGAAACTCACTGTGGCTCAGTTGCTCCAAGAATGGCCGACTCATGAAGGACGGAGACCACATTTTCCTTTTCAGCTCCATCTCCTGGGGCTCTGAAAGAAACAGAGACAGCCAGGGGGGGAGGGGGGATGGCTGGCTAAATCTCTCATTTAAAAAGTCTTATTTGCTGCTCTGTTTACTCTTAAACAACGTTTTCGCATTCATGACGGTGTTATCATTTCTCTACAGCTTATTGGAGAAGGGAAATGAATATTTGAACATTCATGAGAGGATGCTCCGTCAATTTGAAAAGACAAATCAATAAAAGTAATTGTATTTTCTCACTGAATTAACCGAGCTGACCTTTCAAAGTCTATCACCCAACACTCTGGAAAAACAGTGTTAACCATGCCACACTGAAAACAATGGAGCAAAACAACAGTTTGCTCTAATTAACATATTTCCATGTGTTGTTTTTCAGACTCGTCACATTTTAATTGTTGAAATATTTGCTTCTGAAGAAGTTTTCTTTGACAAAACCATTAATTTACTTCTAATTTAGTTTCTGTTTTATCAACAACTGAGGCACTTTGTTGATATTCAGTTCTTTTGTTCCATAATGAGCACATAATATGCTTTTTTGTTTTTGCCCTTTATTTTTGGGGCTGAAACTACAAACCTCTGTTTTTCTCTGCAGTGAACACGGATGCTCCTTGGCACAGGCGGCTGCCAAGCGGCACCTCCTGCTCGCCGTCACCACCGCCAGATGTACACGAAAGAACTGGATCACCTCCACACATGTCCAGGCTGCGATCTCCATCAGCATCATCTAAACAACAGCCATGCAACACACAGTGCAGTCAGAATATATTAGGACACAGTGAATTGATTGGTCCTCAGTGTTTTTGTGGCATCGTAGTTTGAACGTAGTCATGGAGTCAATAAAAACTGACAGCCTGTTCTTAAGCCCTGGGGTGATTGAGTCCAGTGTTTGTCATTGATTCAAATAACTAACTTTAGCTGACCAGTGCTTTGACACAGTGTTGTATCTTCAATCTAAACATCTCATTCACAAAAAATTCTATATTGACTGAATTTAAGGTGCGTTTCTGTTATTAGCAGCTTGGTGTAGAGATACCGTAGTTTACATAGCTCATATGATATGAAGAATAGTTTGAAATTTTGGGAAATACCCTTATTCACTTTCTTGCTTAGATGAGGAGATTGATATGTTTGCTAAATGTGAGGCTACAGCCAGCTTCTTTTAGCATTGACATTGGAAGCAGGCAGAAAAAGCTAGCATGAGTCCGTCCAAAGTGGAAAAAATCACTAGTAATAGGCCTGTCAAGATAAATACATTATCATCTTATCATACATATCTTATCTTTAGCGAGATAAGTACATGAACTTTCATCATTTTTGCTGACCTCGATATTGCCCGTTGTGTTTACACGCATATTTGTTTACATAAGAATGTCACCAACATTTTAGGTTTTCCCTACCATTGGAAGCGTTTTTTTTCACATTTTATTTATTTATGTTTTATTTATTTAGGATATTTTAATATTTTTTTCACATTCCAATTTCAATGTCTAAATAATTAAAAGTTCATTGTTTGTTCATTATCAGTAGCATAAAAGATTTTAAATGACAAAAATATTGTTTGCAGCAGTTTATTTCTGTGACAATACATCAGCAGCACTAAGAGAACTTCCTTAGAGGTGTTAGGATTTATACAGGAAGAACAATAAACATAACACTAACATGGATAGGCAATTAATCAGAATGGTCGTAGGTGTGTTTCTAATGGCCTAACTGCTGCATCTGTACCTCTTGGGTGCTATCAATTCAACTGAAACCAGTCTTTTACTAATAATGTCAAGTGATTGAATTTAATTGTATACTGTACGGTGAAAGCAGAGTCGGATTGTCTTTACTTACCTGATGATGTGTCTCCATGGTGTCTTAAATCTGGGCTGCTGAGCTGGTCTTTGCAGCTTGAAGTTTTGGCCTCCACGGCTTCAGTTACATCACCACACTGCTCGGGTGACGATTCTTTACCTTCTTTACCGTCGCTTGCAAAATCATTCATGCTGATGTCAAAATACAAGTTCAGCTCTTTCAAGACCACATCGAATTGTTTCTTCATCTCAAATTTAGGGCTGTCATTCAAATCTGAGGCTGGACTGTTGCTCTCAGAGGACTGCGGGTTTAAGTCATCCTGGACACTCTCAGAGGAACTACAGGCTGATTCACTGTTAAGCTGTTGCTGTGGCCATCTGAGAGCAGTGACGTCTCCTGCTGAGATAAAGTTTGGGACTTCATTACAACTGTAATCACTTCTTACAAATCCATTTGCCATGTTCTCAGTGTGACACTCTAATCTTTCCACTTCCTCCTCCTCTTCTGGTACCACCTCGTGCTTATTGGCACTCTTTGCCTCTGGCGTGGAGTGGTAAAGTTGTTGCTGGGGTGTTTTCAACAGCTGCCTGGCCAGGCTGGTGAGGAGAGGGCTGTTGCTCAGGCTACCATCATCGTTGTCATCATCATCTAATGAGAGATGGATCCTTTCGAAAGTGTCAAATCCCCCCAGCGCACGGTCGTAGAAAGTGAAGGCAGATGACACTGGGGAAAATCTGTCACTACAGTTTAGGGCTGCAGGGTTGTTGCTCGCATTTTGTGAAGGGGTTAATTCATGCGGGCCTGGCACAACTGCATCATTAGTTGCAGGGAAAGTGGAAGCCAGAAGGTCATCTTTATTTTCAACCATGAATGTCTCAGCTTTGTGCTGGTAATCAGAGAAATAACTGAATTTGTTTCCTTGTTCATGTTGACTAACCAGAGTTGATTTGTTGGCACTATTACTCATGTTGCCCTCTGTCCATTCGCTCATACAGTCATCAGGTGACGCCTCAGTCATCTCTCTCTTCTTTGGACTTTGTTGCTGATGACCGTCCTCTGATATCACTAATATCTCTGAGTTAGCCTCAGTTTCTTTTCCAACACTTGCCTCATCTTTTCTTTCATTTTCCTCTGTTATCCCTTCCATCCCATCCATTGGAATTATAGCACTGTATGCATGATCAGACAAGCATTCAAGGTTAATTCCCTCATCAATACGTGTTAATTTTTTGCCATATTTACTTAATTCACCTGCTGTCCAGCCATTGATGCAACCACCAGTTGTTATTTTAGTTGCGTCTTCATATTTTTCATTTTGCTGAAGAAGTCTTACGTCTAAGTCCACTGAGTTTTGTGACTTCCCATGTTCATCTGAACTTACTTCTTCTCTTTCTTTTATCTCAGTTTCCCCATCCATTCTGGGAATTTCAATCTGTAAGTGTTCAACCGCCTGCGTCTTCAGGTGTTTAAGACTGACAGGAAAACATCTAGACTGATCCTGCTCTTTTAACCGACGTCCCACAGTCTCAAGCCCTTCTTGTCTTCCATCCTCAGCAGGAGGAAGCTTTGGCCTGCTGCTGGGACTGAATTTCCAAAGACAGCTGCCTTCATTGGCAGTCTTGTTGTGTGTTCCGTTTGTGGTGATGGAATAAGCCTGCGGTGCTGTGTATGACTGACATAAGTCCTCTTTTTCATCTTTGCACTGCTGTGTTCTGCTTCGGTGATTAAACTGCCAGGTCTGGTCGGGAACTAAAACCTCCTCTGATGGCCTGACGTCAGAGCAGGGTGGAAGAGGCATTTCCATCTTGCAGACTTTTACTGATGGAGATAATTCTGCACCTGTGGTTCTCTCTGAGTTACAGCGTGTCTCTCCAGCCTCCCTGTCAGTTTCACTCCAGATTGCAGGGTCAATTACACTGAAAGGGCCTACATCATTATCTCCTTCAGCAAGCTCTTGACTGATTCTTGCCGGCATTGGAGTCTCTGCTGTGTGATCAGCCGTTTCACTTCGAGCTTTGGCTATCATCTTGCCAGCAGCATGCTCTCCTTTGGCCCCACAGAAGACATCAGCTTTAAGACTCACATTCTCAATTGCAATATTTCTGGCTGATACCACATCATAAGAAACAATTGATCCCTCAGCACATTCAGCAACACAATGGCTGGTGTTTTTGCTCAGGCCATTGTCATTAAATTGGCCTTTTGTTTCACAGACAGCAACATCTTCATTGTCACAAATCTGCAATTCAAATTTTTCTTCCTCATTTTTTACACCTCCTGCCAAGTTCCCAGAGGGTTCAGCGTTTGGGTAAAATGATTTTGTGTCTGCATAATCACTGTAAGATACAGGAGTGTTACCCTCTTCCTTTTCCTTGCCTAAAAGTATGTTCTCACTAAATCCATGCTCGTCCCTCTTCTGATTACTCTCTTCAGCTTCAGCAGATTGGCTCCATGTATTACACAAACCTGTGTCGTTAAGTATTTCTTCATGAGTGGAACCAGATTGACATCTGACCCCCTCATCACTTGAACTACGGGTGAATGCTTGGATTTGACTCACATTTTGCACCTGTCTCCCGCCTCGGCCATTTCCAGCGGGGAGATTGCAACCACCAGGGGGCTCGTCTTCAAGTGATTCCCCGAGCCGTTTGCAATCAGGATGACTGGATGCGTCAGCGTTAGCGTCTAGTGAAGTGTGAGACTCTTCTAATGCCCCACCTGCGTCGTCTAGCAGGTATGAGCTGAGCTTGTCACATTCAGTAACCAGAGGCTGCTCATCTTTCACCAGAAGTAGAAGGCGTCTCTCAGCAGTAATGAAACTGGCTTTAGATGATCTTGTATGTGCGTCGTCAGAATGTGAGGTGGACAAGTTAGTAATAGGGGTGACAATTAATTTAGTGTCTTCTTGCTCACAAGGTTTTTCATCTTCATTATCCCCACATTCTGCTGGGCATATTAGGTCTGCATTCATCTGCAACATACTTATTGACGATGGGGAGCCAGTGTTTTTCTGAAATGTCTCTGAAAAGTCAAACCTGCTTTTCTCACTGTGGTTGTTTGCCCAATCTGTTCTTGGTCGTTTGGGGGATAGTGGTGAAGTAAGCTCTTCCTCAGTTTGAGGACTCATATCTTTTTGTGTGATTTTATCCATTCTCTCCTATCTAATAAACCTAAAACAACAAGGGTGTGGACACTAAATCAGATAAATGCTAATCTATCAAAAATGTCAATCATGTCAAGAATGTTTCTAATACATAATCTAACATTTCTAGAAAAAAACTACATTAAAGAAAGACTTTTCAGAATGGAATAGACTCTAGTGAATCAAAACAGGCTGGTAGATTTACAGCATGTACTCTAGTCCATATTTCTATTTGTATTCCCATAATAGCCCATGTTTTCTGTTGAATAAAAGCTACAGTAACTCACCTTAAACAAAACCTGCAGTTTCAAAAACATGGAGGTAATGCCACAGCAAACCTTTGAAGAAAATACAGGAGACAACATGATATTCAGTGAGTGTATTTCCTATACCAGAACAGATTGTTACACAGCATGATGCTGATTCACTGCACAGAATACAGTGATGGCGCTATGGCACTGTCCCTGTACTGTTGCTTCCCTCCTTTAACACCCCAATCAGGAACTGCTGTGAATCAGTTTTTGACAATGCTAGCTTCGTTACAATGAGCACAATAGGTCCTTTTCACATCAAGACATACTGCCTCGTCATAGCAGGAAAATAACAGGTGATATGGTCCTGTTTTATTCAAGTGTCCCAGTAAGCCATGACAGTGAAAGTAAGCCAGCATGCACAATACCTGAGACTAAAGCAGCTAAATGGAATTCAGTCGTTATTTATAATTTACCAGTGCTTTTACTGTTGTGACACAGCTAAATGTCTTCTGTAGAGAAAGGCCTGTCTCAGCCTCAAGTTAGTAGGAATAATCTTAATCAATATAATAATAATCAAACATGTGATGTGTCTGTTACCCATGCATAAAACCATGTTTCTACAACCACACATTATCCCTCTGTAACATCACACAATGGTTCACCAAGGCCATCTCCTAGTTGCACACACCTTACTTTAAATTTCGATGCTATATGGACTGATTTCTGTCATCTATATTACTAGGACCAGCTTGTCTCTCATTAAAGCTTTACAAGAAAAAAGTTTTGAAGCTAACTGCTGATATTTGCTTTGTTGGTACACGATAGCTTTGGCCAGTGAGGTAAGTTAACCAGAGCAAGAGTACAAATGGCTAACATAAGCACAAACTGCTTTTTTTTTTTTTTTAGAAATGCCCCAATTTACTGTTTTGAAGTAAATAGTAATTATTTAAGTAATGTAACCTGTTTTCAAAACTCACACCGGTAACTTTACCTGCTATTTACATGATATATTATATTATTAAAATGATTTTGTGTCATTATTAACCACACGATTAACTTTAGCAAAGTCCGCTAGCTAAGCATTAGCTGAGTCATTTGCTTTGACATTAGCTGACTTTTTAAGCTAGTCTTATATTTTACTTCTTTATCAAGCTAGCATTAGTCACTTTCAAGTTACTCACCCTTAAATCAGTTCAGCCCGAAGCCTAGCATACCTAACTAGGTTATGTGGGTTACTTAGCTGGTTGTTATTGTCGTTTTCCTGTTTTATCCTGTTTGTGGCGCGAAACTATTGCGGAACAGAGCGGATGGATTCCCTTTGGTTTAGCTAGCTACCATACATTGTGTGGATTTGCGTCTCATCTTAACCATATTAGAAATAGTTTGTCGTGTTTCTACTAGCACGGGAAGACACACCAAGGTCAGTTAATACTAGCTGTTTGTGTCATTTCCCGCTGCCTTTATTTTTCTTAATTCTTCGCAGCATCATCCTGTACAACCCAACCACTCAGTGGGAGCGAGAGAGGTAGCGGTGCCCTGCTCTCTCTCTCTCTCTCTCTTTGGCAGTCTCCTCCTCTCAGTATACCAGCAGCAGTGTGTGTGTGTGTATGTGCAGCATTACACTACGGACCAGCACTGCTTACTTTCGGTCGTGGCTGACTTTTTCTCCCGCAAAAAAATAAGATAAAAACAGATTTAAAAAAAAAAAAAAGCTACAGTATAAAGCTGAAATCTTAAGCTACAAGTGGCTCGACAGAGGAGCAGCTTCAGACGTTTTAATCGCCTGTTTCTTTCCGTCCTTGCAGGGTTTTTATTTTTGGACCAGACATCAGACCGGACTTCTCCCGTTGACTCCGCACTCTCGTAAGGTAGGATGGATGCTCTGAGTAGCCTGATGTGTTGGAGGGCTCGTTTTGTGCATGTAGAAAATAATATAATAATATATTACACACGTTGACTTGCATGATGCAACCCGGTGCGTCATCTGTTTGGGTTCACATGACTAATTAATGGCTTTATTGGCGTCCGTATTAATGAGGCAAATTACAATAACGACACATATAATCAGTATAGATTACACAGCTGTTTTTATCGATTCCTGATGCACTTTTTGCAGGCAAACCCGCGACTTGTCAGTGTTAGAAAAACATCGTTGTGTCTTGCTTGATTTTACTCTGACTACACACACACACACACACACACACACACACACACACACACACACACACACACACACACCAGGGTTTCGACTCAACAACAAAAGTGTAAAGACAGACCAATGACTGGTTTATGCGGTCATCCTTATCATTGCAGACCAAATTTTGTCGATTAAGTCCCACTTTGCATGGGATGTTTGTGACTTGACAGTGTTAGTTTGACACTGGTGCTGATGTAAATGTGTGTGTATGTGTGTGTGTGTGTGTGTGTGTGTGTGTGTGTGTGTGTGTTTGTGCGCTCGTGCTGGAGAAAGGTGGGGGTGTGGTGTATTACCCAAACCTCACTGCCATGAGGCTACTTCCTGCAAATCAATGCAGCCGCAGGCATGACCACATATCCAAGCATGCTTATTGTACCCCCACTTCTCTGCCACACACACACACACACACACACACACACACACACACACACACACACACACACACACACACACACACACACA
>JBBPCS010000238.1:1922075-1989009 GCA_037974645.1 Hollardia meadi
GTAGCTTCTTTGCAGCAACATCCATATTTGAAGCATTGTAGTCCACCACAAGCTCTTTGGTTCTGCTGATATTGAGCCTCAGGTGAATGTCAGTCGCTCAGTCACTAGCCAGCGAGGCGGTAATTCTAGTTTTAAAGCCTTTTTTACTCAACTTGACTTCCTCCTGATAAAACGCACGACACTTCGCATCATTTAGTCATGCAAATTGTCTGTACGAGGATCTGGTGATCTGTGCTGACAGATTAAGTATTAAAATGATGAAGGTACCTCATTTCTTCTGAGTTGATTCACTTAATCATACTTGAAGTGTTCACTGACTTTATTTCAGGGATTCCTCTGCTTCTGTCTTACGCAAAGATGTCAAATTTATAGTTAATATACGTACAAAATAAACTACAAGACGCTCTCCCGGTTTGTTGTATTTCCTTGATCAAGGCTTTTACCGCGAGCTCACAAGTCCTCGGAGAGCAGCTGCACTGGGCTTAGATTATCCATCGAGTTTTTACCCGAGAGGTCAAGTGGAGGGTCGTGTCTAATGAATCGCTCGGCTTCTCGCTGCTATCCACAGGGTTCATGGTCAACAGAAGATGATGAGCCGAGTGGGGGAACGGTGGCCATCCACAGAGTTACTGCATTAACCTTTGGCCTTGTGTACATGTAGCGCATTTATGCAGTGATGACATGCATGGCTTGGACTGCCGACACACAGAGGAGCTTCACGTTTTAGCCAATAGAAAGAATATAGCTGATCCATGGTATTTTGTAAATTGTACATCATAGTTGTAGGGCTGTAGAGTGTGGAAAACAGATTCTTCGGTGCAGACGGTGAAAAGTGTAATTATTGAATCTTACTAACTGTTCTGCAATGCGGTTCTGTTGTCCTGTTAAACCCTAGTATTGGTCTAGAGAATCACACCAAAGTGAAACATTTTATACGAGAAGTATTCGACATATTTGGCAAAATCTTGTGAATTTGACTTTGAAAGAGTCTGTCGCTAGCAGCTCTGTGGCACAGCAAAGCTTTGAGCTCAAATCCATGACAGTAGTAAAAATCTGATGTGTAGCAGCCAATGTTCACCATCTTAGTTTAGCATATTAGCATGCAAGCATTTGATTATTAGCATTAGCACACCCACAGGCGCAGTCATAAACAATCAAAATGGTCACGGACAAATCAAACTTTTAACCAGATGATTGCACCAGTTGAAGTAGATGGATCGCCAAAGTAATTACAAATCATTACAATTCAATTTGATGAGTTCAATTAGAGTTGATTGTTACATAAGTTATAATAAGGGATGCTAAGACCCACAGGACCCTTTAAAGCTGAGTTTATTCAGTCTCAAACCGTGTGTCCGTTAAGTTTCAGAAAACCTTTTTCACAGTTTCTTAGGATATAAAATTCTAACAGATCCCCATTTGGACACAACAGGAAAGTACTGGAAAGTGAAGTTGTGAGGAAGAAGGTCTTAAAACCGGAGGACTCATGTTCAAGTCACGTGTGTGAAGGTTTCTTTGACTGAATGAATAGCCCTTCCAGCTCCCGGGATCAATAAAGACTCCAGTTGTGTGTGTATCTCTTAAGGAAGACTGCAGACAGTTTGAAATGGCAGGTTTCCAGAGGTAAATATAAACGATAAAACAAGACTTCTTATGCAGACAAACACATGAATACAAAGAACGATGAAAACATTTGCAAAGGTAGATCGTAAAAGCACTGGATGAGAACAGGAAATCAAAGTTCACATAATTACTGCAGTTAATGGATTTCCATCGATTTTTAAATGCAAATACTTTTGTCTGTTTTCATTAATCTGCCCTTTTATTGCACACTACAGCATGATCGTGCAAGATGTGATAGTGGCTCACTCATTTTTTTTATTGAGGTTTTGTATATGAAACATGATCTGCATCACTGTGTCAAACCTGAGGTACTAATGAATCACATCAGGACCACAGCTTGTCTCAAGATCCATAGATGTTTTGGAGGCAAATGTGACTGAATATTGATGCACATTCTGAGTGATGTTTGCGTCACAGAGAGATCAAACTTTTAACTCTGGATAAAGGTTTCCTCCACCCGAAACTACTGCCGTCAATTACGCCAAGGCATCCTTTTTGGAGGGATTATTAAAACGAGCTAACTTCCCTCTTTTTCCATTCCAGTTCTTCCCTTACGGCGACGCGTCCAAGTTCGCCCAGCACGCCTTCAGGACCTTCGACAAGAACGGCGACGGCACCATCGACTTCAGAGAGTTCATCTGCGCGTTGTCCATCACATCACGAGGCAGCTTCGAGCAGAAGCTCAACTGGGCCTTCAACATGTACGACCTGGACGGAGACGGCAAGATCACACGGGTGGAGATGCTGGAGATCATCGAGGTATCACAACAATGAATAGTCTTTTTTTTTAAGGGAAAGATCGGTCGCGCTGTCATGTCCGCTCGCTCAATATGATGCCTGGAAACAGGGCAAACAGCTAGCCTGGCAGAAGGTAACAAAATCCACCTGTCTGCATATTCAGAGTGCAGACATGAGAGCGGTATCGATCTTTTCATCTAACTCTCAACAAGAAAACGAAAAAAGAGCATTTCCCAAGATGGCAAAATCAGGCTACATTTGGCATTGCTGCACGGCTTCTGTGCTTTTTAATCTCAGTCACAAGGACGCAGAACATTTGATTTTTTTAATACTTAGTTAAAGGTTATACAGCAGAGGGCTAAGCCTGCAGGGTCTGACAGGACACTCATTATTTGTAAACAGGATTAATATAATAAAAAAAGTGCATGTTCAGAGCAGAATTTGGGGCATTTTGTCTCTGCCTTATTGATAATATTATACTCAGGCAGGGAGAGATTATTTTGTTGTTCAGAAATTAAATAGTCTCCTGGTATTATTTCTTTTCACTCATGTTTTCTCATCACTGTGCCTCTGGGAACTATATCTTTATGTGAGATATATTATCTTTAAAGAAAAGCAGGTTGTCAGTCGGACTGTCTCGTGTGCATTCAGCGTCTGAGCAGTGACACGGTACAAATATAGAATAAAATCATTAATGCGTGCGTGGATGTGCGCAGAGACTGATCTTTCACATTCTGTTCTGTCACGTGAGGACATCAGTAAACACTAATAGCACAGACTGTGGTTGATGTGCGTCACATCGCATTTTCTGTGCAAATACAAACTCCAAGGCATCAAAAGACGCCACAGAGTAGCTGACGTTTAACTGGCAGGTGATCCAGCTGTGCTGCGGGTCAGATGGCGAGCCCACCTGGGGGCATAGAGCCACTGCAGGGGGGTGTGAAAAATATGAAACTAAGTTGAATGAATATGATTTATTTTGGAAAAACAAAACAAACATGAGTTTGGTAATGCTCTTGTGTTGATCTTTATTTGACTAAAATTCAACTTGGATCCTTTTTTAGTTGTTTCCCCTTTCATTGTGAATGATTGATTCAAAAAAGTGCGGATTGGAAAAACACACAATCATGTTTCCTTGATTCCTCTCTCCTTGTGTCTCTCCCTTGTGTCACTCAGGAGAAGGAAACATGTGCTTTAAGAGACTTGAGATGTACCCCATCTCTTCTGAAAATCTGCTGCTCTTCCTCTCCTCTTTCTCTCTGCAGGCGATCTACAAGATGGTGGGCACTGTGATCATGATGAAAATGAACGAGGACGGCCTGACGCCCGAGCAGAGGGTGGACAAGATCTTCTCCAAGATGGACAAGAACAACGACGACCAGATCTCGCTGGAGGAGTTCAAAGAGGCGGCCAAGGGCGACCCGTCCATCGTATTACTGCTGCAGTGTGACCTCCAGAAATAGGCCGGAGGGCGAGCGGAGCGCTCCACCAGCCGCCACGGACTGCACAGAAAGAATTTCATGTTCCATTCAGTTTGCAGCTATTTCCACTGAAAAAAAAAAAAAATACTAATATGCTTGGACAACCTTTCAATGGATCTGCTTCTTGTGTTTGAAACACTCGTGTGCATGAGAATGTTATTTGCTATAAAAAGATCTACACACAACATATAACAAAACAGTGTGCGGGTGCACACTCACAGTACACACACACACACACACACACACACTACATGTGAACACCTCGCACAAATAATATATATATATAGATATATATAAATATGAATATATATTTAAATTATTCCAAGATCAACTGCCAAAATGTGAAGTGTGCAAAGTATTTTCCATACAGTTTCATTCTACTGGAGCTTGCGCATCAGTGATGTGCTACGTTGAATTTGCCGCTCTATTTATCGTTCCGAGTTTACTGACGCTAGCTGTATGTGTTTCATAATACCGAGTAATGTCAACTGAACCAAATTCCTATGATAAAGTATCTGCCTCCGATAAGACACTCGATCCATCGTCTTGAATATTAGCTCTAGAAGAGATGGATTGGCGTTTGTCCAACTTTTCCCCTTTCCGAAACATGCTTGTACCGTCGGTAAAGAAAATGTAAACGTAGTTTATTTGCATGCCTTTAGGTTCTGCCTTAACAATCTCCTCATTTTGCATCCTGTGATTGCAGACAGAAAGCCTTATCAAAGCAGCGCCGTGACACTTGGGAGAAACAGTGGGCGGAAAGATTTTTACTCAAATAGGGAGAAAAAAAAAAGAGGTCATATTGCAGTAGGTCCTTCTACAAGTATCGTCGTATGGGATGTTCTTTTTGTGATCTGTCCAGACCTTTTCTTTTGACTGCTTTAGCTGTGGGAGCATGTTTCCTCGTAGATTAGCTGTAGTATACGTTGCTAAGAACCGAATTACCCCCCTCCTCCTCCTGTGCTTCTAAACACACCATCTCGTTACAAAATGAGCATCATGAATCATATGAATGATCCATCATTCTGAACCAGAGATAAGGAGAGATACATCGATAGATTCCCTGGAGAGCGAACGATGCTTCCCTAAGCATTCATCTAGACTTGGAAAGCATTGTTATCACAACTTAGTTGTAATCTTTGTGACACCATCACATCCAACTTTATTTATTTATTTATTTTTCCCCCCCAATTAGCCTGCAGGTTGCATATCAGTATGATTAATTCAGGAGTTTTTTGTTTTTTAGACTCTCTGGATGTCGAAGAGAAGAGATGTGGCCCGCGCAGCATTTTAACTTTCTCGTTTTGTCTTTTTCAGTGGAAGTAAATGAATGCTAAGCAGTGAGAGGAGCAGTGAGTGGCGTTTCATTATAGGACAGTCCGTACTGTAAAGCCATGTTTTTAGTAGGTTGGACAATTCGCCCTCCCTAACCCTCAAAGTATTTCTCTCTTACTAATCAGTCAATCTTTTTGTACTTTTTTACTCCCCCTCTCTCACACATTGTACACGTACTGATGCACACTACATGTAGAGAAGTTCAGTGTGGCACCTCCTTTAAAAAAAAAAAAAAAAAAAAAAGACTTGGAAGTAAACCTGCAAGTCCACTTCTATCTTCAAATTACCAGACTGAAAGCACCGCAGACACTTTCCAAACCGGCAGTGTTTTTTTAAAAAGAGTTTAAGGAGGTCAAAGGAGACGTGATACGTGTCGTAACACAACAGTATCGCAATAAAGATCAAGCATACCAGTCCGTCGTCATCCCTCAGCAGTGTGGCTGTGTCCCCCCGTCAGTTTCTAATCTGAACTTCTTTACATAAAGTTCCTAATTCCAACTCTGTTATTACTGTTATCGCTATCAAGATACCAAATGCAAGCAAACGTGTACAAGGATTCTTTTGTAGCATGTATTGTGTCCCTGACGACATGGCTGCACTTCTCCCTGTGTTGTGATTTAATCTAATAAAAGGAACTCTATGGGCTCGTCTGGTCTGCTAACTCAACACACCGTAGTTAATTCAGCTGTTTGTCCATTACTTTTTATTAATTATTCTGTTTACCCATCACTTACATGAGTATTTTAACTATTTATCCAATAACACAAGCTGTCTATCTCAACTTTTCCCCCAGATCTTTTAATTTTTAATTTAATTCTGGTACTTTTATCAAAGTATGTCAACTGTTTATCCATTACTATATAAACTATTTATTCTAAGTTTCTAATCCAGTTCTTTTAGGTAGTTAATTCAGCTGTTTATCCATTACTTTCAGCGAACTAGTTCTACTATTTATCCAGAAATATAAGCTCTCTATTATAACTTTAGCTAGGTTTTTTTTAAACAATAACTTTTGACTATTATTTAAATTCATGGTGCATAACTTTGGGCATTACTTTTCTTCTCACTTCCCCAAATATAATCTATATGGCAACGCATGTCTCAAAGTGTCAGTATTTGTGTCCTGTGCAGTCACTGGTTATTGTGACAAACTCGAGACAAATTGAAGTCACTAGGATCCATGTAGTGTACTTCAACACAAATAAAAGGTAAGAAAAATAAAGGGAGTGCTGCACTGGGTTAAGAACAATGATAAAGTAAGTGGTCCGTGATCACTTGATGAGGTTTATATAGAGCACCTGTCTTTATTGTACTTTATATGCACCTGATGTGAGTCGAAACATGTTGGTTTATTCATGATGTAATAAATGATTTGTAACTACCAGTGTTAGACTGCCACCAACACCATAGACTTCCATTATAAGTATTTATACTTCAACTTCACTACATTTCAGAGGGAAATATTGTCCTTTTCACTCTACCACATTTAATATATCTATGTATAATATTATTGTTTCTTTGCAGATGCAGATTTTACAAATAAAATATATATATATATAAAATATCTTACTATAGATTCAGCTACCCAACGGAGTATAAATCGGTTAATATTATGCCCAGCTCACATCATAAAAATTCAGCTCAGTTATATTAATCCAGTAATATAATACATGTAATAATAGAGCCGTCACAGAGGTCAGTCTCCTGCATAATGAGCACTTGAAAATGTTAGAAAAGATGTGTGTTACAGTTTCCTGAAGCCCAGTGTGACGTCTTCAACAAATCCTATTTTCTCCCTCACCAAACAGTCTCCAAGACATTCAGTTTACTTTCATACAAGACAAAGGAAATCAGTAAATCCTCAAAAAAAATAGGAACTAGGCAACTTTTCTTACAGCTTTACTTTTGATGCTTGAGGTATCAGATAACGCCTGTGTACTTGTTCATGTTTTTAGTGCACATTGTGGTATTAATTCTTCCCTGAGTTCCCTGTCTATATAATTGACTTGTGGACTGAGACATTAACTCAAACACTCCTGTTTCCTTTCATCTTTGATCTTTCAGTGCAAGAGACAAATCTAATGAGTCAACACTTAAAGCCAGTGTTGAAAAGGTTCCACTGCTTACTGGGAGACATATTTCTGAAGCAGTCCCTGTCCAACCACTGGAGGTCACTGTTGAGACAATGTTTTTTTGAGCAGATAGACAAATATAAAGTTTTCATTTCCTATGGAAACATGATTTGATGTTTTTCAGGTGGATTTACATTAGCAGTAATAGTAACAAGTGGAGCTGCAACAATTAGTTGATTGAGAGAAAATTAGTTGCCACCTATTTTAATAATTAATCGTTTTAGTCATTTATCAAGCGCAATATAGAACATTTTCTGGTTCCAGCTTCTTGAATGTGAGGATTTATGAGTATGAGAATTTCCACTTTGTTTACCCATGAATTTTTGGTTCAATGCCAGATTACACAGGCTTCACTTAGAGGCTCACACATATACAGCAAATTAAAACCCCAGAGACTCCTTCATCACAAGCTGGTTGAAGCTTCAAGCAAACCAACCCCCACCCCCCACCCCCCAAACCCCTGTGCAAATGTGGAAAATGCATGCATTCAGCTCATTGATCGACATGGGTTCACACAAAGGACAGCACTTCCGCTACATTACATCTACAGTATGTAAAAAAAGGGACAGGAGAGACAGGAGCTTTTAGAAAAGGAACATTTATTTTACAGAAATGATTTACTTTACATAGTCAGTACTGATCACCTGTACTTCATATCGCACACTGCATGACCATGGTTGGCTTTAAATTAAAAGATTGTATAAGTGTAAAGTAGGACTGGCACAGCCTGAAAAACAACCTTCTTTTTAGATTTTTATACCTTTCCTTGAGTGGATATTATGACCAGTCACTCACTAAATCCTGGTTAAACTTGTTTCTTGCTGAAGGGTTTGTCCAACCTGTCGATCACTTTGATAGAACACCAACCAAAATGTTGATGTCCTATTCTGAAAATCAAACTGAAAGGTGAATTTTGACAGACAATTCCATGTGAAAGGCTACAACTGCTCCCTGCCTAGATATTAACATCGCATACTGCTGCTCTAATCAGTGTTTACATGCATCTGATGATGGAAATAATAAAACATAAAAAAAGCGTAATTGAACATTTTAACAGCTGCATCAATTCACACCAGTATAAACCAAAGATCATGTGATTTTTGTACAGATAGAAAAGGAAAGATGCTTGACGTGGAGTTGAAAGCGGTCGTAGAGATGAATGGATGAATGGTTTCCAGAATGTTACTTTGGAGGGTCTGTGTTGATGCCATATTTCTCTTTTAGAAGTTTTAACTGTTCCTCTTTTTTCTTTGTGTCCATCTTCTGGAAAGCCTGCAAATAAAATAGAAAAAACTCAATTAAATTTGGAATAATTGCATTAAGACATAAGATCACATTTTGCAAAGATTAAAAACCAAGAATTTGTTTGAAGTTCCCAAAGCTATATTTTTGTTTTGACATTTATTACAGCACATTCTACGATTGCCCTTTGACATAATGATGTCAACAGACACTGAAATGCTCATGCATACTCTGTTTGCATTGTAGTAGAGGACCACCAGGTAACGGTTGCAGACATTGAAGCCTGACAGATGGTCACAGGCGTTCTTGGCATCAAATATGTCTTCATAAACCACATAGGCTGTTCCTCTTGTTTCAGGCGTGTTCCCTCTGAGAAGCAAGGAAAAGCAAAACACACAAACTGACTATAAGATCAACATCTTCAGAGTCCCACAGGTGTGAGTCAGATCTATCTGCACTTTACGAGATAACCTATCTGGCTTACTAATCTGAGTAGTAGAGATCTGTTAACATGTACATGCACAATATCATGTAGTGAAAATTCAAGTACTAGTTTATTATTATTTTAAGCTTTTAAAATGGCACTAAAGCCCTATTAATTAATGGGTGTGTGTGTTACCATAACAGTCTAAACTGACTATACTCAATTTTATATCTGCTCCTCCAGTTGAAGCACGTCTGTCATTGCCAAATGTCTACAATGAAAATAATCTAATCCAAATTGTTGTTAAAGAAATATTTCACACAGCTTCACAGCTAAACAGCATTGCATTCTCTCAAACATCTGAAGTGGATTTTTTTTAAAAAACATCATGAAAAAACATAAAATGGCTCCATACAGTTTATAATAAAGATCCCAAATCAATTTTAAAAGATGTTATTTATACCCTTTTTAAAGCCAAAAGCTTGACTGTCACAGCGACTACAGTGAAGATTTCAACTAATAAGAGTGAAAATTAACATCTTCAAATGAATTTGGAATCTAAGGAGGAGAGTTGGATTATGCTAGACAAGCTGTATGGGGTCATTTTATGTTTTCTATGTTATAAAACAAGTGCATCTCCTTAAGTCCTTTGGGAGAATGCTGCAACACTGTTTTACTGTGAGGCTTCAGAAATGTTTTGTAGGTGAAGAAACTTTACACAATTTTCCATCCACATAGGTGTGGGTAATGACTGAAATTTGACCTATTTGCCCCCCAGAAATCTAGTGTGTGTGTATAAACACTTACGTTCTGATTTGACGTATTGGTCCATATTTCCCAAAGATGTCATACATTTCCTCAGCTGTGATCTTGTAAGGAAGGTTCCGGATATAAAGGATTCTGTTCACCTCCGGAGGTAATCGTATCTGCAGCATACATCAAGAGAAACAAGCGTTAACACATCTTCTTAATGTGAGATAATAAGTTAAAGCACAGAGAAGTCAATGTGGAATATAGGCCTAACGTTACAACACAACTCTGAGATATTTTCAACTGCGAAGCGGTAAAGGTTACTATTATTATTATATTTTACTTTATTAAATTCCTTGACATAGCCATAATCGAAGTTATCTTCTTGGCCAACAGTGAAACCAACAATATAATGCCACCGTAAATTAGGCGACGTTTATTTACAGTAATAAATAACGAATACGCGAGCATAGCTAGCTAACACATTATCAACCGATACTAGTGTTTACGTAAGTGTAGATGTTGCCACATTTCCAGAGACTGCACAAGGTCCCAATTAATTCACATGAACAAGTATATGTGTTTTATTGCTTCCATAAAATAGCAAAATGCGGCAAGTTGTATAGGAAGTGTGATTGTTTTCAATTCGTTAGCATGCTAACCGGCTAACGGTAAGCTAACGTTGGGTGACGCTAGCCTCTAGCCTAACCAAGCAAATATAATTAGTTATATTCATCACGGAATACACCAACCGACTCGCTCATACTTACATTGGCGCGTTTCGCTGCTTGCATAGCCATGGTGAAATATTTTATTGATGTGTAAAGACCGTTGAACAACAAACACGCAGTATCCCAAGTCTCTTCCGCTCTTCCCGTCAAAATGGCAGCTGTGGGTAACTGGTGACGGACTTCCTGTTTCCGGCCCAAATATTGGGTAGTGCTGCCCCCTGCAGGATGGCTGTAGATTTCATTACAGGCTTACACTCGCGCTAAAACCACCTCTTAACGCTATAATTATTGTGTTTACAATGACCTCAACTTATGTATTTTGCATATATTTCTAATAAGACACATTTTGGCAGATGACACCATCTGACTTTATATCTTATGACACCCGAGCAGGTCATTTTCACAGAGGCCAGTTTGACGTTTCACAGTAGGAAAAGCACAGCTGTAAATAATCAAATTAATGATGGCTGAACTACATTTAGTAATATGCATGTTGGCTCACTTGCACAGTTTACTGGGACACTCAAATAGAACAGAGTCATTGGTTAGTGTTATTAGTAAGACCTGTGTTTCCTACTTTGACAAGGCAGTATGTCTGCTGTAAAAATGCTTATTGTATAGGCCAGTCATTCTAAATTATAGTTGTTAAAAAAGTTTAAATCCTCAAAGAAGACTGTTGCACACTATATTGCTACCTCTACAAGAAGCAATTTTCTCCATATGAAGCCCACGGACTTCTGTTATACTCACAGTGGTGTGGTAGGACAGCAGTCAGCTGGAATTTTTGTTTCAGGAATTTAGTATTTTCTCTCAAGTTACCCTATCTGTTATTAAATATATACCGTTTTTGCATAATAATTTACCCAGGTAGTAACAAACAGGTACTGTATGATACACTATAGAACAACTGCACCCTCAGTTTATTATGGTACATTGGCGCCCCCTAGTGTTGTAATTCACCTAGGAAAATGTTGGATGTATATCTGGATCTTGATTGTCCATTGTATCACTGTCACTTTTCTTCATATCCATATAGAACGAAACATTCATATTAAGAGACTTGCATATAATTTGATAATTTAATGTGAAAATAAACGCAATCAAAAAATAATCACAATCTGCAAGACAGAAGGCTAGTTGTGTATTAGAATCAGTCAAATAAAACCTTATTGACACTAAATCATGCTGCTGCTCTTGTCAACAAATTGTGCATAACTCAACAGATGATTATACATACTTCTAATGATGTTTCCATCCTATATTTAAGACGCACAGTGACCTACTTCATTTGCTTTCATCCTGTCTGTTCAGAGGAAGTTGCTGGTGAAATAACTCCTGAGGCAACACTTTCTTCATCACTCCTTAAAAAGCGTTTCTATGAACCACAACAATTTCTATGCAAGCATGTGTGTGTGTGTGTGTGTGAACGAGAGACTACATCAGCCATCGGTCTCCTCTATTTAGTTTTTTGTTATGTTTGAGTTTGGTTTATTTAAGCAGGGACAGTGCAAATTAATAAAACACATGGTAATACGTGAGTAAAAATGCCAGAACAACAAAAAACAACACAGGGCATGGAGATTAGGGAGGGAAAAAAGAAAAGGGATGAAAAAAAAGGACAATAAAAAAGCAAAAGTTAAGAACAGTAAGATCAGTAGAAACATATATACACATGACAAACAAGCATAGCACATAGGTCAGTGCAAAGGTTTAGTGTTGACATGTATATATATTAATCATCCATTGTTTTAATTGGTATTAAAATGCACAATGCAGTTGCTATTCTGAATGACATTTTTCAGCTGATGTGAATGTTTCCTGAGGTTACACAGCAGAAAGAGGAGTAATTGGGTGCCCTTGACCTCTAAACATTTAAACCAGACAGTCTTGAATGACATATTCATTAGCTGCAGTGTTAAAGAACACCATGACCTGTTAAAATGAATGTCTCCTAGGCTATCTAATGTGGCTTTAATCAGATTTAATCTGATAGTGGGGAATGAAAATAAGAAATCTGGACAAGGCCTAAATAAATGGTCATTTAGTTGTCTTTTTTAAGAGCCTTTTTAAAAGGTTTTTTTAAAAGCAACATTAACCGAACCTCGTAGAGTGTAAGAAATATTTATGTGGTTTAAATTTGGTGCGTTTATTTTTGCGACAGTTCCGGGTTAGGGATGAAAAAAAGGGGGAAAGACGTTGAGAGCTTTTGGCACGCGCGTGATTTTTGGCTGCTCTCAACGTTAACTGCTAACTAGCGGTTACGGTTTACTGTGGAGTTTGTTGAATTTGTACCTAACGTTACTGTTACCACTAAACTATTTTCCGAAGCAGGTGAACGGATCATCTTTCACAACAGCGTACCTCGGAATAAAAACACGGGAAGTGGACCAACATCGGCTAGCTAAATCTAAAAAAGTTTAGGCAGTTGGAATACCGTTAGCGCCGCCGCGGCTGTGTGTGGGTTTGGTAGGTTAATGTTACCAAGTAAGGCTGTGCTATCGCCGTCATCTTGATTTTAAGAAGACTGCTAAATCTCCTGGAATAAAACGGGTGAGTTATGATGTACCAAACTCTTTTTGGGGTAACGTTACTGCGATGTGTAAATCTAATCGAGCTAATCTGCCCTCAGTTAATTTAACGCCTGTAACGTCACCTGCTAATTGACTTTCTGATTCAAATGGCTGCAGTGCCACAGTATGTTAATGGAAGTCGCTAACTAGGCTAGGTAGCATTAACACGAGCTGATATATGCAAGCTTCATCTGAATGTAACGTTAGCTAACATGAAACAAAACAGATGCATTTTCTTGTGAGTAATTTAAAAAATGTTTGGATTATTTTGCTAGAAAATATGTAAAAATTAATGACTCCAATTTTTGATCGTAAGAATAAATTAAACCGATTCGTGGGCCTGAAGTTACTATCGATTAAAACTTCTGAAGCCAAAATTTGTGACTTGCTAGCTGTAGTTGACTGATATGGCGGTTCGGTTTTTTTGAATTGGTCTCATCTATTTACCCTTAATTGTATAAAGTTACGTCTGCCTGGTCTCCACACACTCAATACAATATTACAACCAGTCTAGTTAATTTTATTGACTTAAAACTTAGTCCTAAAACTTAATTCCTAACGTAGTTAAGGATTGTGGTCTAACCGCGCTACATGTTTAACAAATAAAATGATTACATCTGAATTATCATATGATCAATTGAACGCGAGTTGTAAACAGGGGGTAATTTCTGTCAATTCCAAACAAAAATCAAACATTTGCATATTCATTAAATCTAAGAACTTGATGCTTTGAGTAAATGTACTACTATAACTGAACAATTAGTTGATAAATCAATGAGTAGATAATCTGCAGCTTTATTTTTGATGATCAATTGATCGTTTAAGTCCATTTTTATTGATATATCACACCAACCTGAGAGTTGTACTAGGCATGTTGAGCCTAAAGCCAGAATTTTCAATGTCACGAAAGTGTCTGTTTTAACCTGGCTAGATCACCATGGTAACTTATGCTGCACACCTAATTTGGTCCATAGAAGGGTGGGTTCAGCATTTTGCATTAAACAGTGCTGCACTTTCACTAATTATTTTTCTGATAATATTCTCAATGAGCAATATGAATTCCCTCAGCTGAGGGAATATGATACTGTATATGCAAACTTGCCTAGCTGTACGTTAATAATGTCACCAAAGAAGCTCTGTAATTACAGCAGAGCAGCACAAACTGTTTTCGTCAGGGGGTTTTTCCCCCATGGTAACATACATGCATTCAGTTGGTGATGCAGAAAATCTTTTTTGCTGTTTGCTTGTGGTAAGATTAACACTTAAAATTTTACACAGCATATCATCCATACTCTAAAAGAATGAAGGCACAATGACCACTTCAGATTGAGATAGATGTTTAATGCTTGGTCCTGCTTTTCTGGCAAGTCTGTTTTACACTGTTGATATTGCAGCTAAAAGAAAAGGATTTAAAAAAAAATATATTAGTTGGTTATTGGTAAACAGGAGGCATTGAGTGCATTTATTGGTAATATAAATACATTGACTAGCCAAAATTTAAATAAAATAAATGTTATGTATGTATGTATGTATGTATGGGAAACCCTGGTGGGATTTGCAGCTTTTCTTTGTCTTATGTGACAGTAACCTAAATATCTTTAGGGTTTGGAGTGTTATTTGGACAAAACAAGCAATCTGATGTCGTCATTCTGGCTTAAAAAATTATAATCGTACATTTTATTGACCACGTGAGTTACTAAGGAGATAATTGGTAATGAAAAGAGTTACTTGCAGCCTTACGTGTTAACTATCTTGGAATATTCAGGTGAACAGGGATTCTAGGAGTGAGGGGGCTTTGTTATGTTTAATAAGTCTTTTTGTGTGTGTATGTTCTGTGTTCGTATGTCTAACAGATAACATCCAGTGCTCACACGACTGTTGATGTGAGGTGATAGATCATGGGTACCTGGGATTCATGAAACTGCCAAAATGTCTTCAATCCTAGGACTTCCTACAAGAGGATCAGATATAACAATTCTCATAACCAAGGTCCACTTGCATCCCCTTTGTGTGCTTGTGGAATTCTGGGGAAAATTTAGCTGGGAAAGGACAGCAGAATATGAGTCCCTGGTCAAGGACATTCAGTCTCCTGGAAACGCATTTCAAGATTTTGAAGGAAATCCTGGTGACCAGTGCTTGGTTCAGATAGATGGTACTTGGCACAGGTGCCGCATTGTCTCAAGAAATGGCAGTAAATATAGTGTGTTCATCATTGACAAAGGGATGACATATAGCACCACCACAAGTAAACTTGCATGGGGTAAGAAGAAGCACTTCCACCTGCCACCCGAAGTGGAATATTGTGTGCTAGCTAATGTGTTACCACTCTCACCTGAGAACAGATGGTCTCCAGTGGCTCTTGAATTTCTGAAATCTCTCTCTGGAAAGTCTGTGAAGGCACATGTGCAAGATGTACTAGTACCACACAGAACATTTGTCCTGCACATCCCTTGCATATCCAAACAAATGTATGAGATGGGAATTGCAAGGAAGCTGCCTCCAGACATGTTCCAGGACTTTGTACTTATGTCACTGCAGTCCCAAAGTGGAGCTCAAGTGTCTCCAGAGACTCCGCAGATCTCCTTAGGAACGGGTGAACTACTGCACAAACAAGAGCTCCTCATGTACCCAGAGCTGCCAGCAGGAACTGTGGAGATTGTCATAGTCACAGATGTGACAAATCCACATCGGATTTTTTGCCAGTTGAAGGTGTTCTCAAAAGAGTTGAAGAAACTCTCAGAGCAAATCGCACAGTCCTGTGAGGGCAGAATGACCAATTGTATTGTAGGTCCAGAAATGGTTGGGTTTCCATGTGCTGCAAGAGGAAGTGATGGCAGGTGGTACCGATCTGTTCTACAACAGGTTTTCCCAACCAGCAAAGTGGTGGAAGTATTGAACGTTGACTATGGAACAAAACAGGTTGTTCAAGTGGAGAATGTAAGACCACTGGCTGCAGAGTTCTTCAGGATGCCTGTTGTGACTTACATCTGCTCCCTTTATGGAATCATTGACAAAGGGGTTGGATGGACAAGCAGCCAGATTGACTATCTCAGGACCCTTCTGCTGTGCAAGACAGTGATTGCCAAATTTGAGTACCAAAGCATCTCCGAGGGTGTTCACTATGTCACACTCTATGGGGATGAAAACACAAACTTAAACAATTTGTTTGGTTCCAAGGAGAGCTGTTTGCTGGAGTGTGAAAAAACACTTGGGGATTATGCCATCCAGAGCACTGCATACAGCCGCCAGCATCCAGCTCAGCAAGAAGGAAATCAAACAAAGATGTTATCTCCTGGGCTGGCTGTAGAGGAAAAAGAAGGGAAAGGAAGAATGGAGAAGTTGCCAGTTGAAGACCTATCTCTCAGCTCCTCTCATGTGGCTGTTGTTCAGCACATATCTAACCCATCAGAGTTTTGGATCCAAACACAGACCTATGCAAATGAGTTAGATGAACTTATGGATAGTATCTACCATCTGTACAAAGAGTCGGTGCATAAAAATGTGGTGAGAAATCCAACTGTAGGACTCTACTGTGCTGCCAAGGCAGAAGATGGTGATTTCTACAGAGCAACGGTGGCTGAAGTTGATGAGAGTCAAATCAAGGTGTTCTTTGTTGATCATGGAAACACCGAAGTGGTTGACAGGAGTAACATCCGGAACCTTCCTGATGAGTTCAAAACACTGCCATGTCTTGCCCTGAAATGCACCCTGGCTGGTATCAGGCCGAAAGGTGGGGGATGGTGTCGAAGTGCCCGTGAATTTTTCATCAAAGCAGTCACAAATAAAACACTTAAAGTACATGTGACAGCAAAATATGATGAGGGCTATGCTGTCCATCTAAGAGATCCTCAAGTAGAGGGAGGCAATGATCTTAGTACACTTATGTGTAGGTCTGGCCTCGCTGAAAGGGCTGAGACACAGAGACAACCCAAAGCCAAGATGACCACACAACCTGCTATTCTGGCTCCCACACAAATTCCAGATGCCAGGCTCTCACATGTATACAGGAACAATGAAATGATTTTCGAAACCCTGAACACAGTTGGCCCTGCCAGTAATGAAAGAAGGATTCCTACTTTCAAAGAGCACATGTTTCCTATCGGAAGTGTCCTGGATGTCAGTGTCTCCTACATGGACAGCCCAAATGACTTCTGGTGCCAACTGGTACAAAACGCAGGGCACTTTAAATTGCTTATGCATAACTTACAGGCTCATTATGCAAACAGTGAGTTTCAGCCTCTTGTAGAAACAGCTTGTGTTGCTCGTCACCCTGATAATGGAATGTGGTACAGGGCCCTTGTAATTCACAAACATGAAACGTCCCACGTGAATGTGTTGTTTGTTGACTACGGCCAGACGAAGACAGTCTCCCTCTATGACCTGAGGAGAATCTGCCCAGAATTCCTCATTCTGCATGGCCAAGCTTTTCGATGCAGTCTGTTAAACCCTGTTGACCCCACGTCTGCCACAAATGAGTGGAATGCAGAAGCAATAGCCAGGTTCCACAGCTTTGTGGAAACTGCTGCATCCAACTTTGTGATTTTGAAGTGCACCATATATGCTGTCATGTACAGTGACCAGAAGATTGTTTTCAACATTGTGGATCTAGAAACTCCATTTGAGAGTGTCTCCACCAGTATGGTCAATCTAGTCAAAAATGCACCTCCCAAGAAGGGTGCGGGGCCATCTTTTCGTCTGGACACATACTACTATTCAACGCACAACATCAAAGTTGGAACAGAAGAACGGGTCACAGTGACAAGTGTGAACAATGTCTGTCAGTTCTACTGCCAGCTCGAGAGGAACGCTGATGTGATAAAAGATCTCAAGATCAAAGTGGGCAATCTCTGCCATCAGCTTGAGAATGTAAAGATCCCAACAGTTTTTGGAACTTTGTGTTTTGCAAAGTACACTGATGGGCAGTGGTACAGGGGGCAGATCAAGGCCACAAAGCCAGTGATCCTGGTTCACTTTGTGGATTATGGTGACACTATTGAGGTGGAAAAATCTGACTTGCTTCCAGTTCCCAGAGAGGCTAATGATATAATGTCTGTGCCTGTACAAGCAGTTGTGTGTAGTCTCTCTGACTTCCCTGTCGATGTTCCCAGTGAGGTGAACAGCTGGTTTGAGACAAATGTGACTGAATGTACATTTCGAGCACTTGTAGTGGCTCGAGAACCTGATGGAAAACTACTGGTTGAGCTGTATCATGGTAAAACTCAGATTAATGCAAAGCTCAAGAAAACGTTTCAGATTGAGATGCACACAGAAGAGCAGGTTGTCAACCAGGGTCGGAGAGCACTTGAGTCTTCAGCAAATCATTCACAAAAGACTCCAAAATCTGTCCCAAAACAAGCTGCAGAAATTAAAGATCACACTCAAACCATCAAGAAAGATGTCTCCGCCCCAAAACCAGCACGTCAAATGCGGGATGCTGACATGACTTTGCAGTCTGCACCGAAGCCTTTGCGCCATATTTGTGAAAATGGCCAGAAGGTCAAACCTGCTCCATTAAAGTTGTACAGACCTCCACACCAAAGGCAGTCATGTGGAAGGATGCCAAATAATACAGGAAATTGTTCTGAGCCGGCAGGTGCCTATATCAAACCAAAAAAAAGTCTTCCCACAGAAACTGAACAGCTCATCAAGTCCAACTCACCTGGGACAGAATGTCGGAAGAAAAATGATGCTGAAAAACTCACTAAACTGGCAGAACTGCCCTCAAAATCTATTGCATCAGGTATGGAAGCAGATGTTTATGTCTCACATTGCAACAGCCCATTGAGTTTCTACGTGCAACTTGTCAGAGAAGAGGATGAAATATTCTCCCTTGTGGAAAAGCTCAATGATCCCAGATCTACCCCCCAAACAGACGACATCAGAGATGTGCATCCAGGTGACCTTGTTCAAGCAGAGTTCGCAGATGATTCCTCATGGTACCGAGCAGTTGTAAGAGAAATCCACAATAACACGATGGCTCTTGTTGAGTTTGTTGATTTTGGAAATACAGCAATGATGCCAATTTCCAAGATGGGCAGACTCGATAAATATTTCTTGCAACTTCCCATGTACAGCACGCACTGTATGCTGAGTGATGCTGCAGCTCTTGGAAAAGAGGAAGTGCTTGATCCAAAAGTGACGTCAGCTTTCAAAGAAGACATCAGTGGTAATGGAGAAAAGGTGTTTAAGTGCCAATTTATCAGACAGTCTGGATCGATGTGGGAAGTCAGTCTTGAAGACAGTGGTATGAATGTCACGTGTAAAGTACCTATTAAATGTTCAACTGATGGCTTTAAAATTGACTCAGAAAACAACGAACAAGTTGAGGAAAAACCTGCCCAGACCACTAATATCAGGCAAGTCCCGGAGAACTCACAGAAATCCCAACTAAACTCCTGTTCTCTGTGTTACCACCAACAAGAGTTTTTAGAGGGACAAAAGTTAGAGGTCTACATTACAACTATAAATGATACTCAGACATTTTGGTGTCAGCCTGCGGACTCAGAAGATCTTGGAAAGATAACATCAAGTATCTCAGAAGTCTGGCATGCAGCCGATCACAAACGCATTTACCCAGGCTCTTTCTCTCCTGGCAGCCCATGTATTGCTCCCTTTTCAGACGATAATCTCTGGTACCGTGCAGAGGTCGTTGAGAAAAATGGAGAAGAGCTGTCTGTTCTCTTTGTGGACTATGGAAACACATCCAAAATCAGTGTTACCGATGTGAGGGAAATGCCCACTGACCTGATGGAAACCCCTCCACTGGCATTTTTGTGTGAGCTTGAAGGCTTTGATGCTTCAAATGGATCCTGGGACAGTGGTGCAGTAGATGAGTTATCAGTGCTTACAACAGACAAAGTGTTACAGCTGACTATCACTAGAGTAACAAGGGAAGAAGGAAAAATCAAATGCTTTGTGCAGGTGGAATGTGAGGGCCTGGTGATAAATGAGGCACTGAAAACTTGGTGGAAGAGCTGTACATCAGAAAACAAACCTGATGCAGTTGGACAGACCTCTGTATACAAAACACCACTGCAATGTGACTCAACTATGAAAGAGACTGCACCACCAGTTGATCAGCTAGAGTATCCTAAAACTCAAGAAAAGGATACTGCTGTTGCTTGCGTTCGCCCTCAGAGAGACCACAGGGAAGAGCAAAACACTGGTGAGCTTGTTGACCCTCAAACAACAGATGAGGTCATAAAACTAGCAAGTAGTTTAAGGCACAGTAAAAGCTCTGGAGATGATCTTCACTCTGAGTCTCTTGTGGAGTCCCCAGAAGAAGAAGATGATCCGATTTTGTCAGAATGCAATATGACCACTGGACCTCAAACAGTAAGAATGACAGAGAACCTGAGAGAAACTGTTTCTGATGAAGGGGTGGACATAGTCCACTCTACGGTGGTCTGTGAAACCAAACCCAAAGGCATTTTGCCATGTGATGGTGCCATAGATGAAATGTTCCCTCCACTAGACAACAAAGGTGACCAAGGTATTTTGTCCTTGAGCTGTGACAAGAGTGCAGAAACTGCTGAAGGCACTGAAGAGGAGGAGGCTTCAGTGATGGACACTATTGGGCCAGATGCTTTAAATTCTCCATCGAATGAGAACCCTACAGAGGACATAGAGGAGTCAGAGATTGCAGAGCCTGACTTGAAGTCTCTCCCTGGAGAGGTTAATACCTACAGCATGGCAAGCAGCTTTGACATCATGACTGTTTCTGGTAGGCAAAACATTCATTTCTCCTTTTAATTTTTGCATCTGATTAGTTAAAAATGGGTTAACATGAAATCATTTTAATTTGGAAAGTTTAAAAAAAATTGTATTCTACTCATATGACAAGATGTGGTCGGTGACTGTGTGAAGTAAATTTTTTATTGTTGCTTTTTCTTTGTATTTCCAGATGCAAATGAGCAGAGAGATGACGGTGTGGTTACCATTCCAAGGGATAATTCTGTTAGAAGTAAGACCACTGTGAAAATGGTAAATATGTGACCAAAAACAACATGCTTACAAATACACACTACCATTGACTTGATTTAAATAGGTAAATAGACCTAATGAAATCTAATTGGGTTTTTGTTCTTCTAAAGGTTTCCCGTGAAGCTGTTGATCCCACAGTAGATAAGAGTTCTAAAGACTTAAAGCAGGTATGTGATGTTTGTATTGCTATTACACATTGTATATAACAGATATAATAATATTTCTAATTCATTGGTTTTACTTGTGTGTTTTTGTCATCTGTAGATGCAGACTGAATTGCTGTCCTCCTGTGTGTTATCTGCTTTTGGTGAGCAATTAATCATACAGCATAGGCTTAGGCTGTGTAATGATTTGAAAAAGGTATAAGTTTTAAGGCTAAAGCTATCACATTAGCCCACAAAACATTGTTTCAGGTAATTGAAATAAAGACAAAAAATTCGAGTGAATCTTTGCTTTATAGACAATAGGTAAAAGTATGTAAAAAGTCAGACTCAGCAAATGTAGGTGTAAATAAATTTAGTTACATAAAGCAAGTGTAAAGTGTAATACTACATGTGCTGAAATCTTCATAGATACTTCTGCAGAGCAGGAAATTGAAGCTGGAGATGGTGTCCCAAAGGAAGAGGTGCCATGTGTTACCACACATGTCAAGGTACTGTTTTTGATGGTGGTTTTGCCGGTCCTGTAAATCAGTACCTGTGTATGACAGCAGCAAGACATCATAGACATAGTCTGCAGTAGACAAAGCCCTCAGGTCAGTGATGGCTAATCTGTTCTGTTTTAGAATGACTTGATGGCTGAAGAGGAGCCTTTGGTTTATCTCGAGGATACAAATTCAGGTTTGATGACATCATCTCAGACTTTTTGTTTGCAGAATTTGTTGTTAATTTAACCCACTTTTAGGCTTTTCTTTCTTCCATGTAAATCATTTTAATCCCATTCACTTGTGCCAGTAAAGATACTATTTACTAAAAAACTATTTTAGTAAATAGCATTACTATTTATAGTAATACTATTTTAGTAAATGCACAGAAGCCTTCAGGAAACACATAAAATGTGTCTCTTAATCATCTGTTTTTGTTTCTGCAGCCCTGCTTGCTGACACTGGTACAGCAGCCAGTGAGCTACACACCAGCACAGCCCCCTATCAAGATCTGGTAATGGATCTGAATCCACAGAAATCTAAACTCAAACGGCAGAATTTGTCACATTTGACATGTGAATTTTGTCTTTATTGCTGCTCAGGGTAATGGGGTCCAAGAGTTGGCCTGTTCTGTTGAAGAAGCCTGTTTGACAGATGTCTGCACAGGTATCACACTTGAGTGGCCACTGAATAAACAGCGAAACAATGTTCCAGGCATGTTGCAGTGTGATTACCATTTTACGCATCTCATCACAGCACTGCTTTATAGTAGTTGGTAGTGGATGCAGTATTAGTCTTAGTCTTTCTGTGTTATTGATTTGGCTTTTTTTCCTTTGTGCTGCAGATCCAAATGAGCCAAGTGAGGGCAGCGAAGTCACCAGAGTTTATTGTCTCAGCAGTAGGACAGCAGAGGAAATGGTAAATTACACCACACTGAGTTTCTCCATTTGAGATGTATGCATCTGTTGTGTTTTTATACTGGGTTCCAGGCTTTGTGGTGCAGTTGCAGCTCAGGGTGGGGTTAAACTTAAGAAGCTATTCAAATTCTTATTTAAAAGCTGGCATTCAATTAATAACCGTGGCCATCATGAACAAATAAAAGCCAGTTACAAAAACATTAAGGGGGTTGATATTACTTCTAGCCAAAAACAATGGCTCACATTGTAAATTCAATATAATGTAAGTTTCCAGGGAACTAATTCCATCAATGCAACAACAGAGTTTGATATACTTTCCAATCTGTGGCTCTGAGTTGCTATTTATAACAGAAATACCTTTCATCCACCTACTAGCTCCAGCTTTCCACTTTTCTGAACTGACGTTAAGCTGTCATCAATGAAACTCCACAATTCCAGTAGAATTTTTGACAATAAAAGCTTATCAATAACAGACAGCTTGGAAATGGTGAGTTTTATTCACAGTAGCTTAACATCCATTGGGAAAAACAGAAAAGTGAAAACACTGGAATTAATTGGTGGATGAAAATGACATTTTAGTTTTAGAGAAGAGAAACTGAGACTGAGTGTGTTGTTGGTGCTGGCTTGAGTTTGTACTAACAGTAAAGCATTTAAAATGAGAATAAAAGTCTCTTATACAAGCCTGTTCTAAATAAGAGCCTGGTTCACTGCCAGTGTGCAGCTGTTGTACGTAAAGTTTTATTTAGCACGGCTGTTTATTTGTCTGAATTTGTTTTTCTTTATATTAAAATGGTGCCATTTCTTAAATTTTAGGTCCAAAATGAATCACTGCTTCCTTGTAGGGAGCTTCCTCACGAACAATTAATTGGTGAGTCATTTCCAATACAACATACATAACACATCATAAAATAGGCATCACGCACTGCAGGCTTGGGTTACAATGTTAATGTTAAAATATGAAGTTACACTGGTTTAAGGCAAGCTATTCTAGAAGGACGTGTTTCATTTACCACTTGACATATTCACAGGCCACCGGTTACTGCTGCTAGCTACAAAGCTACTCATTAGCTCATCTATAAGACAGTCCGTGATTGATCTTGTTGGTCCTGACATGTCTTGCTGTTTGTGTCTTGTTGTATTCTCACATTATGCTCAGTGTGCTGATGTGCAGTAGAAATAGAATGTGATTGTTTTCAGAGGCTCCCCTCAGAACAGGATTGTTGAATTGAACATATTGTATTTTGTTTTGTTTTTTCCCACATCCCTCTACTTTTTGAATCTGTTTGATTTCTTTAAAGTACATTTTATTTGTCAGGTTCTGAAAAACATTACGACATACTACATTTATGTCTCCTGCCTCTCTGTCTGCAGCTCTGCCATCTGACACTGAGCCACAAGCCTTCACAGTTCCCAGTCCAGATGTGGTAATAGAGATCAATCAACACAACTCTAAAATCAAAAGCCGAAACATCACATCACTGACGAGTGACTGCTGTCTTTGTTGCTTTTTAGAGAGACCTGGTGGAAGAGGTGACCTGTCTTGTTGGAGAGATCTGTGTGACGGACATCTGCAGAGGTATCAGATAACACTGATTTTGATTGTAACAGGGACATACATGTTTGACTGAAAGCCTAATTCCATGACTTGACTGCAAAATATAGATATTCTGCTGGGGCCGTATTACAGAAACTTCCTAATTTGCAGATCCTATCTGAACTGTTTGGTACCTAGGGTTAGGACCAGATTTAGGGAAAAAAAAGAGTCATTACAGATGTGTTTCGGTTTGATGAGAAAACGCTCGTTAGTTTATAAGGGGTACCCTGGGCCGTGATCCTGCAGTTAGCTGAGAATCTGCAACTAGCTTTAGAGGTCGAACCGGCGACACGAGGCTGTCCTGGCTGTTGCTCAGCTTACAAAGAAGACTTAAGATAGGAAGTTAATATAATATGGCCCCTGGTTTGTAAGCCTGATCATACTGATTTCTCCTTGTTTTTTCAGATCCACAACAAGAAGATGAAACAGAAGACCGTGTGCAGCTGGTGCAAACCTCTAAACAAGCAGAGGTAACTGTGTGATGATTATGCCTTTTGGTAGTTGAGTTCATTCTAATATAGATGACTTTGATACATACTGTTGGTCGGTGTGTTTGCAGTGCACATCACTTAGGAGTATGCACTTTATAGGCTGTGTGGGTCAAGTGTCCTGCATGAGAGAAACACTACAGTACAGTAGAATACTAACCAACACAAGGCTTTCAATCTCTGTAGAGATGCACAACCTCCACAGAACATCTCAGTGAGATGAACTGATTGTGGTAAAACAATGAGAATCAAATGTACACTACACTGGTATTTTATAGGGATGTGTTACATCAATCATGTGATACGAATAACTATGTTTCTCATGTTACATGTAAATATCAAACCCCAGATGAGAAACTAGGATAAGACTCAAAAGCAGGATACTAGTGCACATGTAGACACACTCGTCTAAGTTCTGAATTTTCTGGTGATTTCCAGGATTTCAGTGATACCCTGCTTGAGGAAGGAATGTCATCTGCTGATGACAGTTTTGGTAAGTGTTTATATTAATAAATGATCTTAAAATGTTATCAGTGTAGCTGAAAATTAAAGTCTTAAGTGAAATGTAACAATTTTAGCATGAAGTGGTAATGCTTCGTCCATCTTTATGTCAGTGGATACATACATACACAGTGGATAAGAAAACATCAATTTAAACCTGGAGCGTAGGACTTTTTTTTTTCATATAAACGAACGTCCGTTACCTTCAAGCCCTTGCCAAAGGAGTTCACATATTGCTGATTAGACTGATCACCGCCAGATAAATCAGAGTTTTTAAACAGCCGTCGGTGGCGACTTTCCCGCACTGGCTCACTGGTTGCGATGCGTTTTAGCAACTATTGGTTTTCTAGAGCGGGAGAGAGCGTAGACGGAGTAGGCTTCATTATGGGCTACAGACTATAGCTACTAGAGGTATGTTGGAGCTTATGGCTTCATAAGCACATCAAGTGTTTGTGTAATTACTCAGTGCCAGAAGAGGGAGACAGAAGTTCCACGCTGCAGATTTAAAAAAAACTTTCGTTAAGCACATCTTCATGTTCAATATCGAACATACTTGCAAGTTTCCTTTGTAGGATTTATCTACAGTCTAATATGTGTTCACGCAATACCAAATAACCTAACAAGAATTTAATATATTTGTATTTATTTGTTTTTTTTATTTTAGAGGCTCAGCTGACAAAGATCATTCATCTCTCTCTGATGATTAATGATGGTTCTTCAAATATTCTGCCTGTTGAGCAGCAGCCAGAGGAGTAACCACCTTCTCTTTTCCTCCATGTGCCTTTATTACACACCTCAGATGGAACTTTATCAACTGCATATGCTTTTTAGGTTATGTGAAACTGGTTCAGGTTCATTTTTTACTTTCTTTCTTTGTGTTGGTTCTCAAGGACCTCAGTGGCATTGATTTATTGGATTAGCCTGGCAGGTCTGCTTTATCCTTTGGCCCAATGGCTAATTTCATTGTTCCAATTGAAAAACATCTGGTTAAGAGTGCCTTGGTACAGTAAGAATTAGTTGTCAGTATCTTTAGAGTTTGTTGTGAGTGTCCATGTGCATGCCCAGCGTTACCTGGAGCACTGTTGTGTTACAGATGATCTGTTCTGATAAAATGCCTCATAATTCTTTGGAAAAGTCCTGAATCTTTTGTTGAACATAAGACTGATGGTTGTCAGGTTATGCAACAGTTTTCAGTAAAGCGTTCTGTATTTTGTGTGGATACATGCATGCATCGAAGATATGTTTATGTTGGCACAATAAATATCATTACAGATCTATGGAGATGAGTCATGGCTTTCCTTTCACTTTGTTTTGATAAGAATGTCTCATCACTACCGGGAGCTAGCTTTAGTCAGCGGATATTTCTCAAATGTGTCATTTTGTTCTACTAAATCCAATGATAGTAATTTTCCGTTGCTCTTGTAGAGCATCCCAGTGTCTTAAGTTTTATGTTTGTCCATTTCAAATGTACCTGAAGATGCTATAATTCATTGTTTACACTCGAATACATTTTTGAATTCAGCAATTGACAAAGACTTAAAGATGTATGAAGTGGATTAGTCTGATATTTTAAATTACCAGTCTTACTTGAATAGTAAAAGCAAAGAGAATGAACTTTACCAGAATGACGGCTAGCAGCTGTTGGAGTTAACACGAGCATGATGGGCTTTAGTGTCAGCGTTAGAAGCTTCTTTCAGGAGATCAAACCGCCTAAATAAGTTGACGCAATGCCTTTGTATACAAACCAGTTTTATTGGATTTCAGTTGTGTATAAATGTCAGGTATTTCAGACGGTCAAGTGTATAAAAGTAGAAGGCTGTTACATGTTATGACCCAGGATGAACAGTACTGAGAGTTAAGGCACATAGTATCTTAATGCAACCTTTTTAGTGTTTTAATGATGCTGATTTGAAATATCAATCTTCCTTTTTCAACAATCCCTGTCCCAGGCTCTTTGTTTGGATACAGTTGTCATTATAGGCCTCGTCACATAATCACACTGCAATCATAGTGTAGCTCGCCTCTACTGGAAAGTTATATCCAAAGTGGCGTACAGGGAGGCGTGAAATTACACAATCTCAGTTGGCTTTGTGCACACTCGGAGATGAAAATTATTAAAAGAATTTCTCTAAGAAATAGCTGGTAATAAAAGATTTCATCAACAGTGAAAAGAAGAAGTGTTCAGCTGCTCGTACACAACATTCAAGCCTCACGAAACGATTGCTGGTCCACTGAGTGTTTCATCTGTGGAGAAAACCCTTTCCCGCTGGTGAGGTAGAGATGATCTTTCTTATCCGTTACTACATAATGTTATTTTTACAATATTATTACAATACTATCCTCAAATGCCAGGCAGGCATGGTTGGATATTTTGGGACTGTTCCACCGGGTTCCACGTACCAGGTGGTAGAGCAGTCGCCCAGTGATCGGAAGGTCGGTGGTTCGATCCCCGGCCCCTGCAGCCACACGTCGAAGTGTCCTTGACCCCATACTAAACCCCAACTGCGCCATCGGTGTGTGAGTGCATGTGTGTGAATGGTTACCGCTTCTGATGAGGTAGTCACTGCCACCAGTGCATGAATGGGTGTGAATGGGTGAATGCCTACTTGTAGTGTAAAGCGCTTTGAGTGGTCAAGCTGACTAGAAAGGCGCTATATAAATACAGGACAATTTACCATTCAGCTGACGGCCAGTCACTTTGGGGTATTTTCTGCATATGAGGCATTTCAGATGGCAGACTGAAGCACAGTAATATTAGTTCCTTCAATGAGGTTTTCATCTTGCCCATCGATCAGAGGGTCCCACTGATTAAAGTTCTTCTCTAACCCTGCAAAATCCAAGAAGGAAGCATCGTCAGTGATTGCAGCACAAAAACAGAATTTAGAGAAACGACTGGCAGGGCTGGTGAGCGCTTCACTGCTCTTACCAAGATGGCGTTGCAGGAAGGCAAGTGTTGCTTTGTTGGAGAGGTCTATGGCGACCTCGGGGTCGATCTCTCCCTTCAGCTTCATCAGCTTCCCGATCCAGTTGCCCGTGAGGAAGGTGAAGTCTGGGAAACTCTGGTGGACCGTGCCTCTGATGAAGGGACGCAGTTGAAAGTAAACGGCACAAAGTAAGAGGGGAACAACAGACTTTCACACCGACTAAATTTTAACCTGACGTCCGTTCTGTCCATGATACCTGATGGTGATCATCTTCCTCTGTATGACGGCGGAGTCCAGCTTCTTCATGCGGCTGATGTTCCCCGCCCACTGGAACTTCTCTGAGTTGATGAAGAAGATGGGCTGTTTGACCCGAGGAAAGATCTCGTCGTCTAAAGGGGACATCCAGGCGTCCAGCGCGATGCCACACCTGATTGAAAAGGGGAGGTTATTGCAAAATACAGAAATGATTCAACTCAATATCTACACAGAAGATTGGGTATTGGTTGAAATAGGGGTGGGTGATCTGGCCCCAAAAATTGACGTCACACGAGCCACGTCAAGTAATTCTTACGATCAGCACAGCCATCTAGCTGGCTACATCACTCTATTAGTAACATGGCACGGATCTGCTCGTCAATGGGGTGATGTGAAGTTTGGAAGCAGAAGTAAGAGGACATTAAATACAGCCATCTCTACCTGAAAAGTAACTTGTGGATGCCTCAGATCGATCATGATCTAAAATAGTCAGGTCACCCACTTGAAAATTGTTTACATTTAACGTTATTTTTCCTTGCTAATTGACCAACTTCAAGTCTTTACTGTAAATTTATAATTTCAAAAAAAGGAATTCGTATGTTGCATCATATTCCTTCACATTGTTTTTCCAAAACCAGGAGACCTGTTGGTGAATGGATGTACATTTCAAATCCACATACTTGAATTTAACCTCTTTGCACAGAGCTTCAATCACCGTCGCTCCCCCGAAGGAATGGCCCATGGCTGCTATCCTACACAGATCCATTGAGTTCTGGCAGCCAAGAGACGAGAGGAAGACGGGTTCAGAAAAACATTCAGATTCACTACCATGGCAATGAGCGACGTCTTGAGGCTTATCTGAATCTGCATTTTATCCCCCGCAACCCAGCGCCTGCACAGACTTGACGTGATGATGGTGAACATGTCACAGCACACATGACTCACAGGGAAGCACTACAATATCTTACTATTATTTAAGCTAAATGTTACTAGAATATAAATTGTTAATTTAGTTACTGTGACAGAAGCAATGTGGAGTCCCGAGCTTTAACATTTTGATATAAATATGCCTTTATTTCAGTAATACTGTCCATGAAAAGCTGAAAAAGAAACTTCAATGAACTTGTAATGTTTGTGGAGTAACTAACTTTTAAGTATTTTGTGGGAAGGGGCTACAATATATAAATGAACTTCAACATGGGGAATTCTTATCAAGTGTAATCGAGAACAAAAAAACAACCGTTTTGCCTGCTGACATGCTCCAGCTTGTATTTCCACTAGTTTCTGTTTAGCACATAACTTTCTGTCTTATTGTAAATTCTAGATTTTCCTTGATTTGACTCTAAATCTTAAACAAAACTCAAAGTTCATTACAAGGTTACCTCCAATGTCGTCCAGTCAAACTGTGTTTGCAAAACATTTTGCACAGGTATCCCTGAGTTGATTTGAGTGAGTTTATCCAGAGCCAGAATGCATTCGTCTGCTCTCTTTTTCACCTGGGAACAAAAGATTCACACAAGTTTGGAGAAAAGAAAAACACTAAATACTACCCCAGTTTCGCATTGAAGCCTTTAAAATACACGCTCAATATAATGAAGCAAACATTAAAGGTAGCATAGATGGAAAAACCAAGATAAACATGGGGAAAAGTTACAACATACAGCTTGTTGGTAAGTGGGTACAAAGTTCAGATGTTGTGCAATACAGCTGCTGCCACAGGAATGTCTTAAATAATAACAAATACGCCAGCGTCATTACACGTGCATTTAAGCTACTAAAGTACAGCATGCAAACCTGCTTGTTTCTGAGGGAGAATTCACTCTCTCCGTGCTGCAGAGGTCTGTAGTACATCCACTCTTTTACCAAGCTGTCTCCAGCTGAGGCAGATGTTTTAGGCACATTCTCATTCGCCCGCTCCGACTCCGTCTTCTTACGAAAATAAAATGTAGCTGAGGCTGACTCGTCCCTGCATCAAAAAGAGACACGCAGAGTTAAAAACTAACTGCCAAAGGAAAAACATCTGATTTTTTTTTTTTTAATGGACAGAAATTAGCTTCTTTTTTTTTAAAATTATTATTTGGATGTGTTTGGGAAAAAAAGTCCAAAGTTCAGATGAAAATAAAAAATCTGATTCTAGGATGCTAATAAATGAACGGTGATAATGAATTTTTCAGACTTTTTGCCATCGTGGATGAGCTTTTGTTGCAGCTCATTAATAAACATGGCGTCAAAAAAAGGGGACTTTATTTGTGACTGATTTGTGTGTTTATTTGGTCAGAGACTAAGCAGACTAATTTGTCAGTGTGACTAAAGCAGCACCAGCTGAGCGGCTGGACTGACCTCTGACCATCAACGCAGTATGTCACGACTCTAGCACATGCTTTTGTTTTTTCCTGTGGCTTTAGCCGTTAACCAGCAGCTAAAATTCAGCGGCATGCCATTTTCAGTCCACATGAGTGACAGACAATCTGTGGCCATTATGTTCATCTTCATATGGTCCCCTTGTCTCTATACTGAAAAGAAATGTGATGAGCTGGTTCGTACTATTGTCTGCACACCCTTTCCACTCCTACTCCACAGATAAACAGACAGCCGCTTGCAGACGAGACTGCTCTCCGTTATTGTTTGCTTGGCTGACATTCGACCTGTATTTCCTCCTCAGTTTCACGTTTTCTGCGTAAATATCGTCAAAGCCCACAGTTTGAATATACTTCAAATACCTGAATATTCTATACATGACAGCTAAAAAACATTTGGTCTGCTTGAGCACTCGAGCCTGATTTGTGTGTTGTGATCTATGAAATAAATCTTCACATCAACACGATGATTGCATGTCGGCTAGACGTGCATTTAATAAAATATCTCGTGCACATACCTGTGTTCCACGGACGCCACAATGAAGCCCTGAGAGGCCAATTCTGCACATATAGCTGAATACAAAGTCCTAGAAAAACACCAAGGACATGTCAATTAGAACTTAGATTTCATGATAGGTAAATACTGTAGAAGTGTTCAGATTGTACCTAAATGCTCCGAGGCCATGGGAGAAGATAACTACAGGACATTTCCCATTTGATTTAAATGGAGCATCCAAGTAAGCTGGAACCTTGAATGAACCTGAAATCAACAAATGATACAAACAGAAGCTTTTTATAGCACAGTACCAGAGTTGGTGTACATTTTATTCAGTTTGCTAGAAATGAATGGAGACTTTACATTACTGATGACTACTTCCCAAAGCTGTCTTGTAGGTTTCCCCTCACCTTTCAGCCAACAGCTTGTTCCCATACACTCCTACAGTGTGAACACAGTAACTTGCAGAATTGAAACTTACCAGTAAGGTAAATTTATAATCAAAGTGGACACAATTTCTGCTTTCACAGTTCACTGTGGGATGCTCTACTTTCACTTGCAAAAAAAAAAAAAACGCTCGCGTGGTCTTGGAACGACTAGCTGATTCTGTATGTTATAAACTGGAGTTAAATTACCAAAGAGGTAGTTGAAAATCCTTTCACTGAGAGTCCTGTTGATTTTCATGAAGTCTGCCAGACCGTTAAAATACTCTCTGCATGGGACCCAGTCTGGTTTTTCTGCTTTGTCAGTCTCTTGACAAGGATAGAAAAGGCGGATGAAGCTGCCCTGTAAATGAGACAGACGTAGAAGGTCACACAATCTATCTAAAAGCATCTGTTACACTGCCATTAACATATAAGGCATGCATGTGGTTGGGCTTCTTTTTTTTTTTTTACCTGAGCAGTGTGGTCCATCATGAAGTCGGTGCATCCCACAGCATTGGGGCCCTTGGCAGGAGGGATCCCAAGGTGATTACTGCAGGCGTTCCCCATGGCGAAGAAACCGAGCGTGTACTTCCTCTGGTCTGTTAAAACACAGAGACACTTTATCAAATAAAAATATTCAGTTAAATTTAGAGGAAGTAACCCTTGACCAAACAAGCATGACAGTCATGATGGGGATAACATGACTTGACAAAAAAAACAAACAGGCACTGACTATTTCTGCAAAGCTGACTTGATGGAAGTGAATTTTAAATGTCAGCAGACTATGAGCACATATCCAATTTGAACACTTTTATTGAACATTATAAAAAATGCTCTACTTTAACAACATTAGTGATATTTTAGCTTTGCCAATTGCTTAATTTATTAGTGATTAATGAGACTTATGTTAGCTGTTATCTTCAGTTTTGGACTCTTGCTTTGAACACTTGAGTAAGACAGAATGATTAAGTATATTCGAAGTTTACTCATTTCAGTTATTACAATGTGTAACCGTTGACGCACATCACCTGGTGTAACTGCGTGCCGAGGTCGAGCACACGTAACCTTACAGGTGTCGTAAGGCTAACAAACTAATAGCTGTAGAGGACAAAAGTTCATTTACACTATCAATAAAAACGTAAAGGTTCAGCCCCTACCTGTCTTTGCCCACTCGTAAATCCGCTTGACTAATAGTTTTGCAAATCTTCCATGAGAAAACATCGACCTTAGTAGTTTAAAAAAAAAGCGAGCTAACCACATATACGGTATCTTCTGTTTAACCGTTAGCCCCCAAACATATAGAGTTAACTATTCAACAAAAAACAAGGCCTACCGGAGAAGTACTTGTGTGCCAATGTGACTACATCAGTTTCACAACATTACTACGTAAGAACATGCCCTTCTCGAGATTAATCTACCGGTGTGGGTCACTTGGGAGTGGTTTGACAGGTCGTCAATGCTGGAGTTAGCTAGCTACTACTAGCATGGGAGGGGACTAAAACCAGAGTAGCGAATGGAAAGTGTTACTTCATCGTCCCGTAGCAGGAACCCCGCGCTCTTACTGCATGAAAACACTAAACCCAACACCAGCTCATATAACATATATACCTAAATATGTTTAGAGTTGCCCGCCGAGCTCATATTATCGTCATAACTGCAGTATAGGTATCACTACGTCTGTCCTGTATTGTCTTTCGTAAAAAAAAAAAAAATGTGTGAACCCATCTATATATGGCTCTGGCTGCATCCAGCCAATCTGATTGACAGCCCTGCAAGTCTATGGGCACGTGCATTTGTTGACAACAATTATCGACGCTTTGATTGATATTTTTATTCATATTTTGTGAGACCCCGGGCAGTTACAAACATGCAAATACGTGTTGTTTTGTGCAGTGTTTGGTGCGTTGAGCCTGCCTGTATAAAGGTATTTACTTTAGAAACACTCCACTCCTGTAGAGGGCAGTAGAGGGAAAAATGCTGAAAACAATGCGAATGGAGCCCCGAAGAAGAACACAATTAGCGAAGGATGCAGTGTTAGCGAAGCCGATTTCCTAGCTAAATCTAATTTATCAACCGTTGCTGGGGTTGAAAATGAAATTGGTGAGTAAACAGGCTGTTAGCTTAATTAATGTGGCAAAGTTATTATATCGTTCAGGGTATCTTTGGTGCATGCTACTCTGTTAGCTTAGCTAGCAGACCTGTGTGGTCCTGCCTCATTCACTGTGGCTAACTACGTAGCTAACAGCTAGGTTGTGTAAACTATTGGTTATAACATGCATAACATAATATGCGCTTTGTTCTTATAGTAAGCTATGCTACATCTATGTATGTGTGCGTTTTACACAGACCTAAAGCCATAGATATAGATAAGTTAATAGATAGATATAGGCATAGATTTCTATATCTATGCCTTTTATGTCTTGCCTGGAGATTGATTATGATGTCCCGTTTATCCTACTTCTGTTATATCTGACTGCTTTCCTTCCACTGCTTTCAGTATTGTCTGTCTGGTCATCCTACATTGCCCTGTAATGTCCTCAAGTTCAAATCCACCACTATCATGCTGGACTGTGGACTGGACACCACATCTGTCCTCAACTTCCTGCCCCTTCCTCTCGTGCACAGGTGAGTCACCATTATCAGCACTGGTGTCTTTTATTTATCCATTCATTGAGTTATGTGTGTTAGCGTTGCCACTTGTTTCTGTTTTTGTTCTTCATCAGCCCAAGACTCTCCAAGCTGCCTGGTTGGGTCTCTAAGGATGGAGCTTTAAACTTGGAAAAGGTACGAGAAACTGCTGGATTTAATTCACTGGGTTTATATAAGCTGTATCTAAACTTCAGCTTGTGTTCGATTGTCGCTTTCTATGTCTGTTAAGTGTAAATATAGTATGATTTTTGGCTGTGGCAAAGGGCTACAGAATAAAAACACACTTCTTCTTTTCATCTTTCCAGGAGCTGAAAGAATGTGCAGGAAGAGTGTTTGTGGATTCACAACCGGAGTTCTGCCTCCCTGAGGTAAACTCAACTGCCCAGCCACCTCAAGAACAGTATATATTGCTAAAGTGTACTTCTTTTGTCTTACTTTCTTAATTTCCTGATTTTGCTGTAAGGAATGATAATGCTAGTTATAATAAATTGTCTACTTAGAATATCAAAACATATTTTTCCCTGGGACAAAATCTAATCGAATGGGGGTCCGTGGTTTAATTTGAACCAGTTAAGAGATCCTTGACATGAAAAATCTTTCCTGTTTATATCGGCGACAGAGAGAACTGCTGGATCTATCTACCATTGATGTCATCCTGATCTCCAACTACCACTGTATGATGGCCCTGCCCTACATCACTGAACACACAGGCTTCACTGGGACAGTGTACGCTACAGAACCCACCCTGCAGATTGGCAGGTGAGGAGATACGAGAGATGTAAATTTCATTATATTATTATTTTTTAAATTCATCTAGAGGAAGTAATTTATACAGTTTTAAAACTGCTTTTCTCTTCTTTTTTTTCAATGAAATGTCATCTCAGGAAAATAAACATTGGCTGATGATGTATTGTAAACCAAAATTCTTTGGTTTCAGCTATGTAAGAAATGCCTGTTCTTGCTGTTATTTTCCACAGACTGTTGATGGAGGAACTGGTGAACTTCATGGAGAGAGTTCCTAAAGCCCAGTCTGCTACCTGCTGGAAAAATAAGGAAATACAAAGGTAGATAAACTTATCTTATAACTAATCTTTGGGTGTTTGCTAAAAATATTTATTTCAAAAATAAGAAATTCCACATTGGAAAATGCTTTATTAAAATGTAAATATATATTAAACAGCCTCATACGTACTTTCTACCTGTATTTTTTCCCTCTGTTTCTTTGTCATTCTGTTGCTTCTTCTTGCTTTGATTTTAATTTTCACCTTTTTATCATGCAGTTTCATTTAAGTTTGACTTAACTTTTCAACAGCACTTAACATAATACAAAATTCTAATTTATTATCATAGGATGCTCCCTGGGCCGCTGAAGGATGCAGTAGATGTGTGGACGTGGAAGCGATGCTACAGCATGCAGGAGGTCAACTCTGCCCTCAGCAAAGTGCAGCTTGTGGGTTACTCACAGAAAGTGGTAAGAACACTAATACTGACTCTGAGAAAAATGTGAGGCTTCAGTTAATCGAGCCCATCAGGCCAGACAGTACACTGAGTGAAGGATCAATTATCTTGCTTTTACATTCTTTTTAAAATAGCTGTATGTTTTCTTCTTTCTTTCTCCAGGAGTTGTTTGGCGCTGTGCAGATCTCCCCCTTAAGCTCTGGCTACTCATTGGGCAGCTCCAACTGGATCATCCAGTCTCATCATGAGAAAGTTTCCTATGTTTCAGGTTCATCCCTGCTCACCACACATCCACAGGTGGGTCAACAGGCCTAACACTAGAGAACATTACACATGGGGACTGAGGGGAAAAAAACAACCCTGCAATGAGGATTCATCCTCCCAGGACGGACAGACATTCAATAGATGATTCACAGGGCTGGTGATAATTTAAAATATCTCTTCTTGTCGTCGGTCAGCCGATGGACCAAAGCTCCCTGAAGAGCAGTGATGTTCTGATTCTGACGGGCCTCACCCAGATGCCCACCGCCAACCCAGACGGCATGCTGGGAGAATTCTGCAGCAACCTTGGTAGGTTAAAATTAAAAAGGAAAGTTTCCAAATGGTGACATATTTTCCTGTTATATAATTTTGATGTCGGTTTTTATTATTGGCCTGTAGCCATGACGATTCGAGCAGGAGGCAATGTGCTCGTGCCGTGCTACTCCTCCGGGGTGATATACGACCTGCTGGAGTGTCTGTACCAGTTCATCGAGAGCGCCAACCTGGGGACCACGCCCTTCTACTTCATCTCACCTGTCGCCAACAGCTCGCTGGAGTTCTCCCAGATCTTTGCTGAGTGGTGAGGAGCTGTTTATCCTTTCTTTGTACAGCTGAGGTTCCCAAACTTTTGTAACTTAAGGCCTCCTTATAATTGTTAATGTTTTCCAAGGATCAGCTTAACAAATAAATGAGAAATGCATAATGTTTCAAAGCACTGCTTTCTGCTCAGCATCACGGCCTGCCATTATGAATCCAAAATGAATGTAGTCAGGGTCCATATTTCATGTGCTTTGGAGCTTTTACTGGTGCACACGCTTCATTGCATCCGAGGAAACGTTATCTCACTGTGGCAAAATGTGGTGATATTCAAACGCAACTGGTCATTAAAATTGATATATAAAAAAAAAATATTGCCTCCATGGCCCACTAGATGGCGCTCTGAAAAGAAAGGATATATATAAACATATGTATTAAAAACGGGTCTATATTTATCTTGGTTTGACAGATACTGTCTTTTTAGAAGCATAAAAACACATTCAGATGTTTACCCCTTAAGAAATATTTCATATATTTCTGCACATTTTAGGGGATAAACAGCAACATGTGCATAAAAATCCATTAACACGTCACTTAATTCATTCTGTTTGCTTCAGTTTACACAGCTTTGCTCAAGATAGATTAATGTTTTGCCTGTGGTTCATTGTACATTCAACACAGTGCAGATGCAACAGCCAGTGTTAGTGTTGAAATCAAACATTTACAGTCGTTGACTAATTTTCTTTCAGAGTGGTGCATTCCGGCAACCAAAAAATGATTTCTTTGAAACATTTGTGCTTTCACTTGATTTTAATGTTGGATTAAAGGCGTCTAAATATGCACAACCTGATCGCCTGATACCACACTTGTCCTCATCTACCTTTTGAATAATTCAGATTTCTCGTTCTAGGCTTTGCCACAACAAGCAGTCGAAGGTGTATCTTCCAGAGCCTCCATTCCCTCATGCAGAGGTGAGTCCGGCTGCTGTGTCTCCTGCTAGTGAAGAACAACGCTGCATTCCAGATGGTTGTATTAAATCCTGATTGTCTGCTAGCAAATGAGCACTGAAGTGACCCTGCAAGCTGGTAAAAAGCTTGCAGAAGGTTTCTGAAACTATATATAGTTAGCTGATATAGGCCTGCACAATAATGAGCAAAATCTGCGATGTGCGATAACTTTGTTCAATAAAAAAAAAAAAAATGCCGATTTGACTTGCGATAAATAAGAAAATATTGACGTTCTCAGTTGGCCAAATGATGTGAATGCATGGCCCATGTGTCTAGGGTAGTGACATGAGTGAATCATGCACGGTGCTTTTCTTACTCATCACGCTTCAGGAAGTCTTTTGCGATGTGTTTATCGCACATGCTCACATTGTGATGACAATACAGGGCTTAACGTTCTCAGGCACCAAACCTGGTTTCAGGCATAGAGCAGTTTTAAATAAACATTTCCCCCTGGACGACTTTTCAGGCTCAAAATTGCTTTAATTGTGAAATAATCTGACATCAGTACAACATTGCTTCGCTGTAAACGCTACAAAGAGATGCTAAAGTTTTCAGCATTTGTATTGAAATTCTTTTTCCAACATCACATGTCAAACTCCATGGAGATACCAGTTTTACGGCTTCATTTGGGTTGTATATTTTCATTTACATTTTATGTTAATCAGCCTTTGCACGGAGGCTCTTTGAATCAGTCAAATACTTAAATAAAACAGGACAATGGACACTTTTTGTGGAGCACTGTCAGCGTATAAAGCAGCAGACATGATTTGGTGCATCCCGTTAGAAGTGAAGGAGTGACTTTATATATATAACCTCTTCACAGCACAAACGGCCATGTTCGCAAACAAAGCGGTGGTAAAGAAGCTTCCTTCATGAACACTCAGATGGTGTCGACTTCTCCTCATACGATTCCTGCGTTGTTTTTTGTTTGCAGCTGATCCAGACCAACAAGCTGAAGCACTACCCCAGCATCCACGGAGACTTCAGCAGCGAGTTCCGTCAGCCGTGCGTCGTGTTCACTGGTCACCCGTCTCTGCGCTTCGGGGACGTGGTTCACTTCATGGAGCTGTGGGGCAAATCCGGCCTCAACACCATCATCTTTACAGGTAACTCCAGCTGCAGTACAAGCACTCTTAGGTCATATTGTACACATGGATGAAAAGATGTCATCCCGTAATTATAAAGCAAAAGATATGCTTCTAAAAGCCTCTGTGGCTTCTCTTTCTTACCACCAGAGCCAGACTTTTCTTACCTGGATGCCTTGGCTCCCTACCAGCCACTGGCTATGAAGTGCGTTTACTGTCCCATTGACACACGGCTCAACTTCCACCAAGTATCAAAGCTGCTCAAAGAAGTCCAGGTACAGCCAGCACTTGTTACCATTCACAAATATGGTCAATGTACTGTTGTTGTCAAAGAAATACGCAGACGTAAGCAGTGAGTGGATTGCACCTACATGAGTTTAAAGAGAGAATCGTCGAGTTTGACAAATGGAGGGAGATAATGACTGGAAAACTATCAATTTGTCTCGCTCAGAAACAGCTGCCTCATGGGGTTTTTTTTTGTTTCCAGTCAGAGAATAATTGTGCAACAAGCCAATAATCACTGAGTCAGTAGCGGTCCTGTGGGTGAAACTGGAGGATGGAAGCAGTTTTACAAGCTGCAAGGCCAAGACACAAACAAGATGAGGGAACAATGTTAGATCAGCATTCAGGGCAGAGCAGGAGGGAATGCTGCTGAGGTGAATTGATGGTTAAAATGTAAATGATTCAGTTAACCCTCTAATTCTAGTATGATGTAATCATGTTAAAATTGTAGTCTATCAAATTAACCTCAGAAATCTGCCTTCAAACAGAGACGCTCTTGCCTTAAAACTCGGTTAAATCATGTGTGCAGGTTTAGATTAAAGCAACATTAAGGAATTATTTTACCTCAATATAACCGCTTCAAATCATTTTGACGGTACACTAGACTTGTGTATGGTGTCTGTCTCAGCCACACCGTCTCCTGTCGCTTGTTTCTGGACTATTTATCTTCAGGTGAGCTGGAAGGTGCGCTTTACGTCACTATGTTACGCACGCCATCAACTATCATTGATTTTGGTGAAACTGGATCAGATTTCGTGGAGAAAATGTGTTCTGGTTTTCCCTCTGATGTCCTGCGGCTCCTCTGCCTCAACTCTTATGTGGTTTATGTAGTTTTCTGAAAGTAGCCTGTAACTGCTGCCTACTGTATCTGCAACATGGCTCTATTAGCCGTGCAGCTAGACTGGGAGTGTTGGTGTTTACCGAAGACAACGTTGATGGAAGAGATCCTATCAAATATAAGAGTCGGAGAACCCTCATTATTATTCAAAAGACTCCGTTTCAAATAAATTTAGCTACTTACTTCCCCTCCTGCAGCCCCTCCATGTGGTGTGTCCGGAGCAGTACACCCAGCCTCCACTGACCCAGTCCCACCGCTCCGATCTGATGCTGGAGCTACAGCCCCCTCCCATGCCCTACAGACGCTGCTCTGTCCTAAACCTGCCCTTCAGACGGCGTTACGAACGCGTCTACATACTGCCTGAGGTGAGTCAGAGCAGGAACTCATGCGGGTATGAATATTTTCCTCTTAAACTTGTGAGGTTCAAGGGAAGCTCACAGACTCAATGCTGAATAAAAGATGAGATCCACACCTTTGGAAACAGGTGGTGAGTGGACACTTTAAACTCTCTCGTGTGTGTGGGTATGAGACAGTGACATACAGTGTCATATAAAAAGCTGCCGGAATCATAGAGAGAAATGTATCATGGAAATATTCCAACTCCTCAGAGAACAGGTGGCCAGTTTTCACGTCTAAAAGTCGTGATTCTTCTGTTCCTAGCTGGCCAGCTCACTGGTGCCCTCTGAGGTCAAACCAGGCATCTCCCTCGCCACAGTGTCTGCAGTGCTGCACTCCAAGGACAACAAACACACACTGCAGGTGAGTGTGTGTGTGTCTTGTGAATTTGTACCACAAAAATGGGTATGTGATGAACACTGTCAGCTAAACTTCGGCAAAAATTGTTGTTTTTTCCTCTCCCGTGTTGCCAGTCGGTGCCCAAACCCCCTCCAGTGCCCCCCACCAAGAAGAGGAAGCGGGTAATAGAGGAGCCTCCAGTGGTGCTGGCCCCCAAACCCCTGCTGAGTGGAGCAGTGCCCCTGGAAGCTTTCCTGGCCACATTGCAGAAGGTGTGGAATCTGCAGACATTCGTTGGAGCATCAATATTGGCAGTTAGAAAGTCATTTTTCTACCTGTCACAGTAGAAAAATGGAGACGATAGCCCCCTTAAATCTCATCTGACATTATAATCTCCTCATGTAGAGCATTGTTGGGATTAAACTTTTTTTAAAAGCAGTGGCCTGGGATTTTAAATAACAAAACTAAAGCCTTTTAGTTTGAATTAAAAGGGGGGACACCTACCTGTTTTTATTAAATTCACACTGTTTGTGATTTTGCATCCATTGCTGAATGATATACATAATCTATCTGTTGATTTATCCCCCCCTCCCCCTCCGCAGCACGGTATCACGGAGGTGAAGGTGGAGGAGACGGCAGACGGACACATCCTTCACCTGCAGGCGGAGGACACCCTGATTCAGCTGGAGGAGGACGGGACACACATCGTCTGTGACAACAACGAGCCACTGCGCACCACGCTGCGAGACCTGGTGCTCCGCTTCCTGCAGAAACTCTGACCTGAATCCCCTTCACGCCTCCTTATTGTTCATTTTCACTATTTGTGCTTTATTGGACTGTGGATAGCAGCAGAGATGATGATGATGGTGGAGGACGTGAAGAAGAGCTGTGAACCGGACTGTCTCCACCTCGGTCTTATTTAACATTTACAGTGGTTTTACTGTAAAGTGCAGTTCTATTTTGTAAATTAGTATTTTGTATTAAAAGAGCTTTAAAAATGTGTTTAAGATAACCTCTTTCATATCTTTCATCCCTGCAACCTCTTCCTTAAACTGGCAATAGGTTTTTTTGCTTTAACATATCATTGTGACACATGTATGTCATGGCTTTAGAATAATGACCCCATCTGCGTTTAAATTGGTTCCCTATAAACCTCTTCACTGTGCAATTTTGTCTTCCACCTGACACAAATAAAGGCTGACTGGTGATCCAGTGAGGCTGGCAGCCTGGCACCAACTGTCCTGTGTTTGGTAGGTGCTACTCTGAGGGAAGCGATGCGGCACCAACAATAATAGCACTTGTAAACGCTAGAGGGGTTTTCCACTTTAAGGAAACGTTCAGCCTTATCCGAGTGAAATTTTTTTATGAAGAGGAAACTGCTACATATCCTGTGCTCCTCTATTGAAACAGCCACAACAGTCCTTTTCTCTACAACAGACACTTTCACATGTCTGACTGATTGTTAGTATATTGTTATTGTTATAGTTTTATTTAGAATTAATTTGACCAATTAATATAAGATATTTGTAGATGGCACCTTGGTGACTTGTGTCCCTGCAAGTTGAAGGTGATATTAAAGAATCTCCAGGTCTCTTGTTATTTGTCACAAAATATTTAATTGGTGCAGGGTTTTCAAGCAGCTAAAATACATTAAACAATATGCTTTCAATGTACAATATCTTACAGTGTACTACATGACCATTGCTTTGATAACACAACTGTGCGCAGCAGTGAGGGTTGATAAATGTCACTCGGTGAGAAAACTCAGAACAAAAACAAAAAAATTATAATAAAACCCTTCCTTCAGGGACAAATTAACAAATACCACAGACTCAGACAGATGCAAAACTAAAATTTTAAATATAATTGCCTTTGCTTGTCCACGTGTGCTGCGAGTCACTCATGTTTAGGCAAAAAGAGAAAAGGTATCGCGGTGTGTTTGTTGCGTCTCAGCGGGGGTGTAGACATGAAGACGGAGAGGACACGTATGAAATGTGGTTGCTGGCTGGAGGAACAAATGACGGACAATGGTTTTGGTTCAATTAAAGTCACATTGACAGTGCATGTGTGTGATGAGGTCAGTGAGGTGTGGTCCATGTCTGTAGTCACTACAGAACAAATTCCTAAGAGATTTAATTGACCTGATATTTAACTAAAACATCTATATTTTTACAAATACATATCAGCTTCATTCATCCCTCATCTATAAACATCTGCATCGTCCCGTTTGTTGCTCCTTCTAGTACACTGTAGTAAACAGGCAGTGCATTTGGTGGGTTTCTGCTATGATGACAGCTTCCCGTAGTGTGACCCAAGCAGCGTTATAAGACTGATAACATGGTGAGGCTGATTTGGTCTTAAGCAGACTGTGGTTTTGGGGATGAAGATGGACAGTAGAGGTAGCAGGTCTTTTAGAGGGCTGCTGATGATATGATGGAGGTTACCTGCGTTCTGGTGTAAATTAAAACGCAGGGAGGGAACCTGACAGTCTCCCTCTGGCAGTCGAACCTCGATGTGAAATGATTTCATTCCAACAACCATGCTTTTATTTGAAACATTTATTTGGTAATTTGAGTTTTTCTCCTCCATGTGTTAAGGAAATATCAAAGCTGCTATAATCAATAGTGACTAGCCATATAGAGCTTTATAGCATCTTTGAACTTATCGTTTGGGGGGTTTTCTGGCCTGCAACTTCAGTTTTGGTTCGCTCGTTTTTGGCTATAGGAGGCAGCTGTTGTCAGAAAAAAAAAGCTCTGATTAAGACAGTGTGTGCTACCTGCCCAGTGCATAACAAAAGACAGAGAAAGTTAACAGCTAGCTGGTGAACATAGCTAGCAGCTAAAGAGTCTCTCAGAAGCTAATGGAGACCAAAAGAGAGCTGGAGGGAGAGTGACTGTTGTACTGCAGTCACCGGGTGGCCAGAAATATGACTATAAACAAATGCTAATGTTGCTAACGAGTTCACCATATTAGCTTTCAAGATACAAAACTATGTTAGTGTTGATTCCGCTGCCTCCCAGTGGCCCAAAATCATTATTGCAGCTTTAAAGAGCAGATGAGAGATGTGGGTGGAGGGTTAGGTAAAACTGATATTGAATCTCTGTGAACTCACTGCCCACTCCTCACCTGTGGGGGGGGGCATAATCTGTGCAAACTCAGGGGGCCTGATTCGAGTGTAAGCAGTGCAGCAGGAGCTCTGTATCGCGCTTCAGGCTGTTTATAGGAACGGAAATGGCCGTGACTCCGGATACAGTGCTGCCACCAAAACCGCTTACGCTTTTCACTTTGATGTGCCTTATTGGCCAGAAGGGTGAGTCAATTTTGCCTGCGGGGCGATTTATCTGCCATCATCTGAGTGGGGGATTCAACCTGATTACCGTGTCCTCTGTCTGTCTTGTTAGCTGTTTGAAGTTCATTGTCTTCCTCTACTTGGATTCCTTCTCAGCGTTCAGCAGTGCAGAGCTGATGTCCAGCTTCTTTAGCTCCTCCACCAAATCCCCGTTCTGGTGCATCTGGAGCAGGATGTCACAGCCCCCCACAAACTCGCCGTTGAAGTACACCTGAGGGATTGTGGGCCAGTTGGAGAACTCCTTGACTCCTGTGGAAGGCAGACGGCACCGGTGACAGTCCGAAATAAACTACAACGAATACGACATCGGGTGGCCAAGAAAATCATGGAAGGTGGACTAAATTATGACAATTTAATGTAATTAATTTCAGTTTTAAACCACTTAGAAGTAATGCCTCTTGGTTAGAACCTTCAGCAACAGTAGTTTGTATGTTATAAACAGAAGAACTGAGAGGTTTGCATGGGCAGTGACAGCCACCATGACAGAAGCCAAAACTTCAGCAACAGATCCAAAGACACCTCACAACAGCTTATGCTCAGTGTCAGGAAATTCTTAGCACTATCTGACCCCACAGACCCAGGGTCTCAGGATGGAAGAGGGACACAGTGAGACTCAAATTGTTGTTATGAGTATCACTTGGGAATCTCCAAAACATGTTTTTGTTCATGTCATATCGTTTAAACCGTAATTACCAGCAGCAAAGTCAGCCTCCAACGTCTAACTCATCGATCGGGATATCAGGAACACTGGTGATTTCCCACTTTAATGGCTGCAAATGCACCGCCACTGCACTGGTAGTTACATCAAAATATTAGCACTAGGACTAACCACCACTAATTAATGTGTGAACAAGACCAAGTAGGAATAAGTTTATTTTTTCCTGTTCTTGCCATTCTGCAGACATTGCCTTTAAACTTACAGAAGAAGCTCAAGAGAACATTGTTGGACCCTTGATTCATGGTTTTGTCTCATTCTCAGTTCCACCTATTTAGCTTCTAATTGAATAAAACAACAGTACTTTATTTGCTGTTCTTTCTTTGAGAGAGAAATTGGATACCATGTCCTGATGCAACTTGAAACCCCCATCAGGGATATTAATCTGATTGTCCTTGTTCTGCATGACGCATGTCATTACTTGGCATTGCACCGCTGTTGCAACATAAGCCCCCATTGAAAAACAGTGCTGATGTGACGTTTAAGGTAAGGCATTTACTTGTTCCTCCAGTTATGGCTGGATTAGCTAAATAAAAAAGGACTGTCATATCCATTACAATATGGTGTTGATGGTGAAACGTTTGACTTTAAGGACCACACCCTTTGGTCCTGCTGTACAACACTGATAACAAACGCAACACTTGGAAACCTCAAAAACTAGTTAGCCTTTGGCCAAAAGCTGATGTGTCATAGGTTTGAAAGCGCAAAATAAAAAGTGTTAACAACAAAAACAGCTGAAAGGCGCGAATAAAATGCACACAGCACCGATTACATCAGCTACAAGCAAATAGTCTCCCAATACTTCCACTGTCAGTTATAAAAAATTCAGCTAAACGTGACAAGTTAAACTGAGAGGTGACAACTTGTTGCTGCCATGTCATGAACATGTTATCTCAGTTTACTGACCTTCTCTGAGCTCCTGGTCCTCCAACACGTTGTACGCAGCGTAGTCGTCCACCCCGTGCATCCGCAAGATCTGAACCACGGCATTACTGAAGCCACACATGGGCTGCGCCGGGGTCCCCTTCATGAACACCACAACTTTGTCCTTCTTCACCATCTCACCAAGGTCTTTCTGGCTGTCCGCCGTCGAGCACAGGAACCGGGCCGAGGCCGACCACACGCGTCCGTCGGCTTGTCTCGGCAGATAGACCGCCGCCCCCGACCGCAGACACCTCGCAGTCGATGTAATTAGATGGTTCATGGTCTTTGATAAGTTATAGCTTATAAAAAGGAGATACAATATCAAAGAAGTTAACTAGCCGGCTTCTGAACCAGCCGCTGTAGTATCAGTCTGTTAACACGGTTACGCTCGCGAGGAGGGGCGGGACCTAAACGTTGATTGGACAGCTGCGCCCAAACAAATTGTAATCTGATTTGCTATTGGTCGACAGCAAGCGTCAATTGCAGTTACACAAGGAACGTTACCGCACAAGGAAGTGACGATTTTATAAAAAATGAATTAATATTACCACAGTCATTGACACATACTTGACCACTTGTGTATGTTTTTTAAAAAAACAACAAGTTTTAATAATACGTAAAATAATTCTTTCCAGATTCCAGAAACCGTAAAGAACTTCCGGGGTTTATTTTATTTTTTTCTGTTTATCTACTGACCCACACTCCAGTCCAGTAGGTGGCGGTAATGCACCTATAAACTGGTTGCCAACCGCCAATAAATTCAAAAAGAAGAAGACGAAGAACTTCCGGGGCGACGTGAGCAGAGAGGAAGACGACGACGAATGTTTGAAAGATGGCGGCGCACACGCAGAAGAATAACAAGCCGGGGAAACCTGGAGGAAAAGAGGCTCAGCCTCTGATAATCGCCAAAACTCCTGCGGAGGAACAGCGTCTGAAGTTGGAGAGGTTGATGCGGAACCCGGACAAACTCGCTACCATCCCGGATCGGCCAAAAGAATGGAACCCACGGGCCCCGCCGGAGTTTGTCCGAGACGTGATGGGCTCCAGCGCCGGCGCAGGCAGCGGGGAGTTCCACGTTTACCGGCACCTCCGACGCAGAGAGTACCAGAGACAAGACTTTCTGGATAAGATGGCAGATAAGCAAGACGCTGACGTGAAATATCTGGATAAGGTGGAACAAAACAAACAGGAAGCCGACGAGCGAACGGCAAAGCGCAGGAAGAAGCGGGAAAAGCTGAAGCAGAAAAAGCTGATGGCAAAGAAGGGAAAGGTGGAAAACAAAAACAACAAAGAGGACGACGCCGACAAGAGCTCGGGCAGCAGTGAGGAAGAAAAAGAAGAGGAGGAGGAGGAAAGGGAGGATGATGCCGAGGCTCCAAGCTTCATAATGGGGAAGAAATGACGCCTTTCTGTTGTCTGCAGGGTGATGGACACAGACTGGTTAATGAGACCCCGGTGGAACATGGACACCAGAAGCACATAATAACCTTTCTTCATTCAAACACACATTCTGAACCAGAATAACCTGGATGGACTGCCCAGTTTAATAGACAGGAAACCAGGGGTGCAGGGGTTTAGACAGACAATGGTGGTCAGTGTCCCAGTTGGGAAAGAGACATGTTTCAGATTTTTCATCATAATCTAAACCATAATCTCTCTGAAGTACTTTATAAAGTCAATGTTTCAGCTGTCAGGCCAGATGTGCTGTTGTTTCAGGGGCTTCTTGTGTTTTCCAAAATGTTTGGGAATGATCTACATTTAATATCACATTTTAAATGTCCTAATAAAAAAATGAGACGTTAAAATTGATTCATTCTGGTGTTATGCAGTTTGTTCAGATTTAGATTGCTAAATTCTTCTGGTTTGTTTGTAGATGTTAAGAAGGGCTTGAGATCCGTGTCTGTGAGTGTATGTGTCTGTGTTTTGATCAGTCCTTGCAGCCTTGTGAAACTGCTCCTTGCAGGAACTATTGCTCGTGGGCACAGCAAGGTTGCAGAAAGCAACTCAAAGAATGAAAAGGCGTGACTCCCGGAGGTTCTGGAGTTTCACGTGCGATGTTCCTTGGACAGACTCCTGCTTTCCACGGTGGTGATGGTCTCGTTCTGTAGGCATCACCTTTCTTGAGGCAGGCAGAGTAAAACCTGGCAGCCTGATATTGTTTGAAACAGGGGGAGCTCTTCCCGTCAGACACTGTCAGCTGTCACATTAACACCTGATTTATTTATGTTTTGATATGCAGACACACACTACTTCATCTTCAATTAATTCCTGTAATGTAATTAAAAAATGTTTTACTTGTTTCCTAATAAGGTTGCCATAAAAGGGCCGTTTGCAGAACAAATGACACCACTGGTTCCAGTTTAGTCTGTACTGGTATTCCAGACTCTTTAATATGCATCTTCACAGTTCTGCTGTGTTGAAATGTATCCAACTGGTCCTGTTCCGATTTCTAAATGACACGTGTAGTACAAACTGCAAGTGGTTCTGTGCACTGGTGCAAGACCTCACTCATTAAAGATGCATTGAAGTCTCCCTGCTGAGATCAAATAAGGAACATTACAGAAATTCAACAAAATGTGGGTCACCGCAGAAAGCGCGGGCCGCCTTTCACAGCGTGCTTTATACACATTTCATTGCATCATATTAAAATCCAAAATTAGGGTTTAGGTTTCCACAGATAGTGTTGAAGACTTTGCCCTGTGTGTTCTTTAATAAATATATTTTATAAAAATGAAAATGTAGATTACTGTCAATGTACACAGATTGAAAAACTGCTGGAAAAAAGCATGTTTGACCATTTCAGCTGAGAAATATGAATGTTCATCAAACTAAAGTCCCCATTTCAAAAATGCTCATATACACATTGTTTATTATTGTAGTGCAGCATTTCATTAAAGGTGCAATGTGTAAGATGTTGAGTCTCATTCCCAGGCCATCAAATACTGATGATACATGAGATATTTTGACATGCCACTCCAGCAGACTGAGGATTAAAGGATGATAAACAACTTTCAATGCTCTTAAGCATAAATATATTAGGAATGTTATAAATTAGAATTATCAGGGAACCCTGTTGGCCGAGGAGTTACGCCGCATTCAGAGCGAGTCGTCCTGCAGCCCTCCACTTCATTTGAATGGAGCCAGTCCGGTGGAACATTAGGGGTGCCAGCGCAGAGCACTCTGGGGAAAAAAAGTTGAACCAGGCTCAACTGTAGCCACAATGTGACGTCATCCTGGTTGATTGCTTTGCAGAGACAAAGGATGGTGTAATTTTCTGTTTTGTGTAGTGTTGTGGCGTCTGATAAGCTTTTAAATGCATCAAATGGACTTTCTGGGTTTCAGTATCTCAGAGTAGTTTAAACCATAGACCCCCAGCAGCATCACCCAAGCCTAAAATTTTTTGTCTCAAACCATCTCTATAGATAACACATGCCTTTTCTATCTGCAAACACTATAAATTAATCTCAATATAAAGCTTTGCTCATTCCCGTGAAAAAGCCGGACTATTCTTTGATTTTGAGCTGTTTCTCTCATGTTTCCTCATGTTTCTCTCGCTGAATCGCCGAGCGTCAGCAGAGAAAACCATCCAACCGAGGAGCTGATTTCCTTCATTTCAAACTGTGTTTATGCAACTGCCTCCACAGACAGTTTTATGAACCGCAGCATGCCAATAGGATTCAGGCTGAGTTTGTCACAGGGAGTGGAAGCTAAAGGATGTTTCAGCGTGTTCAGGCAGGACCCACTGCCTCACTTTGCCGTTCCTTTCTTCGTATTCTGGAAGGAAATCTCAGAGCACCTCTAAGTGCTACAAGTGCCTGACATTTGGGATTGTCCTCCCGTCCCATCTCATCTCAAGCCAAACTGAAGTAAAAGGAGAATGCAGGACAAGACCACCGGGGATTCAGAAAAGAAATCAGTGGGAGAGATCAGTCATCAACATGAGCACCAGACTCAAGGTACTGTGACAAGAAACGCTTGCTAATACCGACTCACTGGGAGATTCTAATATGTGAAATCACTGGACAAGAATAACTTTACTTTTGAAAGGAGAACACTTTGCAAGAAAGTTGTGAGTCTTTCCGTCCCTTCACTGATTCTCCTTGTAGGTGTCTTTGGCATTGTGGCATCTGACTGCCATGTCAGACACATGATTTGCTTCTAAAATACTCTAGTGTGACATGTTGCATGTAAGATGGATGAATACAAAGGAATGATTTAAATTAGATTTAAATTTAGAGGTTAGCTCATCTCAAATGTCTTCATATTCAAGTCTTTTGGGGTTTTTCCCCCATGTTCTACTCTTATCGTATCAAGCACAAAACCTCCCATGTGCTGTTCATTTAAAGCAGGCTGTTGTCCTACAGCAGTGCAGTCGAGAACCTTCACCAGATGGATGAACGTGTTCCTGCAGAGAGTAAGGCACTGATCAATACGGTTTCACCTTTACATTGTTCTGTTATGCTTTAGCTCATCAATGCAATCACCAGTAAGGTTTACCATTTGTCATTTCCAGAGCGACCCTCCAGTTGCCGTTCGCGACCTGTTCACAGACATTCAGGACGGCAGAATACTGATGGCTTTGCTGGAGGAGCTGTCTGGGTGCAAACTAGTGAGAGTCGAGCTCTACAGTGGAACAATCTGATGTCATCAAGAGGAAAAAATATATATGAATCCATATTATTAAGCTATTTAATCTGCCTCTATGGGATCTATCAGACAAATTCAAAATAGTCTGATGACTGCTGAAGATTGCTGTATGTGGAGCAAATATGAAGCCAGTTAGCTTAGCATGAAGACTGAGAGAAAGGGAAAACAGCTAGCCTGGCTCTGTTTACAGGCAATAAAATCCACATACCAGCACCTTTAAAGCTCGGCCAAGAAATAGGAAGCAAAAATAAGTTACTTCTTTGTTATCTGTGGACAGAGCTAAGCTAGCTATTCCCAAGAGTTTCCAGTATTTGCGCCAGGCAAAATTTGCATCAGCTACTGTCTGTATAGCTTCTTATTTGGCGTACAAACAGTATGAGAGGTATCAATCTTCTTAAATGAATACATGTGCTTCCTAAACCTTTAAACTATTCCCTGAAACGATCCTTCTGCAATGTCTTATATTAGCTTCACAGGTTTAGGTCATCTCCTCAAGGCATTTTCAGACTGAACAACGTTTCTAAGGCCCTGGCTTTCCTGGATGATAGACATGTGAGTGTGTTAAGTAAGTCAATACAGTGGTATTGTTTTGACATATACATTTGAATCAGGAAAAACTTGATTGCACCTGACGCCCCCTCTGTGTTGTCCCTCAGGTGAAGCTGCTTGGCATCGATGCCTCTGGTATTGCCGATGGCATCCCTTCTGTTGTTCTTAATCTCGTCTGGAACATCATCCTGCATTTCCAGGCAGGTTTTTTTCCCGCCCATCATCCATCACTCCAATGTCTTAATGTATTATTTCACTCCTTAACCAGCTGTTTGTATTTGTCTAATACAGGTAAAGCAGGTGATGCGGGGCCTCCAGAGGCATTTGTCTTCTAGCCTCTCTTCCTTATCAATGAGTAGTTACCCCTCCAGTGACCTCTCGCCCCAGACAAAGGACAGTGGCAGCTACTCCTGCAACACCCTGCCAAGCAAAGGCAGAAAGGCTGCCAGGGAGCCAAAGTACCGTGGGAAAACAGTCGACACTCTGCTGCAGTGGGTCCAAAGATGCACATCAAAGTGAGCCTGAAAAAGATCCAAACGCTTAAAAAAATTATCTTTGTCAATGAAACATCCCAAACTCAAACGTAAACATATAAAACCACAATGAGTGAGGGAAAAAAATGTGAGCCGGCTGTGTTGAGGTTATGTTTTTCTGACACCTTTTACATTTGCAGGTTTGGGGTGGAGGTGCATGACTTTGGGAAGAGCTGGAGGAGTGGGCTGGCATTCCTAGCTATGATTAAGTCCATAAACCCAGCCTTGGTTGACCTGAGGGAGAGCTTATCTAGAGAGCCGAGAGAAAACATCCAGCTGGCTTTCGTGATAGCCCATCACAGTTTGGATATACCACCTCTGCTGGAGCCTGAAGGTAAGCTGCTTAGCTCCCAGAACAGAGCCATACCACCAAATATAACTTAATGCAAATGGCAATCTAAGTTTCTTTGACGGTAGTGGTCCTGACTGAAATGTCTTTATGGAGTAAATTTGTCCCATTGCAGACCAAGTCAGAAGTTGACCTATTTAAAAATGAGCAGCAAAGGTCATTGCTGAGTGTAGCGTCATATTTATTGTGTCTTCGGTGTCACATAGATGCTTGAACTGACCCTCCAACAGCCTCGGTAATACGTGTATATGTGTTCAAACTATATTCTTCTTTCCACAGATGTGTCATGCACATCACCAGACGAGCAGTCCATCATCACTTACGTGTCTATGTTCCTTGGGCATTGTTCAGGCATCGATGAGGTTAGTACGGCTCGAGTAGTTGGACATTGTTTTGTTGATTTCTTGCTGAGAGTTAGACGAAAAAATTGATACCACTCTCATATCAATCCGCTGAATATGAAGGGAGCACAAGATGCCGGTTAGTTTAGCTTAAAGATCCCCTCCACACATGTTTTACACACACAAAAAAAATCCTCTAATGTGAAAATAACTGGAAAAAGACACTTCTGACTGCAAAAATCGGCCCCTTATAGTGTCAGACTCTGCACATACAGTACATCATTCTATACAGTGAAGCTCAAACATTCAACTGGAGGAACAAGAAGACAAACACACAGTTTTGACTGGAGGGGGACTTTAAAGACTGGAAGCAGCTAGCTTGGCTCTGTGCAAATGTCTCCCGGAATTTTTAATTGTGAAAACGCCAATTTGTGTTGTTACCAGAGGTTATGGGTGGGACTATCTGGCTTGTTGCAGTAAGGATGGAAGGTGTCACGATAAAACAAATGAGATATATCTATCTATTTATGTTTATAGTATCTTTTAAAAGTACTGGTAGGAATTTGTTACCTTTGGAAATAACCAGGAGAGCTGTTTCTCCCATTCAAAAGTGTTATGCTAAGCAAAGCTAACTACCTGTAACTCAATATTTAATGCACATGTATGAGAGTGGTATTGGTCTTTTTCATTTCATTCTCTGGAAGAAAAAGTGAATACGCTTTTTTTCCCCCAAAATGCCAAACATATGCATTCACAAACTAACTATGAATTAACCGCCACTTATATTACAGGATCGTACAACACGTATTCAAGTTCCTGATATCCCAAATTTTGGATCACTTGAGTCTGGCAGCTTTGGGGAGACCCTCGCTGATGACCCAGAAGTGCAAGCTTTGCTCAAAGGCTTGGAGGAGAGCAGTGAGCAGCTACTGTGGAAAAAGTGGGCCAGGAGACCCTCAGGGAGCGCAGGTGCCACCTCTCTTCACACAGGTGGAGCAGTCACTTCTGATCTCTCCTCCAGGAGCGTTGACACCTTTTCATCCTGTCGTAGCCAAACCATCACTGAACAACAAGTCGGCCATGCCGCCGCCTCATTATTCAACAAAAAGAAAAGCAGGTCTCAAAGTGTTTTAAACCCACCCAGTCCACTGGACGCAGGCGTCGTCAGCCAGGAGATCCGATCATGGATGAAGAAGGCGTCTGTGGAACAGAGATACAGCAAACCAAGCGTGGATGAAAGTCACTTTTCTTTGAGCTCTGAGGAAGGAATCTACAGCTTGTCAGCACTGGATTCAGACGAGGAGGAGGCCTACAGCCACATCCTGGATCTGAATAAAGAGGTTTTTCAACCGTATACTCAGCTGAAAAGACAAGTACCAAGGGTCGAAGAGGAAAAAGCAGAAGAAATGTTCCTGAATGGACAGCGGACTGAAGAGTCAAAACATCTGGATGTTTGTGGGACGGTAAACAGCAGTGGATGTGAACATCAAGAAGGCTCACTGGCACAAAACGTTGAATCAGAAGTCAGGGCTCACTCAGCGGTTTATAGGGAATATGATTGGAACAGGAATAAAAGTAGTTCCAGAGAGATGGTAAACAATACTGATGTGTTTGACGTGGAGCCAGAAGAAAAAAGCAGAAACAGAGAAAAATGTGAAGCAGAAAGAGTTGTCAGAGGACAGAGTAATGATGATGGCGACGATTATTGTGAGGAAGAGACGGAGAAGGGGAAGACAGAAAATGCTCGATTGGTGACACATGGATACGATAAAACAGAGGCTCTGGAAGATGAAACCAAGAAAACAAATCTTTTTGAAGTGGAAAGCTGGAAGAAAGAGCTGGAGGAAAAAACTGAGAGAAGGCTTTTTGAAAAATGTGGACGCGTGAGTGAGAAGACAGCGGCAGATAGAGAAGAGGAGGAAGACAATTTGACAACGTTTGAGGAAGGGAAAGATAAAATGGCAAACGTAAAGGAGGAAGAGAGGGGAAGTCAGCAAAATGATGACAAGGCTGCGTATGAAGTCAGAGGAGCCAGTGCAACTACTGTTAACACAGAAGAACAATATGATGGGAAAGTCAATGCTTCCCAAGATGAAGACAGGGAAGAATGCAGCCATGAAGTCAAGAATTCAATGGATTTTGAGGCAATTATAAGAGTAGAGGAAAAAGACAGGGAACGTAAGATTGAGAGACGTAAACTTAAGGCAACAACGATAGACAATCCTGGTAAAACTACCCCCAAAAATGACACTTATGGAGGTGTTAACGACCATAGTGGTGCCACAACCTGGACCCCCGCCTGCAGTGCAACCGCTCAGTCATTCAGGTAGGTCATGGCATTTGTGATTTATGGGTAATATAATGGACTGCCCCCGTAGTTAGGGCAAATATGTCAAGCTTTCCAATTTAGCACTTTCCAATGATAATGGTGGCAGATACCCACATTTTTTGAAACAATAGGTAGATTTTGTTGGCTGAAATTACAACTGATGCTGGCAGATTTGATCAACTGTAGCTAACTAGCATCAACTAGCATCATCGCTAGTTGAGACAAGGAAATAAAAGAGCACTATTGTTTTTGTGTTGCAGCTAGCCCTAGCATTACTGTTCAGTATTAACTAGTTAATTATATGCCTCTTGGCTTTAAAATAACACTATGTGATTACTGTGGGTAACAGCAGGGCATGCTACCGTTTGCTGCGAGGCTAGAGCAGATAAACAACACTGTTTAATCCATTTTTTACACTTTTGTTTTTGTAAAGTATAAAGAAAACCCTCTTTGTATATTAAATGGTCGTACAGCTTCGAGCACACCGGTTCAACTTAAACAATAATTAAAGAATTGCTGGTCAATCAGAGGTCAATTCATTCACAAAGAAAAAGAAAATTACATTTTATCCGTGTTTGGTTTTGTTGCTTTAATATGACTTCTATTTCTTCTGGATAATTATTTTCTTTTTCTATGCTGCTATTGTGCTTTTCTACAGAGAGGGAGGATTCATTCTTCAAACTTTAGCAGCCCCCTGTGGCATAACCCCATTAGAGCTGGAAATGCTCCTGGTCCTGTGGATTGTGATCTACTGCTGCTTCATCCTACATCAGATGATGAACCTCTGAGTCCGCCTGCAGTACATCCTTCTTATTAAGATATGCTTATTAGTCCAGTTTCCACGAAGGAGCCAAACAGGGACACTTAAGGCTGGGTGGACTCTTTATCTGTGCCACTAAATTTCCCTCAAGGCAACATTTAATGATTAGTTTTGCTTTTTGCTGCCAGCAAAAATCATTTATCATTTGGGGGTTTCATTTCAGATGAACACACAATGCTGTTATTCCCATTATTACACATTATTTTCAGCTATTTGTTCTTACAATAAACAAATTGTTAGTTTTTTGGGTGTTTTTGCTGAATGCATGTCCAAAACGCTCAGTTTGATTTATATTTCTGGCAGAAATACTCCTTTCAATTTCAGTGGATGATATCAGATGTACCACATGGTGGCAATGTAGCATCACAGCAGCAACTGTCACTTATGTCACACTGTCTTCACAGCATTCTGACTACCGAGAATCCCAAACGACCCTCTGTTTAATTACAAGCTGTGTTGACATAGGGAGATTAAACTGATAATATTTAATGAGCACTTTGACATTTCGAAGTCACTTGTGGCTTTGAATGTATACTGTTTCATCTGAGATACTGTTCTGTGTATTTCTTCTGGTCCTTTCCACTTGATAGGATTATTAGCCAACTGTGCTGTATAGTCTCTTTGATGGAATACCGGTGTGTACTCAAGCAAAATCGAAGTATGCATCAGTTGCATAAGTGTTCAAAATCCATGTTAGCCAAAATGTGTATTAAGGGGGGAGTATGAGAATGCACTGTCCGCCAGATACACACACATTCATTGCTGCTGGAATTCTTACAAACTGAACATGCTGCCATTGTTTACTTGGAGCTCAACCCACGGGCCAAAAGCTCAGACCCGGAGATCGATATACTTTCAACATATCGACACCCCCGCACAAAGCCATAAGAACAACACTTCCCCAAAGCTGGAGTTTGGCCGGTCTTATGTGAGCTCAACCTGCGGCAGCTCTGAATCAGGCCAGGCCAGGATGGTGAGAGAAGGAGTTATGATCTCTATTATGTACAGTTTTACATGTCTAACAGTGCTGGCATTGCTAACGGGCTGCACAGCAGATGGCTCGGTTCTACCCAAGACGGAGAAACGCTTCACCGGGTGGCTGCGAAAGGAACAAGAGGTCAATCTGCGGCAGCAGCTCAACACTTCAGCCTTAAACACAGCCTTGGCCTATGAACCTTACCATGACCTGGCCACCAGAACCACTGCTGAGCCTGGGGTCCAGCAGCAGCAACAGCGCAACATCTTGTTCTCGCCTTTGGGCTTGGCGTCAGCTCTGGCCCTGCTATCCCGGGTGTCCGGGTCCGAGAGTCGGAGCCAGGCCCTGGAGGCGCTGGGGCTGGCAGCCAACTCTACAGAGCAGAGCGTGGAGGCCACCATATCAGCTCTTACAAACTTGCTACATAATCTCACTCTCCAGGAGGGAGGGGTTGAAGGTGGGGTTCAAAGGGCAGAGTCGGAGGCTGGAGCCGGAACAGAAGCTCGGATTGGGGCCACTGCAGGGGTGGAAATTAGAGGGGTAGATGGGGGAAACACAACTGATGTAGATGATGGAGCAGAGGGAAGGACTGGAACTGAGGATGGGTTTCACGCTGGGGGTCAGTTAAGAGTTTGGAGCGGCCTACATGTTCACGGAAAACGCTCATTAGACTATGAGAGTTTTTTGTCTGGGACTCAACACCCTGGAACGTCCACCTTCAACATCAGCTTTGAGACGTTGATGAAAGACTTGCAAGCCTCTGACAAACTTGAACTTAACAATTATGTGTATTTCAAAGGTAGCTTATTGTTGAACGGGTGATGAAAGTTGCGGTTGTTGTACATGCATATTCAAATTCTCAACACAAGCTTGGGAGGTATTACTGCACACTGAGGGTATGAACAATCGGACAGATGTATCATTTCTTAGCAAAAGAGAAACATATTCAAGTGAGAGCTTAGATGAAAACGAATGGCAGCTACACTGAACAAAAATATACGCAACACTTTTGTTTTCCTCCCATTTTTCACAAGTTGAAGTGAAAGATTGAAGACTTTTTAAATTGAGCAGAAATTTGTTAAGAACCGTGTTAGTGAGCTCTTCTTCTTTGCCAAGATAATCCATCCACCTGACAGGTGTGGCATGTCAAGATGCTGATAATACAGCATGATTATTGCACAGGTGTGCTTTGGACTGGTCACAGTAAAAGGCCACTCTAAAATGTGCAGTTTTATCACACGACACAATGCCACGGATGTTGCACGTTTTGAAGGAGCGTGCAATTGGCATGATGGCTGCAGCCAGAGCTGTTGCCCGTGAGTTGAATGTTGATTTCACTCCCACGAGTGTGTGTGTGTGTGAGGGGGTCCATTCCTCTTCAATGTTTGCGTGAAATTGCCGGATATTGACGGGAACTGGAACGTGCTGTTGTACACGTCGATCCACAACATCCCAAACATGCTCGATGGGTGACACGTCTGGTGGCAATGCAGGCCATGCAAGAACTGGGATGTTTTCAGCTGTCAGGAATTGCGTAGAGATCTTTTTCAATGTGGAGCTGCGCAACATGCAGTGATGGCGGCAGTGGAATGGCACGACAACGGGCCTCAGGGTCTTGTCACGGAATCTCCGAGCTTTCAAAATTGCCATCAATAAAATGCACCAGTGTTCATCAGTAAAGCGCTCGCCCACACAACACCATACAAGCTGTCTGCCATCTGCCCAGTACAGTGGAACCAGGATTCATCCATGAAGAGAACACTTCTCCAAAGTGCCGGACTCCATCGAAAGTGAGCATTTGCCCACTCGGATGCTGGTGAGGATGACAAGCACGCAAATGAGATTTCCTGTGGTGGTTTCTGACAGCAGAAAGTCTTTGGTTGTGCAAACCAACTATTGCGTCGCCTGTTTGGGTCTCAGACGATCATGCAGGTGAAGAAGCCAGATGTGGAGGTCCTGGGCTGGCGCGGTTACACGTGGTCTGCGGTTGTGAGGCCGGTTGGATGTTCGGCCAAAGTCTCTGAAACGACATTGGAGATGGATTATGGCAGGGTTACAGCTCTGGTGGACATTCCTGCAGCCGGCACGCCGACTGCACGCTCCCTCAAAACATCTGTGGCAAAGTGTTGTGTGATAAAACTGCACATTTTAGAGTGGCCTTTTATTGTGACCAGCCCAAAGCACATGCTGCTTAATTACCATCTTGATATCCCACACCTGTCAGGTGGAGGGATTATCTTGGAAAATTAGAAGAATCATTATCACAGATTTATTTTTTATTAAAAGGGCTCAAAACTTGAAAGAAATACAGTAACTATTTTGTGTGCACTCTTGTGAAAAAATGTGCGTGAAAACTAAAGTGTTGCATTTATATTTTTGTTCAGTGTAAAGTCAGTACACTTCGATTAATTTTAAGTGCTCATTGTGTCAACGCACACACGCTCACACACAATATGCACAGCATATTGAGCGCCTGCTTCTTCATCATCAGTCATTGTTTTTTATGAAGATCAGATGCTCAGTTGTGACAGTTGGTGGTTCAGGCAGCAGGTGCTTTTTGTGTGCAACTTCTATCTTTGCCAATTTATTTTCATATTGCATCTGTAACCTGTTCCCTTTATTGTTGACACATAAATCAGGTTGTCAGCCGTTTGAGCGGCGCCACACGGTGCCACGAAGCTTCCAGCTGAATGCTACCACGAGCGTGGAGGTTGCCATGATGTTCAGGGACGACTCTTCTGAGGTGATGATGCTGTACGACACCAACTGCTCAGCCACAGTGGTGCGGCTGGCCCAGTCGGAACGCCTGGCCTCACTGCTCCTGCTTCCTAAAGCCGAGCTGCAGCCCCTGGAGGACTGCCTCTCTGACAGCCGCATGAGCTTTTGGCTCAGCAACCTGAAGCCGGGGTAGGTGTCGAGCCCAAATTGTTGAACGTGAGCGAGGTGCAAACCATGTCAAGCTACCCTCTCGCTCACAGACTTCTGTGTCAACAGCTATAAAGGATGAATGGATAAGAAATTATTTCATTTTACCGTCCCTGTTTGAGTTGCATCAAGTTATGAATGAAGTGAATTTGGAAATGAAGCTTCAAAATGAGGCCAGGAGGAACTGTTTGGAAAAACACAGTGGCTGTAAAGCTAGAAAGGCCAAATTTTAAGGGGTGGTTTCACCCAAAGCGTGAACACCATAAGGGAACTCCATTCACCTCCATTGTATAGAGGCATAAATGCCAGAGAGGAATATCTCAAATCCTGGGCAAATAAAGCATGACTAGATACTACTAAGGCACGAGTAAGTGAGAAAATATGTTTGTATTGTTGCAAGGTGATTTTTGTGTTTTGGGTATGCCTGTGGTTTAGGTGGTTTGAATATGTGTGTATGAGCATATTAACCCAAAGGCTAGCATGTACAGTACATGCTGATCATGTTCTACTACACGCCCTCTTCAAAGTGTGTTTGCTTATCCTTGAGCGCATATTGATCAGTGTCATGGCACCGGTCGCCTGCACTCACTTGCCTTCTGTCGTTTGGTCGCATGATGAATGATGCTGAGTAGATTCTAAGTCAGCAGTAATTACTGCTCTCCGTACACCAGTGAGTGAAAGCCCGCAGTACGGGTCCCACAAGTTGTAACAAGACAACTTAGAGTGAAATCCATTCACGCATTGATTATTATTTTCACAGGCGGGCAGAAATCCTTTTCCCCAAGTTCCAAATGAGGAAATCCTACAGTTTGGAGAGCCTGCTGAGGAACTCCGGGGTATCATCTATTTTCTCAGACTCTGCAGACTTCTCAGGAATATCGCAGAAGACGCTGAGACTCGTCAAGGTGAAGAGAGAACAAGAATATCCTACTTGCTTTTTTCCTCCTCTCTCGTCCTCTGATTCACTCTCCTCATTCTTTCTCTCTCTTTTGTCTCACTTTTGTTCCCATGTCGTGACACTCAGGCTCCTCATGAGGTTATGCTGGAGGTGGAAGAGACCAAGTTAAAAGACGGGGGGAGACCCGACATCCTGCTGGACTTCTCCATCCCTCCCAGAATTACCTTCAACCGACCATTCATGCTCATAATCTATGACGACCTCACGGGGCTAGTCCTGCTCATAGGGAGAATTATTGATCCGACAGATGTCTAGACTAGAGTGAACATAACACTCTCCTTTTTGCTATTGGTAAAATACTGCATTCACTTTTATTAGCCTTGGTTTCTTTTGGTTTTTTAATTCCAGCAATTTCACTGACGTTGTGTTTTGTTTTACCTCCAGCTATCCAAACACTGCAGGATGATTTATACTTTATTTTTACATTTCCAAAAATGATTTTTTTAAAAACACATTGAAATGGAAGTAATTTAACCCTGTGACTGAATCTCTGCTCTTCTTGCAAAAACATAAAACACTTTTCTTACATTATGAAAGAATATTCTCTTTTGTCCTTTTCCTACTGCAATATCGTTTTTGCAAGAACACCTCGGCCTATTTGCCCCTCTCTCATAAAACAGTGTTACATTTTCCACATAGTAGTTGTTTTGTATCTCCTGGACGTTTCTGCCTCGGCATCAGACGGCCTTGTCGCAATGTTGTTTAGCTCATTGAGGAGATGATGAATTGGGGACAGTTCGATGAATAGGACAACATCTATCACACGTAACAGAAATGTCAGCCTATTAATCAAGAAGGGTCCAGCTGGCTCCTTCAAAAACCCCAGTTTTGTGAGCCAATAGGAAGAGTTTAGGGTCCCCCGGAGAAGAGGTGCATCACTGTTTATTACTATAGCCTTCTTCACCCCCAAGAACTTGTAACTCAGAAACTGACAATCCTACAAGCACGGCCACTTCATGCAGTGACTGACATGGGGCCAGATGTATTAAAGATGTGTAGGTACAAACAGTTTAAATGTATGCACACAGATTTCTGGAGCTGGTTTTGATAAGGAGGAGATTAAATATAAATTGAGACATTATAGAAAAACATTGTTCAGATTATTTGAGATATTCCCTGATGAGCTAAATTTAAAATGTAACTCCATTATTTGAGTGATTCATCTTATCATTTACATTTGAGCCCGCTGAAACGATCTTTTGATTTCACCCTCAGTTGTGACGCACTTTGTAAATTCAGTTTCAATTGAGCTCTTTATTAATCGTTGATCGTTCTCTGACATTTAATAATAATGAGTGCAATATCACCGCCGACAGTGGTTTACAGGTACGTGTGATGAATTAATGGTGCGGGCGCTTTAAATAGCCACAGCCGTCTGTGACTGTCGTGCTTAATGACAGCTGCTCTGTTGCTGTTGGTGATCCTCACTGATGCCGCACAGTCGGTTCTTCTCAGTGACAGGTCTAAGGAGTGGTGGAGCAGCCAGATGTTTCTACATCTAACTACAGGAGTGAAAAAACAGAACCAGGCACACGCACAGAGTACTTTTTTTTAATAGGCTACTCATTTGTTGCACAACTTATTCTGGCATTTTTTATTTGACCAACCGAGTGCAGCATTATGAATGGTTTCCAGGACAAATTCTCCAAATATTGTGAACTGTTATCACCATATTTAAATGATAATTGCCCCTCTGTGATGGCCAGCTTTTCATCCCACCTTGACAATAGGAAACACTTGACATATAAGAACATTGCAGGTGTACCCCTGCCTGAAATAGAATGTAATAATACTACTGACAAAAGCTAGCTAACGACAGTGTTAGGAGTGAAAAAATATTTTGCTAAATTTGTCAGGGTTTAGGCTATGCCTCTATCCCTCCTTTTGTTTCCTGCCGTTCTCTCCTTGTGTTTCTTGTTTGTCCCCGTGTCCGTCTGTGGTTGTGTGTGTGTAGCTGGGCGTGGCTTCCTGGTCTCTCCTTCCATTCCACCTGCACGCCTGTTTCTCATCTGCCAGTCAACCCATCAAGACACTGCAGTTTAAAAGGCCGGCTCATTCTTCCAGACTCTGCCAGATCGTTCCGTCACCTTTTGTGTTTTCACCCAGCCTGCTGCCCTGTTTGCCAGCCACGTCCAGCTACTCTTTCACCACCGGTTACCAGCTCAAGCTCCAGACAACTCCGACCAGTTTTCCTTGGAAATAGACCTTCTAAACATTCCCTGGTTTCCTGTACTGTGTGCTGCTTTTAGGTTCAAATGAACAATCTCCCATCGTTACAACAGAATTAGCCAATTAAATGAATCCTCTTCAGCACATATTATGGTTTTTCATTAAAAAAAAACATCCTATTTTTTAGAAGATAGGGGCTCTCTGATAATGCATCATGATAGATTTAGAACTATTCATTAAATGAAATACATTACACAATAAGAATTCTTTTCATTTGTTTTATATTTGTTCAGAGCATTTGTACTGCGCAGCAAGCACAGTTTTACATCTCTATTTTCAACCTTTTAGTTATGAAGTATTAAGTTTTCCTTGAGTATGAAGATCAAGTAGTTTGTGAAAAATGGTGTGTCAGATTTATCAGGCTACGGCCGTTATTGCAATATGTCAAAAACATATTTGATCAACAATTAGTTGTTGAGGTTTGAGGATTTCTTTCATGTTTCCCTGCGTACTTTCTTTAAATATGTGACGATTCATGCAAGCATGAAGATATGTGATGCAAACGGTTACAAACAAACACATTTATTTAGAACAGCCCATTATCTCACTAAAGCTGTGCTGAGCGAGTTGTGTTGCATCAGTGAAGAAACAGAGAAGAGGGGCTGGTCTTGGTTAATTTTTGACCAAACTGTCAGCTGACTCTCACAGCTCCTGTATATAATGGGGGAAGTTTCTGGCAAACTGTCTGCAGCAAAGAGGACATCAGAGGTAAGCATGGCAATTTATTGAAATATGCAAATATTTTTATTTAACTTTAAACTTTAGATGTGCTCGACTTGCATGCAAAAAGTCTGGTTTGAAATTAAGCCTTGAAGGCATGGTGAGATAAATCATTTATATCAGCGTGTCATGTTTAAAAGGTACTGAGCCATGAGCTATCGTCCACTTGTTAAAAAACATGATATAATACTCCTATAACATACTGTGGTTGAGCCCAACTAACCTTCTCTGGTTTCCCTGGACAGGCTGTAAAGATGCGTGGTATCATTGCTAGTTGCACACTTGCAGCACTGCTGCTGGCTGTAGCCTGGGCAAACCACCACGACCACGACCACCACCACGACCACCACCACGACCACGACCACCACCACGACCACGACCACGACCACGACCACCACCACCACAACCACCACCACCACCACCACCACCACCACAATGGCCATGGAGAGACCTGCAACATACTGTCCCATCCCAATGCTGACTTCGGCTTTGCACTCTACAAAAGTCTGAATGCCAAGGCTGCTGCCGGGAAGAACATCTTCTTCTCACCGCTGGGCATCTCCTCCGCCATGGCCATGCTGTCCAGAGGGGCCAGTGGTGAAACCCAAAATCAGCTGGTCTCCGCCTTGGGCTACAGTGGTTTCAACCAGTCTCAGATCGATGAAGCGTATGCGCATCTATTCCACATGCTTTCGCCCAGCGAGAGGAACCAGGAGTTGTTTCTCGGGAACGCTGCAGCGGTGCGTGAGGGCTTCAGTCCTCTGAACAGGTACCTGAATGATGTCAAAGACCACTACGCTGGAAAGATCTTCAAAGTCAACTTTAACGAACCCGCTTCTGCTGCAGCCGAGATCAACAGATACATCGCGAGCAACACGCGAGACATGATCAAAGACCAAGTGAAGGACCTGGACCCTGACACGGCCATGGTGCTGATCAACTACATCTATTTCAAAGGTAGGACACAAACAGAGAACGCATCATGTATGCAGATAGCAGGCTCCTTTGATGAATACATTGAGACGCACCATTGATACGGTTCATATCAACTTTTGTAGTTTAGTTCAAGGACAGAGCATGCCAAAGATATGTAAATGTCTGAAAGATATGATAAGGCTAAACAAGTAGTCACGGTCCTTTGAGTTGACATGCAGCGTTGCTTTCATCTTTCCCCCCTCCTCTGCCTCATAACAGGAGAGTGGGAGAAACCCTTTGATGGTAACCTGACAGAGAAGTCCGACTTCCACATGGACGAAACCACCAAGGTTAAGGTTGATATGATGAAGAGGTCAGGTCGCTATGACTTCTACCAGGATGCTGACAACCACACCACCGTCATCATGCTGCCTTACAAGGGCAACACCTCCATGATGATCGTCCTTCCCGATGAAGGCAAGATGAAGGAGGTGGAGGGCTACATCAACAAGGACTACCTCAGGCACTGGCATCAATCACTCTACAGGAAGTAAGAGATGAATTTGATTTTTTCTTTTGAATCATATCCTCGTGGTTGTAAAGTGTGTCGTAAGCTAGTGATTGAAAAAAATGCTGGTTCACCTGGATCTGATTTGTCCATATTTAGCACCGCTAAAGTCAAATGAACAAGCTGTAAATCAACTGTACATCCGAGTGATTCTGACCCGGGTGATGTTCTGTTTCGCAGTTCTGTGGATCTGTACCTGCCAAAATTTTCCATCAATGCTGATGCCTCCCTGGAAAGCACACTGAAGGAAATGGGCATTATCGACGCTTTTTCAGACAAAGCTGATTTCTCTGAAATATCCGACGAGGTCAAGCTCAAAGTCTCTAAGGTAGGAGAGGCTTCACATTTGTTATGTGAATTGAAAAATGTAGGAATATGCCTATGTAATGACAGGAATGTTCACGAACACATGTATACATGAGTATTTGTTGCAAAGACCAGTTTTCCAAGAGCTGTCCTCTTAGAAGAAGACACAAGCCCCTTTTAAGCAGCCTGTTCAATGCGGGCCTGTTGCGCCTCGCTGTCTGTATAAACGTCATAGAGGCATAATGGGGGGGTCAAAGGAACGACGAGACAGGGCTGTGACGTTTTGTATGACACGCATGTAAAACGTCACACTAGACTCGTCACGCCTCTTTTAATTGCGGAATTCCGGCTTGCTATCTAAATAGCACACAGTGTTTTTCAGTGTAAATAAACAAAGGCTGCATAGAGGAGGGTCTTTGTTGCGGCAATATTGTGCAATCTCTGCGTAAGAAGGGCTAAAGATGATTTCCTCCGGGTTTCCTCCACAGGTGTCCCACCGGGCCGTGCTGAATGTAGATGAAAAAGGAACAACGGCAGCGGGCAGCACCACCATCGAGATAATGCCCATGAGAATGCCCGAAATCATGAAACTTGACAGACCCTTCTTTGTCTTCATCCTGGAGGACTCCACTAGGAGCATCTTCTTCATGGGCAAGATCAACAACCCCACATCCATGTAAAGATGCCGGGGAAACGAACGGGACATTTGTTACCTGTTGTAAATTTTAGTAGCCTCAGGACATTAGCTAATTTTTTTTACCTCGGCATCTGAGACCCCTGTAGAGATGTCACAGTGATATTTAGAACATTGTGGGAATGATGAGTGCAGAATAGAAATAATATTAGCCTATTAATCTGCTTGTAGTCTGTCAGCATGACACATATATTGCAATCTGTCATCTGAACCTGAATAATAGGTGTATAAACGTCAAAATATATATTGAACCCAGCTGGTGGTTGTATATGATACAACCATTGGCAGATACATCGCTCGAAGCATCTGCAAACACATTGAGCTAATGTGTTGGTTATTGTGCTATTGCTGTCTCAACATTGTTGAATATGAAGGGAAATAAAGACTTGTCATGAACAACTGGCACTTCATGTTATTTTAATCTTGCTATCTAACACTACCAATTAATGCTAAATGACTTAGACTGACAGTTCTGAATGAGTCTATTTATATTTCCATCAAAGCCCACTGATTTCTGGTGTATTATTTGATTTCTTTTGGACCTCCCCTACACATAAGACCAGTGACACAACTCACATAATCCATATTTATCCACTTTCATTACACTGCTTCCATTGTATTATACTTTTTTATATGTATTATATATATATATATATATCTCACTTTCAAATAGTCTATTTTGGGTTGGACATTTGGAAATATTTATCCTTCTGTAATGTTCTCCTACTTTATACTGAACTTATAAACATTATGCATATATAGAACATTTTATATAATTATTTATTATTATTTGCTTCTACTAGAGATGGTAACAACACATTTCACTACACACTGAACTTGCGTGATTGAGTAGATGACAAAATTTGACAGACACTTATGTAACCTTCAGTTACATTTTCTACATTGCACACTGCAGCGTTTTGGGGGGATTTTAGCTCTCATGACCTCAGTTTGCTCAATGAGACGACACAATCGTTCACGAATGACAGAAATGTTAGTCTGATAATCTGTTTGTGCTCTTTCAGAATGACAATTTCCGAGTATCTGAACCTGGCCTGGTGTCTAAAGGTCTAAGCACATCACTGTTTGTACCCACAGACTTTTAAATATCGTTAGTAATGTATTACAAAGCTGACACACTGAGCCAACTTAGCTGTTATTGAGGAATTGTTTCAACATGTTTCAATATGAAGCAAAAAATCAACTGGCATTGTTTGTGTTATTTATGTATTATAAACCCTGGTAGCTATATGATTCACAGGACTAATGCTGTTCATGGAAAAGAAGTCTTTCTGTTCGTTTGTTTTTGTAATTATGTGATGATTACTGTTGTGTGTATACAACTGTTAGACCAGAACTCACCAGCGGTTCTTTACCCCAGTTGTGCCGAATGATTTTTGTGTTGTAGTGACAAATCTCTCAGCACAGACGGCTGCTCCTCGTTAATTTTTAATAGATCCGTCTGCTGACTCTCTTCTATCTGCTGAATATAACGGCGAAGACTGTGCCAAACTGTAGCAAAGAGGACATTAATGCTAAGCATGAAAAATGCAGTGTTATATATATATATATATATATATATATATATATATATATATATATATATATATATATATCTAAATTTTT
>JBBPCS010000238.1:1996870-2024173 GCA_037974645.1 Hollardia meadi
TTCTGTTCGGATCCGATGTACTTTACTTTGTGAACGTACAGACGTATAGGGAGGAGAGAGTGGACAGAAACAACCGGCTGCTCAGAGTAGCACTGAACTCACGCCATTGGTGACACACACGCCATCGGTGCTGCGCAAGGCGAGAGCAACGCCCCCTGATGACATAGCCACTCCTACACTCCTACACTGACCAATCCCGCAACTTCACCACTTACTTACTCAGTCAGCCACAGAGCAACCCATAGGGCTGGCCCTCTGCGGTCCAGCCAAAAAAGATGATGATGATAATACATGATAATCATCATCATAATTTTTTTTAATATGTATCCAATTCATTAAATTATTTTCGTAATTTTCACTTGAGACGGTTTGTCCGGCCTCTAAATATCTAATCAGCCGCAGTGTGAAGTCGTGTTTCATGGAGCTCCGCCTCTCTTGGGGCGATATCAGTCTGACTGAAAATCATCCTGAGCGCTCTCATAGATACGGAAGCCCTAAGCGGTCATACATTCATACATTTTATTTCCTTCAGTGTAGCAATGTTGTCAGAGGAGCAGGAGCATATTGATCACCGCATCATATATCTCTTCAATCAAGGCCTGACACAGGCTGAAATAGCTTTATCTCGAGATCTCGAGAAAATTATCCCGTTATCGCGGGAAAACAACATTTGTTATCTTGAGATAATGACATGACCGGGATGGCTCGCCCCAACGTGTTGTCGTCATACCTAACGTGCTGGTGCATTCAGGTGCCCCTCGGATGGTCCCATTTTCCGAGTTGGGATGTCGTTCGTCGGTACTTCGGTATGTTCATAAGCTTTTTAAGTCGTAATGTGGAGACAACATGGACGCTAAAAAGATGTGTTGTATTTTAGTTAAAGATTTAAAAACACGTCGACATCGGTTTCCAGTCAAATATTGCTTTACGATCGGAAACTCGTTTTTCCGATTATTCAGACATCGCATGAAGCAGCGCAACTGCGCAAACGGTCACATTGAAGATCAAGATGGCGAACGTAACAGCTCACAGGAGCAACTCGATCCAGTCTTTGAAAGAAATCCCATTCACCCGTCGCAGTGATCCGGACAAATTGGCAACTAAGGAATTAGGACCACCCATAATTCAAATTCACCCATTGAACGGGTCACCTCAGCCATCATCGCAACAATTGCCCACCTGAGAAATTTGGCAGGAGCCGCCACTGGTATCAGGCATCAGATCAGCTTAGTCTAGCTTAGTCTTCGTTTGCAGGAACCTATTTTTAATTCTGTTTCATTCCTTTTAGTGATGGTCAGCCTTTCAGCTGTGCAGAATAGGTCTAAAAGTCAGAGCATGCACTGGCCTGTTGAAATGTGAAATATCCACGTGTCTTTGTGGAGTTGTACAGGTCAGTCATCCATCACACACCCGAACCTTAATTATACTTTAAAAAGAAATATAATTTTCCCCCACTGAGCGGTTAACAAAGCTTATGTCTTGTGAAAACATCTATGTGAGGTTTCATTCAGTTGGATGTCTGTTGTATCAGTGTGTGTAAACTAAAATAGAGGATTGTAAAGGTATAAAGGAGAAAACACACTCACAGTATGATCCAATCAGCAGTAAAACACTCCCAACCGTGAACATGTTGTTAAGACCGCACTCAAAGAAAATATAGTCTTCATAAAAACAGAAAAATGGCAGAGACAGTTCAATAATAACACACACAAGCACATACACTGGAGATTAAAAAAAATGTTTTTTGGCTCTTTCATAAGTCTGTTCACCGTCGTCACTCGTCAAAATGTAATATTGCACAATGCACAACAGTAGACAGGGTTTTATTTAGAGCACAGGGGCCAGGACCTTCATACAATTTTGAGGTAATGAAATTGAGTTAGCAAAAAAATAAAAAATGAAAGATTCATTTTGAGGAATTTATATTAGCCTTGGCTTTACAGAATGAGTCATTCTTTAAGCTTGTGATTCATCAAACAACTTTAACCTGGCCCGGCAATTCTCATATTTCACCCATGACTTATGGGAAAAAGAGGGAAGTTCATTCATCCTACCTTATGACAAATGTCTGGCCAGAGCGCCACACTTAATTATCGAATACTTTACCTGCTCTCTGTGATCAATACTTAATTACGCCAGCTTTGCCTTGTTTGGTGGATTATTGGTGGGAAAAAATGGGTTGTTTGAGAGCTGAGAGCCGCCCAGCAGGCTTATAAAGACAGAAACTATTGGAGTGATCAGTAACCATGCATCATTACTCCGCAGTCGATGGTAACAAAGTGTCTTGGATCGTGCTTAACGACATTAGAGGCAGAGAATAGGGAGAGGGACAGCAGATGCTTAGTTTGTTAGCCAGGACACTACTGGTGTAACTGTGTAAGCTAGGCCACCGAAGTGCTATAATGTGCCTGGCAAAAAGACGACAGGACATTAATAATCCTGGTATAAAACATATGCTTCTGTTTACAGCTTGGACGCTGCTTTGAGGAATGTGTAATTAATAAAAAGAATTGATGTGTCGCCTTGTTGACCTAAGGATTTAGAACTACGTTCCATTAGAGTTTAAGTATACTGAGAATACGTACAATTCATTCTAATGACATAAGGATTTTAAGGACATTTTTCCAGTGATGGCCAGTCTCCCTCAGTTTTACTCGTGCTGGCAGCATAGCAATCAGTCAGACCTTTTGTAGGTACAACAGTTATGGCATCCATCCAATAACTGTTGAAATATGTCAGTCTGGACCAAACATGCAGGGTCCCCACAAGAAGAACAAGCCCTTTTTGATCTTTAGTAACTTGTTTTGACAACTGTTGTATTGATTGCCATTAAATGTATTTGCGGTCTTGAGTTCCCGCCCATACACCCGCCCGCTTAATCGCGAGCAGGGTTCACCTGTCAACCATGACGTTTCACCCTGTTTTTATAGCATCAAATAACTAATTAAAACCAAACCGATCAGAAAAATGAACACTTGAACAAACATCAGCGTGATATGTATTTAAGGTGTAGTTTGAGTTTTTAGTGTGGCCCATGTCCTACTTGATATTATTGAGGGGGAGGAGTTAATGACCTATACTGCAGCCCACCACCAGGGGGCGATCGAGATGTTTTGGCTTCACTTGTGGGGAGCTCTCATGTCGTCCATCTTTATATACAATCAATGGGTGAGCCCCTTCGTTTTCCTCTAGCACCACCTTGAGGTTCACATCTGTCTTCCAAGTAGTTTCTTTGCCTAAACTTAACCAAACATCACCAACGTTTTCCTACATAAAATGTTTGTTTTTTTGCCTTAACCAAAGTAACCTAGACCTCGCTCCATGTGCGTCGTATCCTGACGCACATGGAGCGAGCCTTTGCGTGACACCCAGAGACGCTAAAGGGAAGACTTAGCATGTCAGTCATGGACGGCAAAGGCTACCTAAACTGATTTTAAAATGTTGTTGGAAAAAGATCTTTATACCACTTCTCACATAAATTAACTGAAGAACACTTGTGATTTTTTCTTAGAATGCCCCTGCAGACACTGAGTACATAATACTGTAAATGCAAGGGCATTTATCTGGGGGCAACAGGCTTAATCACCATTGTTTTACTTCATTTGGTGATAGATAGGGACTTAACATTTATTTGAATGAAAATCTTCAAGATTATTACATTAAGTACAGTGTCACAATGGTGCTGGCTGCCTTTGCTCTCCACATGCCGGTCTCAATAAATTAAAAATGCCTTGACATAGATGTGCCCTCTCCACAAAAATTATGTGCTATGAGACTTCAATTAACTGCACAAGTTTTCAACCTTGAGAGTCTGTCACTTTCTGATTTTATATACTGACCTCTACACATAATGTACATGATATGAATACGCCTCCCAACTCCCTGTGAATAACATCCCTGGTAAATTTGAACAAATCACCACTTAAAGACAAGCTATAGTGGAAATTATCCCTCCCATCAACCTGTCCTTTCTTTCTCGCTTTTCTCAAGGGCAGAGGCAGGTGTTAATAAGACTCATTTAGCACAATGCAGCACAGGAAGGCTCACCAGAATGCAAAGATAACGAGATAACGAGATAATAAGATTGCTTTGAAGTAAAAAAAAAAAAAAAATCCAGTAAATATTCCTGGGCTGTCACATGTGTTTTTTTTTTCACAGAGCGTGTTTAATCAGCGCTCATCAACATTCACAATGCAAGGGGTTCATCCTTTAGAATTTAAACAAGGGTAAAATATATGGCTGATGATACAAGACGCTATACTATACGCAATATTTTTTTATCACAGGATGGCAAGTCATGAATAATTAGTGAGCGCGAAACATTGTTCATGCAATCATAGCAAACACTGACGTCAAACACTTTAACAGCCACACAAGTGTGAAAGTTGCTATAGGCGTCGATACTCAGTACCATAGACTGGATAATAAATATCGGACAGAGCAGCTATGATGTCATCCATAGGTTTATAAAGAAGAACTAGATCCCGAATGCAAAGATGGCGCCTATTCAATCCAATGAGAATTGCTTGCCTGGCGCACACGCCAAAAAAGTTTTCTAGCTTCTGGGTTTACTTCCTGGTTATCCCATTGAGTACGTGCAGTAGCGAGTTCCTGGTCGGCCCATAGACTTTACATTGTGATGACGTTGGAGATGTTTAGATGTTTATCCGGTCGTCGCTATCTTAGCTTTGCTAATCCACAAATGGGCAAACAGGTGGAGCACGGGTGAGCCGGTCTTAACACCACGCTTACATTTCTACGCTATGAATTCATTACTGCTTTTATGTACTAGAATATCATGTACGTTTTCATACGAAAGCTTTCTGCCAGAAAGCCCTTTCTGACTTGAGGAAGTCAGGTGATGTAATGAAAAGAGTCCAGATGGGAAGCAGATCGTGGTAGATGATTGGGTCAAACACAGGACTTTCACTCAGGAGATTATTGTTATATTGGGTTAAAGTTGATGTTTTCACGACGTTAATCGCATGTTAGAGAGGATTTCCGCTATCTTCCCCCATGTTCCTACTCTGCATTTATATATACACAATGATTACATATTCATGAGTTGCCTTCATCATCCTGGGAAAAAATATTGCCTACAGTATATCCTGAAAAGCATTACAGGAAATGAAATCAGTGTTTCCGAAAGTTATTACGACGTAAGAAATCATATTAGTAGTTTAATAAGAGGCCACACTAGGAAGCTAGTTTCTCAGATGTGTTCATCGTGTGTTTCCTCTGAATATCTAGATAAAGCATGTGCTGTTTTCCAGACCAGCTATTTTATATGTTCATCAAAGGGAATAAATAAAGTTCAGTGTGGTCAAGGGCTGAACATCTACGCTTGTACCAGATCAATTATAGATTAAAGACTTTGGTTTGTTTGCTTGTTTAGTTTTTTTTCCCGACGTGTTCTCTCCTGTAAAGATGTGATTGATTTATATATTTAAAAAATGTTTGTGTGTGTGTGTGCATGTGTGTGGCCTTGCAGCAGCATGTTGGCAGGTGTAGATACTGTGTATGCATCAGTGTTTGGAAACCAGAACAATTAGAGCGTAGCTGTGAAGCCTGGGGAGAGGGAGGGAGTTGATACGTTTACATTTTACGCTGCTTTGCACATTGAGTTCCGAAATTCTTTTAGATTCACAAACAAAAATAATACCAGACTGACCACATTACCCCCACCTCACCTGGACTGTGGGAGAAACATATCAAGCAGTCGGCTCCTGTCAAGTCAATAGATTTTTAGAAACCATGGCTACGCTTGTCAGCTTTAGCTGATTGCCTGACATATTTCCTCAGTGTCTCTTGGCTAATCTAAAGTTGTCAGTTCTCCAGACGTGGCTGTTGAAGCCATGCCCCCGGTCGTTCAGTTAATTCCCCGTACAGCCTGACGTTTTTTTCTTCCTTACCTGGACTCAGGCCAGTTCTGTCAGCCCTGATGTCTCTATTGCCCAAAGTGGCTGTGTCTATCTGGCTCTGGCCTTGGCACATTAGAGTCTCTCTCCTCTCTCTGTCCCTCTACTTCCCTCCTGGGTCCCTGACCTCCCTTTATTTCTCTCTCTCTCCCTCCCTCCCCCCTCTATTCAATCTTTTCCTCTTTCATCCCAATCTATTTTGCCCCTCAGCCCCTCTTGCAAAACCTTCCTCTCCCTCTCTGAACTTTTGCAGCATCCCAGAGGTACTGCAGCCGAACAGACAGCAGTGCCATATCAGACACTGTCAGACATATGGAAGAATGCTGAGTGCCAAAGCTGGGTGACTTCACCTCAGCAGCAAAGTGCCAACGATGCATAACTGATAAAAAAAAAAGAAAGAAAACGTTATGGGGGCGAAGGTAAATTTGCCGCAAGTGGCATAAAACACTTGCTAAAGCAGCTTGGACAGAAGAGGTTGTTTTATATAAAGATCAGACGCTCTGTATTCTCTCTCAGAGTAGCTCGCCTGATGCAAATCGATAAAGTAATTTTCCCCCAGACTTGTTGTAATTAACAATCTGCCATGTGTGCTCAGGGGAACTGCTGCATTTGAATAGAAGCGACTTCCAGCTGCTGCTGCGACGCCTGTGATTTTAGAAGTTTAAGACAGCAAGGCAAGACAGGCTCTATATGAGTAAGCATTTAACACAGCCCACGCACTCGTTAGCTATGCTTGTTCTGTAGTCTGCATCCTTTAAACAGATTCCAGCTGACATAAAGGGCTAATGTATTTAAGTGGAGTGTTTTTTTGTTTTTTTTTTAGGATAATTACACCCCCCTACAATAAACAAATTCCAATATTAATTAATCAAAAACCATTGCCTGAAACTCTTACATCTGTGTACATTAGGAAGCCATAAAAATAGGCAAAACAGGTTTTGGTTTCCGAGTTTTCCAAAGGATCTGGGGAGATGTTATGTAACCGGATGACTAATAAACAACAGATAAACAAGTGTTCATGTTTTAAACATTAAGAACAGCAACTTACTTAACTTGAAAAATGCATCTCTGCATCTTCTTGTCATCCAATCATTTTTAAACTATAATTCAGGGCCAAGCAATAATTTGGGTTTGTTGCTTTCTGTGGAATTACATGACAAGAAATGACCAGGGCCCACTAACCTGTGACTTAGGGGTTGGAGTTGTGGTGATAAAAGTTATTTACATTGTGTGTCTTATTAGCTACCAGCTAGCCACTGGTAGCCTTGCCTACAGTTGGTTGCTAAGCCATCTATTTGGGAGGAGACTCAGGAAATGCTGCGTGCAGTAAATCACTGAGCTAACGTCAGCTGTTGATGGTCAATAAGTACCTTAGGGTGGCTGCTTGTTACACCACAATGCCCTGTGTGGTATTTTTTACATGTTAAATATAGAAAATGTGATGTTTGTGTGTGTGTGGAAGAGTTTGAGTTGGTGTTGGAGTTATGAAAGTGAAGAAAAACATTTGCTAAGCCATCTCCACTGGAGGTCCACTTACTTCCTTGTTCTGGACCATCCATCAAACGGGAGGTTTATTTTATTTTCATTATTCTGAGCACCGAGGCCTCCTCATACATATCGGCTTAAAGGTGAGTTTCACAGTTCATCTTTGGCCTTGGAAGCAGCAAATTGCCACTACAGGTTGAAACTCATCATGACGAAGACGGTTCCAGAACAAGTGAACAAGGGGCCGCCTTGAGTGAAACTTGTCGCCAAGGTCAAGAATGAACCAGTCAAGCTGCTGGATTATAAAATGAATAGAGCAAAGATATTCATATTGATATATAGTGATAAGAATTTTGACCATATCAGCATGATAACACATTGAATCAGTCACTGAAATGACTGAATGTCATACGCCATTAATAATATTCCTGAGAAACACTCATGAACATAAAAAGCAGAGCAATCAAAGGCAGCCTGAGATGTATGAGTTTATTGACATATAATCAGCATAATTATAATAATAAATGAAATAAGTGCCTGCATAACGTTTCCAGATGATCACTTTCATTTCCTCAGAAATGTCTCTCTTTACAGACTCGTCATTCCAGAAAGACAACTCTCCATTCATGAGGAATAAGCAGCCGCAAACACAGCACTGGTATTAGCCATGTGCCAAACAGCCCACTGACTGTGCATTAAATATGCTTTTCGCTTGAAATACACTGAAGAGGTAAATCCAGGTAAAAGCCATTATCCCTCACTGATTTGCCTCATTAAATCCATGCTAATCACCGAGGAGGAGACGTAAATGAAGAGCAGCAATGGGATTTCGAAGCTTGGAGACAGTCGTGCAAAAATGGGCTTCGACTCCATAATAGAACGATATTCTCAATACTTTTTCATACAATTTTAACATTTAGAAAAAGAGAGGTATGGACAAAAATGTGTGTAATTTAAAGGGAAAAAAAAGACTAAAATAATAAAAATCTATCACTCACTATAACAATTGAGGATTGTTTTTGACGTATTTCCTGACCTTTCTTTACCTTAACTGCAGAATGCACCAGGCTTTTATTAGAAACAGGCCTATAATAGGAGACATGCCTTTATTTCTATATCCTTCTATTTGATTTCATTTTCAACTAATAATATCACAACATCAACCCATCAATCAATCAATCTTCAACACCACGTAAGAGCTCATATTTCATTTCAGAAGGCTGAGTGTGGAGCAGGCTTCACTGATTACTGTAAAAAAACAAAACAACAACAACAGTTTTATTCACAGATTTTGGTGAAACTGGATCATATTTTCTAGAGAAATTTTCTCTGGTTGTCCCTCCGATGTCCTCCAGCTGCTCTGCCTGAACTTTCCTGATTAATTGATGGCTTTACTTTGGCTGGTGAACACGGAGCGTAGACCGGACACAGCCTCCGAGACGAGCTGACAAAATCCAGCACAGAGGTGGCTTATTTATTTTGTGCAGGCCTTTATCTGAGACGTCTTTTATTCAGTTACTAGCTTTTATTTCAGGAAATACGGTATAAATGTATAGAGAGAGACAGATTCAGACAGACAGCCTGCTTTATTGCACTACCTTAATAATTTTTTTAATGTCCCTCCTACAGTTCAGACCTGGAACAAGGCTATATGGTCATCGATTTTTCTCAGTGTAGATTGTTCCCACGCTACATTGCTATAGTATTAATTTGGGGTGGCCAATCAGTTTCAGGTGTGGAATTTGGACACCCTGGGAACCCGTTTGTCTCCACCTCAGTTTGTGCATTCAGTGCAGGTCCTAGATATGAGCTCAGCTGAGCGTTTATGGGGGATTTTGAGACGATGTGTGAAATGGAGGCTTTCGCTCCCACCATAAAAATGGAGAGTCCAGGTGATCAGTCAAATTTATGTTAGTGTAGAATTACATATTTCTCTCGCCTCCTGTGAAATGAACTGACCACAACAGCACTGAGGGGAAGTGATGCCGTTTAAAACGGCAGTCTATTCAGAATATGCGGTTTAATCTGTTTATAGGTAATAACGGATTGCATGTGGAAGTGTCCCTAACGAGTCTATGAAATTATCTGTGAAGCCACAAAACTGCAGCAATAACTAAACGGTAGCTGCAAAGATCTGGTTTCATTTTGGTCCCTTGGGGAGTTATATGGCTATGAAATCTGAATCATTGACTCCTGAGAGAGGCTGAGAGAACTGTGACTATATTGCCTCTCGATATTTGTGTGTGTGTGAAGGTTTAATTTTACCACCGACATGAGGGATGATGTCATCTAGAGACACTCTGGAAATAACAAGCTGTTCCACCTGGCAGCGTTGGCAGAGAAAGAGAAAAGTCGTACCGTCTTTCAATCTGGATCTCGCCTCACTGTGCATACACTGAAGGGCATTGCCTCCCTTTTCCTCACTTCCTCTCTCTCTTTTGTATGTCAGGTGGACTGCTGATTGGCAGTTTGATGGAGTGAAATACAACAGTGAGAAGAAGTGAGATCTGACCGGGCACACATTCGATGCTTCACTGTCCGCAAATTCTGCCAGGGGAAGCAGCAAACAACAAGCGGTTTCACCAAGACCAGGCAATCGGGCCAACATATAAACAAGATAAACAATGTCTCCAGGGTAAGCGGGGGGAGCAGAGGAGGCAGGGAAGTGCTGTGTTTGTTCTCTGATCGATGCCATACATAGTGCATGAGTTCCCTAAGAACTATGGGTAGAAGTTTTTCACTGCTATATGACAGTTCAGACAAAGGGAGAGATCTGCTATTGAGATGAGGTTGAATGAAGATAAAATGTAAGAAGCATTGTGTGCGTGAGAGGCAGTGAGAGTTTCCCATCTCAGATAATAAAATGTGATGTTAGCCCATATCGATCCCAGAGTTGAGCCAAGCAAAGGCCAGGGACGGGCCTGCTTTTACGTGGGGAAATAAAGGGTGAAAACCAAAACATTTTCAATGAATCATATCCCTCCACAGCGGTTTGATTCCCTCCATTCAACCCTGGCTATTGCAGAGCCCTCAGAGAAAATTAAAAGACAAAATTGCCTTCATAAATATTAATCTGTGTAAGACAGAGGTTGTGCCCTTCACAATTATTCATGCTCTCTGAGCGCATTTGTCAAGAGTAAACAGTATACTCCTGTTTACCTAATGCAGAGCATTCGGTAGGTGAATGGGGATAATTGATGCCCTGGCATTTTATTCCTAAGGATGTAATTAAACAGTTTGCTGTGGAACACGTTCATTTCTCTCTTTCGTACTTCGTTCTCGCGCACACGTTCACACAACGTGCGAAGTACACACCTGAACTCTTATCCGTTTCTTCAACAGCGGTGCCTTGGTTCACTTGGAATTAAAGGTGGAATGAGAGTTAATTTCACAGCATTTTGGCATGTTATTTTCACTGTGGGGCCTGCAAGAGGCAGATGGCTGGTGCCTTCATGACTTTGTTTTTTTTTTTGTGAGGGGTGTGTGTGTGTGTGTGTGTGTGTGTATTAGCTGCTTGCTTAAGTGTGACGGAATCATTCCTGAGCAGAAAATAAAGTCAGTAATGCCTTTCTATATGCCTTTCTGTGCTGTTATTGTTCATGAAGTATGAATTACAATTGTCTGCACAACTGGTTTTACTCTCAAATATTTTACACTGGAATGTGCAACATGGATAAAATGTTTCTGTCAAGATATATATATATAATGTTATATATATTGTGGTCTTGTAAATATTCTGTTTATTCCAATGAGGAACTGTTTAATAGATGAAATAACCAGGTCATCTCTTTTTAGCTGATCCAGTGAATTAAATACCAGAGAAATTAAAGACTTAATTCAATTCAAACTTTTTTTCAGACTAAAAACAAAAGAAGAATAAAAGAAAACAAAACAACCACAAACAATGGTTCATATGAAGATTCTACCTCGCCAGTGTTTTCTAATGTAAGCCTGGATGAGCAGCTCTTCTGAGGGTTGGTTAAAGCTTTTAAGATGCAATTCTCAGACTCATCCAAACGCCACATTAAATTGTACATGTCTCAGATGTGCCTCACATGGAAGAATAGCAGAAAACAAACAACTGACAACTGAAGCAGCAACCTCATTGCATCATTATAAGCAACCATGAGCCTCCGCACACTACTTTTCCTGTAGTATAAAGCCAAACTGCAGAACGCAACCAGCCGCTCACCAAGCTTCACTCACTTTCCTTGATGTTGCTCAGTCTCTCCTTTCTCCTGCAGCAGATTTAACTTATTCCTTTTTTGAATCAAATAGTTCTTGATTTCACACAGCAAACTTCTCATATCAAGCTGACAACCATTGATCTTGCCAGCTGGGATGATGACTGTCGCTGGCAGGTTTCTCTAAAACGAATCAAAACAGCTAGCGTAGTTTCAACCCACGCTAGTTGGTAGCAAATTCAAGCGACGACATTTCTGTTCTTAATCCTGCCAACAAGGCACAGATTGTTTTTCCACCTATGGAAACGGCCGTGAGCGCAACGCCGAAACCTATTGAGAGCGTTCGCCCAAGAAGAACGTCAGCGTCGGTCGTTTCAGCTGGTGCCCTTAAACATACGTTTACTTTCAAGTGATGTAGCTGCTGTAGCTACTATGATGGGAGAAAAGTCTGGGTTTTCCCCCAGCTTTTTTCTTTTGTTTGTTTTTTTAAAGCCACAATCATCCCTGACATTAACCACAAGGTTGTCATTGTACCATGACCACAGAAGTCCCTTAACCTTCGTGAAGTAGTCATTTTAACCCAAACCTCAATGCTTCCCTAAAGCCAGGGAAGTTGTTTTCACATCATAAAACACTTACAGTAACAGTTTTGGAAGGCACAGACGAATTATGTCGTCCGGCTGACGGACCAGAAATCTCTTCCGTGTGTTCGAGAGTGCAAGGACAAAGCATTTTGTTGTTTGATTTGGGACTTGTTGGGCCTATTCGAATCGCTGAAACAATCTTAAGATGTGGTCAGCAATTTAGAGCTTTTGAAACCAGGGAACCAGGCTGCCTTCGTCGTGTACATACTTACTGTGTCTTGCTGCATTAATGAAACCAGGTCCTGATAATATTGTGTGATGATTTCATGGCAGTATATTTTAGAGCATGTGTTCATGGATGACTCGATCCAAATGTTAGACATTTGTGACATTATTTTTTTTAATCTTTGTTTGTCAGTCCATCTGTCTGTTTTACTGTCTCACTGGAATACAGTCCAGATCCTCACACACCAAACCAACACACACACACACACACACACACCCTCTTCGTGTCCATCCAACATTAGGAATCAGGGGCTAAGCTTTGCTCCGGTGGCTGGACTCTGGGGAGATGCTGGTCTACCTGTAGACAGCCACATCAAATCTTATTCCCTGCACAGGAACACAATCATACAGGGAGAGGGAGGACAGCGAGCCCTATCTGTGGAATACTGATGAAGGAGCAGGGCCTTTACAAGACGAGCTCAGAGAGGCTTGAGGAACATGGAGGATGGGGAGCGAATTATTAAAGCTACAGTCTGCAGGAAGCAAATGTTCTAGGAGGAATCAGAAGAATAGCAAGACAACTGGAGGTACGGTGGTACGGCTTTGTGGGACAAATCTGTGAGCTCATGTTGCATTTGTTATAGCAGATACATCTGGCCACCCTCCCATTCAGGCAGATTTCCCTCCCTTCTGGTTTGTGATGGGCCAATCACAACCGTTTATCTAATACGCATTCAATTGGCAAATCTCATTATTTAAACTGCTTTAACCTGCCTACTCTTCCTGCTTCCTCTGCAAGCCGTTTTGCTACCCACCTCCACCCCAGCTCCTCCTTTTCATGACTTAATCAATGTAATTTGTTGTCATTGATGCCTGCTCTGTTCCCTGCCCCAGGGGGTATTTACTGCTTAGCTCGCTTTATTAGCCTTTCCACATAGGCACGTGGAAGGGCAGGGAGCTCCAAGAACAAAGCCATTCCATCAAATATAACTTACTGCAAATGGTAGGCCTAATCTAAATTCTTTGACTTTGCTGGTCCCGAATGACTCATATTGGTTTCATGAACACTCTTTCAAAACTGCGTAAAAATGCTATAAAGCAATTTCCCCCTTGATGTTCCCCCTCAACTGTCTTTTGAAGGAGTAAGTATAACAGGATCTTCAATGATTTCAGCATAAAGTATCGAATTTGACAGAATGATGAGGCACCGTTTCCTATCCCTGAAATATGAGAATTTAATATTAAATATGAAGTTTTTCTTTTATTCCAGCTGATCTTATACAGTCCCTGTCAAATCCTATACGGAGGTAGCGTTAGCCTTAAGGATAGTAGGGCGATACATGTGTTAAAATCAAGCCAGTTCAGATCTGGACCATCTGGTTGCCTGAGAAGAAAAACTGAATGAGAAGCATCTTCTACTGTCTTTACAGCTGACATTAATAAGGCACGTTTGCTCCGGAGGAACTGTTCAGAGGCCAAAAGTAGAAGCCTGTTTGTACTGAGCAGCTCCAAAAATTTATCAAGTATAACCGCGCGAGTGAGAATCGGGTTACTGCTGAAAAAACGGCATGTCATGCTGGAAAATCTTCCCAGAGTAAATAAACATTTTAAAACACTGTAGGTAATCTTTGCTTGTACTACTCCACGAGGATTTCTCCAAGAGTCTGTTTATGTCTCCCGTTTGAGGTTATTGGAATGATTCATGCAGACTATAGAGCAGTCAAAACGCTGCAAGCCATTTTAGGTGAATTACAGTATTATTCTCATCTAATGGCTGGTTTAAAACGCTAATCATGCATGCTAATTCCTGGCTTAGTGTGCCTATGGATTAAAAGCCCATGTAATGTACAGTTAATCCCATATACACTGCACTGAAAATCCGGCTAGAAGCGTTTCTCATCATCAAAAACGTTCCCTCTAATTATGTCTCCTGAGAGAAGCTCAACTCCCACTTGAGATAAGTTCCCTCCATGCAGTAGTTCTCAGGTCCACATGCACGTGGAATACAGACGACATGCTCTTGATCAAGCACTCAGCTATTGCCTTTTTATCCGGATCCATAGATTGGAAATGATTGATGGTCTGCTGCGTATTATGCAGCTGGTAACAGAACTTGATCCCATCACGAGGCAGACTTTAAAAAAAAAATCTTCCCATTCCCTCTTATATCTTTAATACATTAAATACATACATACTTACAGTCACATTTAATAACCAGTCAGATCTGTTCAAAGTACAGTGGTGATATTCAAGAGCAATTTTCAAAACAGTGCCCCCATTGCGACTCCTCTTTTAGTTCAGTTTGTGTTCTTCTATGCTTTGCTGAAATATTTATAACCTATTAATTATCGGAAAAGAGGGAGAAAGCAGGGAATGAGGGACAAAGGGATTGAGGCCGAGCAGATCTGAGAGAATACAAAGAGATGTGGAAAACAAGGCTGGAATTGGCTTCGTATTCTCCAACCCCGCAGATTCTCCTCAGAGACTCGTGATTGTTCTGCCCGTTTCAAAGCATCCGCCTGTGGTCTCATTTCTGTGTTGTCATTTTGATCAGATCTAGAAATAAACCCACTATATCACTGCCTCTGTTATTAGCAGACTGTATGACCTAGCAGGCTTTACAGCCTTGTTGAATAATCTCTTTGGATTGGTCAATGACGGCATGTCTGTTTTTTCTTCATAGCAGACCACTGCTATGAATAACAAACCGTTACTATGGATGCAGTCCTGTTCATAGAAGATAGTTCATAGTTCATAGACTCTGGAGGACCGGGTCTAATCATATTAATCCGCCGAAAGGAGTCTGGTGAATTTTACAACATCAGCTGACCTGCAACACTCTGTGGCACATGTGAGGGGAGTCTGAGAAGCTACTGGGCTCCAACAATTACAGATAGCTAAAGTGGGCTAAAGTGGAAGTACTAATGTTTACTTTCTGTTTTGTAATGTGCATTTGCTTCATGGCATGTTAAAGGGAAATATCCTACAACTTACTAACTGCAGCATTTTTATCAGACCGCAATGATGATATGGGGGTGTGAAGAAGTTTTACATGCAATACAGAAGCTGAGCTTCTAAAGCATGATGTCATCATATGCAATTTGAAGACGACGGTGGGAGTTTTTTTATAGACATTCATGGTGGCAGTGTGCAAATTTGTAATATTAGGTGACTTTTGGTGGTGACTTAAAAAAAAAAGAAGCAAATCCGTCGTAACTTTTTGTCTCGCAAACGGTGGCATGGAGAGTGGTTATGCAAATTTGTGGTGACAAGCAGATGGCTTGGACAGAAATTATTGATTTGGCCTTTAAATTAGGGAAAACCAATTTTTGCCAAGAATGTGCTTCTGTTTCCACACGGATGGTGTGAAAATAATGAAACTGTCAGAATACATGTGCAAGATGAATTCCTGCTGCCTTTATTAACTTTGTTAGTCAGTGAGGGCTGAAGCCAAATATGCAAATATTGTACATCTCATATATATCGTACATATAGACCTTGATTATCTCTAGTCCACTGTTGGCCTTCTCTTAGATCTAATTAATTTAATTTATCTCAGCATGCTTCTTGAGATGTGTATCAGCTTTACAGACTTCACTGATTTATAGTCCCGCAGTTCCTTTAAACCCGTGGATATCCTCAGCGGCGTCCTGCACCTTGTATTCCCTAAAGTCGATGTTTGGTGAGAGAGGAATGTATCGACTTCATCACTAATGCGTATGCATATGCCGACATTTCACAATGCACTTACAGTAGTTTGGCCTCCCACTTCTGCACAGACACTATCACAAATCGAATGTGTTTTTTATTCCCCCCCATACTTATTCATAACACGCAAGTTTCTTATCTGCGAGTCTAGATTGGTGATAAGCACAAGCAAATTCTCATGTTAGATCATTTAGGTTACCAAAAATTATTCCATTTGATATCTTTTATATCCACTATAGCTTCAAAATAGCAAGCATATGAAACGGTCCTCATGAAAGATTCTCTCAGAGTCAGAGCAACGTTGCTCTTAATCTCCTGCTTTGCTTCTTGTCTGTGAAGCTGCAAATGGGTGGAACAAAACACTCTGTCTTCTCCTCAGGATATTGCTGCTTGTAGAGCTAATCAGGTTGGAAATGATGGCTGAGGCAAACCCACACAAGGACATGCTCGTTTGAACTGCCTCTTATCTCCTGTCCTCACTCAACGTCGTCCATACACGCACATTAACCTCTGTGACTTTCTCTAACTTGTACATATATATCAGCATTTAAAATGTGCTTAGAGTTTCAAAAATGCATTATGTGTACACAGCTTATCTTGAAGAGGACCCTGCTTCATTTGCACACTGATAAGTGTAGCATAATGTATGTACACTGGTTTCCCCCCAGATGTTTGTTGGGGTCTTTCAGGCTAACAAGCATCATAAGCTGGTCCCTGTTGACCACACTGCCGCAGTTTATGGAGATTATAAAGGCATCGCAGCCTATCATGAAGGTCATGTAACAGTGTAAACTCAGCATGAGTCCACATCAAAAGCCATAACACATGCAAAATATTCGTCTCATAATATTGCATCTTTCGATGTACTTGCACTTTTTAATAAACATGTTTAATCATTTAGCTTTTCTTCTGGGATGCACCAATCGACTTTTTTCCACCCCCCGATATCGACAGCCACATTCAGGGTACTGGCCGATACCAGCGCCCTTTTTGATACCTCTGTGTCGAACTGTTCAAGCTAACGTGAAGCTGTAACCTCAGATCAGTTCTTTATAACAAGTGAAGACACACCAACATGTGCTCTAGGCTTGTAATGTTTTCATTTAAAGGCCTGCAGTTGAGGCGGTTGATGAAAGTGCATCATCACAACACTAATGCAACATATGTTGTTGTGTACATACGCAGACCTTGTTGCGTTGGCGTCTGTGCCCCTCAATGAATCTTGGGACCCATTGGATTTTTTCGGGGCCAGAAAAAAGAGGCTTAATTTCTCGAGCAGCCTTCGAAGGATGCGGCCCCTGAATTCAGACACAGCTACATGGAAATGGCCTCCGTTAGCATAATCAAATGGTTCGACATCTTTTTACCGAACCACTTCAACTGTGCGTGGCTCCATCTTTCTGCCCCAACCAGATCCAACCTGCTCAACTCAGTTGCTCAGAGTTTATTGTTAATAACATGTAGGTGAATGGCAGTTTATGTGGCCTGTACATGCACATTAAACATGTAATAAAATGTATTCCATACCTATAAATGTGGAGTTAATCTTTGGAAACGTTTGCTAACGTCTAAAGTCAACAGCTTTACCCTTCAAATTAAAATGCGATGCATTCTGACACGTATCAGCTGTAACTTTACATGCTTGCTTGCTGCTGTCAGGTAATGTTCCAGTGCTAACGTTTATCAAACTGCACCGATTTTATCAAAGTCTGGTTGCAGGTCTTGGAAAGTACTTGTGCACATGTGGAAAAAAAAAGAAAAAAGTTCCATGTCCAGAGGAAGCTGCAAACAATCGGATAACTTGCCACAAGTGATGAAACTTAAAGTTAGCTTGGGTTGACTAAAAATGAAAATTATAAAAAGAAGTGGTTGTTTGGTGGAGTTAGAGAGGGGGTTAGCCTTGACCTAGCTCTGTAGCTTGCTCCTCATCTCTGCCTGAGGCTAGCATCTTGAGACTACATTAGCCACTACTAGCATAACACACCCGAAACTCCTAATGCTGCCCTGTGGGTAATCTAGGCACCAAGGCAGGAGAATATGTGGAGTAAAAATAGATCAAGACATCTCTGGCTCTGCTGCATGGATGTTGTCACTGGGGAATAAACATCTCTTTGAAGCTGATGCACATGTATAGTCCCCTCCTCTGGGTGTCTGTCACTGACCAGGGACATTTCCCACAGCGCCGTCAGTTGTCAGATGTGTGCATGCTTAGTGAGAACAACTTGCCAAGCTGACGAGGGTCTTTTCGCAGTCTCTGAGTCAGCGATATCTCCTTCTCACTGTCCCCTTACTTTCAGGATTGCTTGAAACAGGAAACAGAGTGGCCAGGAAGTATTTAGTGCAGATTATTCACAAAAGGTGGTGAGCACTTTGTTCCAGAAGTTTGGGGTGATGGATCAGACACATAATCCTGCCTTATTAATTGGATACATTACCCAAGATAACGGTAAAATGGAGTGAGATATGAAACAACTTGAGGAAAGCGATAGGATAACAGAGTTATGTGGCTGTTAAATTGCTCGCAATGGGAGGCAGCCATTAAAAATAGATCCTTATATCAAAACTAGTGATAAAAGTTTGGGATTTCGAACGTTTATTGTTAAATAGGTGCCGCATAATGAGTTAGTTAACAGGAAAAAGCCACTGTGAGTCACAGCAGTCGACGGGAGGTGTGAAGCGAGAGGGGAAGGCGGTCGCAGGCTCCTGGAAGCGGAGTCGCCTCCATGGAACATGATTTCAGAGTGAACAGAGATGGTATCATGTCGAAGCAGTACACTATTTCCAAGGTGCCACTTACAAATGCATCAGTAAGGCACACCTGCCCACAGTTTTATGGCCCATTGTGCATGTCGCACATAAAGAAAAGTCTGCCAAAAAATATCTTACTACTCTTACTTTATATGTAACAGATTGCTGTTAATTAGGATTTCTAAAAGATTTTTTTGAGCTTATTTAGCTCTCTAGGAGTTATGAAGGGCAGTCAAATCCTGCACTGACTCCTGTTTGCCTTAACGGTGATGCATTTCTTGCAGTATCCTCATTCATGATACTGTCACGTACACATGTTTGATGTGTTGCACCAGTCAACATGTCGAGCACACGCAGCTGTAAAATGGCTCGAATAAGGAGGATTAATTTTCAGTGGGTGCGGTGTGGGCTGGCGCGAGTCGTGGCCAATCACATCAGCGCGTCTCGTTCCCTTTTAAAGCAGTGTGCTCCTCTCTGCGTGCCGCTGACAGTTACGTTATGGATGAGGAGCCTGGCTTTGCCACGGCAAGCAGAAATGGATGTCCCCGTCCAGGAGTCGCAAAAGTTGAAAGGTGTAATTTTGCGGCGTCATATCAGCTTTCAGCATCAGTTAATAATATAATAAAGCACAATCAATGCTACATCAAGCATTACGTAAATGCCCATGTTCCCCGCACAGTTCTGGGAGCACTGACCTTGATGTTGTGACACTTTGCTGTCTCTCATCACGGATAACACATCCAGACCCCTCCAATCCCTTTACCCCGTGGAAAATCAGCCTTGTTTGTTTACCTCTAGGGCTGAGTTATATCTAACAATCATTCGTCACAGAACAGAGTGCCCCGTCTGTCCCTTTCATCTCGCTCCAGTTTGGCCTTGAAGTACGACCTGAATATGATGCACACATACACCCTTGCCTCGCTCCAATCCTCCATAGACAGAGCGCACAACAAACAGGAGGCTATTTTAACTCGTTCTACCTCAGAGACACAAAGCATAAACATTTGGCTGTTGTGCTTTTCATCATGGTTTAGTATGCATGAGGCGATGGAGCTCGGGTAACCACGCTCCAAGAGCATGGAACAAATCAGGAGAGGATGATTGTTCCTACTCACCTTTCTGCAGCGCAATTTTGGGGACATTAAATGAAGTGCCAATGCGGAATTCCGAGAAGATAATATGACATATGAAAGCGTTTGGCAGCTTCATTTTGGACCCCAAACCCCCTTTTTTCCTTTTTGTTAAGTGCAGCCAGAGGAGAATTTGGCTAATGTGTGATGTCCCTTAATGAGGACATAATGGGAGAGCAGCACTAATGTTGCTACGCCAACAGTGGAAATGTCACAGTTGACACACTCGGGCTCAGTAGAACTGTAATTAGCCTAAACACAGCAGGGCCCAACGGAGCAGAGACGCGAGAGAGAAGGAGTTCGTTGGGATGTGAAATAAAAGAGTGACAGAGTGACAAACGTATGCGAGTCCTCCAACACTTAAAGCTGCCTGGCTCCTTTGTCAATCAAAGACTCTGAACAAAAGATGACTCATCAATTTGCCACACCAAATTACCCCTGCTTTTTTTTTTTTCTTTCTTTCTCTAACCTCTCCCTTCCTCCTCATTCCACATTAACCTAAATTGCCTCTGCTTCGCAGTTCAACATGAACCAAATGACAAGCGGCACACGCAGCGCTTTGCCTCTTTTTCCGACTCATTTCACATTCAGCCGTGGAAATTAAATCATGACAGTGGGGGTTTTTTGTTTTGTTTCTTTTGACACTATTGTACCCTGGTAATGAACGCAGCAATTAGGTGCTGAAAATTAATTTGGAGTGGGGGAAAAAAAGGGACCTCCATTCAGACTTAAGACCCTTGAGCAGATTGCGGTTGTGATAATATTCTAACTGGCCGGGTGCTGAGGGGACAGTCGCCACTGGGGGGTGCTCCTTCACACCACTCCTGCTCATGCACACACAGGAGTGGCGGTGGAGTAATGCTGATTGATGTGCAGAGGCTTGGCGCTCTCTCAGCTGCTGGCGCTGGTAATTGCCTCCATCCTCCTCCCAATACGAAGTAGCACAGTGAGAGAAAGAGAGTATGTTTCCTTACTCAGCCCTTCCAGCAGGGCAGCACACTTCTCCACATCCCCCCAGAAGCACTCTCAAAAAATATGAAGCAGCAGCCATCCACTGGAGTTTGACGTCTACTCCCTGATCCGACAGCACCTGACAGCGAATGGGCTGTCAGGTGCTGCAGCTGGGCTAATTTTTCCACTTTTCTTGCCTGGGTTTGGTGTAGGACCTGGTGGGCCAACTAGTATCAGGTGTGAAGAGAATTATTTGAACAGATTGTTGGTATGCAGAGGTAAAAAAAAGATTTTTTCAGGCCAAATGACAGGCTTTAATCGGTCTGAATGAAGCAGTAAATCGGGAAACGTGGTTTTATGCGGGAGACGGGAATTAAGGTCTCGCAAAAACATGTTCACGAGTCACTTTGTCCAACTGCAGCACAGAGCCAATCCTTTCATAACCAAGTGAGGGATATGACGACAGAGATGTGTGGCGTTGTAAAATGTAACTGCGGATAAAATGATGCAGCACCTGGTTAATAATGGAGTTTTTGTCCTTTGGAGCTCTCGACTGGTTTTACTGCTCACCTAACAGATGGGAGACTTGATGGTTTTCTGATCAGAACTGCAGTAAATTCCGGTCCTCCTCCGAGATGGACATGTGTGCAGGTATGCAAAAACACTCTTGGAAACATTGTTCCACAGCAAAAACCGTGGTCAAACACTCTACTACTACTCACACTTGAGTATTTCCATCGATTTCAAAGTTCCACTCCACCACTTTTCAGATGAACAACTGCACTTTTTTTTACTCCATTTCAGATGAAGGTTTTAAAATGTTTGAATTACAGCGTATAAATTAAACCACTGCACAATCTGAAGAAGGTGTAGCCGTACCTCACTGTGCTACAGCATCAAAATTCTACTTGTTTATTCGTTAAAAACAATGATGATGTAGCCTTGTATGTAAAATAAGAATTCTGCTTAATGAATACTCGAAATTAGTATTTTCACACAGTGTGGTATTGATATCTTTATTTAAGCGTTTGAATACTTTCATCACTGGATTTTGAGAATAAATTAAGACGCAGTTACATGAAGCGATGAGGGTGAGTTTATGGAGGAGGAGGACAACTGGACTGGAACACCTCTAAACTGTTTGATGTACGGTAAAAGGAGGCATGGAGATCTGGAATGAAACTGCAAACGACAATAAATCCTTTGTTTTGGAGGAGATATCAAATCCTGATGAATGCGAGTTACTGAAATCTATTCCTGGTCTATTTAAAGAGTCGGTGTAGACTTTCAGACTGTTGATTTTGGAAATTTACAAAACCGGGGTCAGACGCACCACCTCCAGTCTGACCGCTGGAAAGCAGCTTTCCGAACGCCGTGCGACGTTCGAAACGGCACGTCGTGTTTGAATCATGTGGCCGCTTTAAATCAAGAGCGTGGCACCAACAAGTCACCTGGCACTCTGCTTGATTTACAGATGACTGTTTTACTGCCCGGCACTCTTTGTCATTATACAGGCATGGGAGCAGAGGCGTGTGCACGATGCATATACGCGCACACACACACACACACACACACACACACACACACACACACACACACACACACACACACACACACACACACAGCTCTGGGAGTCCATAAAGCCCACAGCAGAAACCAACAAAGGAAGCATGGAGGAAGGAGTAGATGGTGGTAACAACACACAACATGCTCCTCTCTGCCTCACAGGTTTGATAGGAGCGCAGGAGGGCATGGGAGGGATCGTGGCAAAGAGAGGACAGCTGACTCCATTTACCCCCCCCCCCCAAGGCTTTCCTTTTTCCTTTCAACACACACACACATACAAAGAAACACACACGAGCAGTCTCCCAGTTTGTCAGAGTGATTCCGTGTTTTAAACTTCGCTGTTCAAACCGTTCCCTGCTGGTGACCTCCGACCTCAGGAGGCAGTGTTGTGATTGCCGTGCAGCAGCAATCACACGCATATTGTCTTGTATACTACTTGTTATTCCATTGTGTCTTACCCAGCTGTAACTTTAAAACCGTCTGCAGTGCATCATTATATGTAGTGTATTGTGTTTTCATTAAAATGGAATATACTTGCCGAAGTGTTCGTTAAATATATATATTTAAAAAACACATTAACTCTGTCTTCTGCTGCAGTTTCAACGACATAATTCATGTCGAATCATGCCATGACGTGGTCATTCTTGCATTATGAATTATTAAATACACTATATAGAATATAGATGCCCAGTATTATTGTACAAAATATCAATTTGGATTTTATTATTTATGCCTCCGCGCCAGCGATAGCCTTGGCCGGAGGCATTATGTTTTTTGTCCGTCCCATTCTTTTGAACGTTGACAGAAATTCTTTAAATTTGGCACAAACATTCACTTGGACTCGAGGGTGAACTGATTGGAATTTAGTGGTCAAAGGTCAAGGTCGCTGTGACCTCACCTCAGTCCCATGCTCATGAACGTAATACCTCGGGAAAGCTTACAGGGAGTTTCTTCAAATGAGGCACAAATGGACCCATAACTCAGGAATTCTAATAATTCTAATTAAGAAAACATTTTACACAAACTTTGCTGATCTTCTGTGCTGAAGAAGTAGCGTGTCAAGGTGATTGTTGTCGCACTATGTGACGAAGCTCTCTATCAGTCACTACATATATGATATGAGTCTGGACACCCATGCGTGCATGCAACATATAATTTATATTTATTTCAATTTATATTTGTAAAGGAACATGAACCTTTTCCTCTCTCAGTTGAATTGAACACAATATGAGTTGAGAACCAGGACCAGCAGTGAAACACAAACATGTCCCACAAATGAAAATAAAACCAATAACTGGAAGTAAAAACTACAACAAATTTTTTCAAACATACACTTTGTGTATAGCTGTAGTTCTGTGGAGCATTGCTCAGTATTCTTTACACTGTTCATAGTGAGTATTACAGTTATGCACATTTGCCCAAGTGTTGCACAATTACCACAACTGAGAAAAACAACAACATATCATCAGCTAAGAAATGGAACCATTCTTGCACATTGTGAGACGCTTAAGATGAAAGTATGAAATCGTTTCACACAAACACAAAAGTGTGCAAAAGTCTTGCAGTTTTGAACAAAACGTACACAATGGATCACAAGGCATTTCAAGTATGTGGCAACACATCTACAACTTCTATAAATCTATTATATGTACCACAAAGAACAGAGCAGTATAAATTATGTTTCCAGATTGTCCGTCCGTCCATCACATCCTTGTTAACGCGATATCTCAGGAACACCTTGAGGGAATTTCTTAAATTTTGGCACAAACATTCACTTGGACTCAAGGATAACTTGATTAGATTTTGGTGGTCAGAGGTCAAGAGATGGGACCGGTTGAGGCAAATCTCCAAAAAATAAAATCCATCCAAGTGTTGTAGCTGCAGTGTGCAGGCTACTAGCGGAGTGACGGAGCGGCAGTGTTCTGTTCTGTATCTGTGCTTAGCCAATCAGAACGTTGGCTCATGACAAGTAGGCGGTTACTTCCATTTAGCAGCCAAATCCGACCGTGTGTGGCGGGAGCACACGAAGGCGCTCAGCGGAACGTCGGAAAATCAAATCAACGTTATAACTTACATGCTGCATTACATGGAGGTTTATTCATCACCATTAGATTTTGTAGCCAGCACTTGTATATAGCACAAACAGCTCTAAAAACAGTTTTGGCTCCTTAATACCCGACCATATTAATACCTGAAGTGATTGTGGCAGTGCGAGATTTTCAATCATCTTGGCTCTGATTATGGAAATAGTTCATTTTTCACTGAAATGTGTGAAAAGCGTTTGTGTGTTCGTGCTGAATAGCCATTGAAATGCTAATCTTCCTATTAAATCCAGTTGACTCTTACAGTATGCTGCTGCATTCCTGGAGACATGTGAGGCTTTTATCTGAGAAGAAAGGGAGAAAAGACTCATGGAAATCAATATTTGACTCTCTGATAATGTCGCTTTGTTCCATACTGTGAATTCCAAGTTTGTGAATCTTCCCTGTAATGAGTGTCCTGCATTTTTTTTTTTTTTACATTTCATACACTTCATAGATCACACCACCAAAACTCACTGAATACATTTACCTGATGACTTGTCTTTCTGCAAACACAACAGTACACTATCAGCCACTGTCAGCTCTTTTTAAGTGGCTCGCTAAAGGTGATCATTAGAATCAGTCCTGCTGTTTTTTCCAAGGTGACCTCTCAACGGTGACGACAGAGAAAACGGCTACTGTTTCATCTAATTTGCATGACTCCACTTCTAATTTGACAGCCCCTTTGAACCTTTGTCACAAATTGTCGGCAGATTCATGAATAACAATAACTTTGTCATGATCAAAGTTGTGTAAAGTGCTGATATAATTGTTAATTCCCAATCTGGTTCACCACCTACACTGGTACATGTCCGGAACAAACAGGACAGAAGGCTGATGGCTCAAACGATAGACAGTTTATTCACGTAATTTTACACTTGATTAACAAAAAACATTATAAAGAAGAGGGCTATTGAGGAAACCTAAAGCTACACAGTAGCAAATTTAAAAAAGTGAGCATGTAAGTGAGATGTAGAGGAAGAAATTAACTGCTACTGATATATTGTAGGACCTGACGCAGACAGTGGAGGAGGAAAAGAAGATCCCATCGGCAAAATACTACTGCACCAGTCGAGAGTCACAAATCTTATACACTTGCAAATGGGGAATAATAGGTGGAATTAACACTGTAACTGCACTATACTAAAAGAAGACAAGAGGGGGTCTCTAAGGATCATATAACTACTAGATGATTGAGGTACAGCCTGGGTATTGCACAGATCTGAGTCAGATACAGACGGTTTGTCATGCGGCCCTTGCGTCTTATCCAAACGTGCAAGGTACCCTTCGACGTCCATTGCTGGCGCACTAAGCCTTCCCTTTAGCGTCTCTGGACGCAATGTGTCTTATCCTGATGCACAAGGTCTACGTTACTTTGGTTCAGGTTAGGCACAAAACATCTGTGACGTTTGGTTAAACGTAGGCACAAAAACCACGTGGTTGGGCTCAGGAAATGTCTGGCGGCGCTTGGTTTCAAACGGGACACGAGCTCCGGTCTCCTGGGTTGAAGATGTGTGTGTGTGACCCTCCACTCAAAACTGACCTCCAACCTGTCTTGGCACTTTCTCGCTTTGGAAGGTCTGTTCAAGTTGTCTGATAGTGACGCGGGCGGCTTTACATTGCTGGTACATTAAACCCTTGGCGTTTGTGCCTGACGCCAAAGGGTACCTGGTGTGTCTGGATGAGACGCAAGGGGCTGTGACAAAATGTGGATATCTGATGAGCAATTAAGGTAAACAAAGTAAAACAAGAAGGAAAATCGAATTCCAAACAAAAGGCCTGTACCCTAATCAAACAACAAGAAAAAACAAACAAACAGTGACAGTCTTTATCACACTCGAAGACAGTCCTATAAAAATAAACATGGTATTAGGCTCCATTCAGACATATTTTAGAAAACAATAGTTAAACATCTAGCTAGTTTGTGGACCTTGAGATCTTTTTTTTGGAGCAAAAGGCATAAGTGGCAAAATAATTGCCAGATTTCATATGCTAGCTAGCTAGCTAGCTAGTAAAAATAGCTAGCTACTGTTTTGAAAGTTTATCCAAGCCCAAAATTAAATGTGTCATTGCTGCTGGTTTTTGAAGCTCCTGTAATGGGAGAAATTAATTAAATCTCTCATCTAGGATGCTTTTTTTCCCCCTCTCCTGTCATTGTTGAGCTTCAGGTGAAAATAGTGAGTCTATTAAAAAAAAATCCACAACACTCAAAGACTCAAATTCTGCTACTGAACAAAGTTTCCACACGATGTCTTAACAGAAAATTAAACTGAAAGCTCTTGTGCAAGATTTCTCTCTTTTAAAAGTTAATTAACAAAAAACTGTCACTTGCCCTCTTCTTGCTCTTAAACTCCTTCCTTCCTTCTTGCTCCCTCTCATCCTCGCTGCCAAGTTTGGAGCTATGTTCCAGTGTAACACTATAATCCTCTAATGTGATCAGAAGGAGTTCATTTTAATTACAATTTATGAAGGTTCTGGCTCGAAACATGACATCATCTTTCTTCAAAGTGTGCTCTGAAGATTTCTCAGAGGAGGGGAGTTGGGTTTCCCCAAATTAGCAAAACAGTAACCCTCAGAACGGATTAGATGACAACAAGAAGCAATCTGGCGCTGATCAAGTGAATTTCCATCAAAAGTTTGCGACGCTTGCCACACACACACACACACACACACACACACACACACACACACACACACACACACACACACACACACACACACAC
>JBBPCS010000238.1:2025974-2048924 GCA_037974645.1 Hollardia meadi
ATATATATATATATATATATATATATATATATATATATATATATATATATATACACCAAAAACTGGCAATATGTTACCAAGCCCCAACTGCCTTTTGGGGCAAAGAATGGTACTTATACATAAACTGCAGTGAGAGAGAACTCTTCTTTTAATTTTGAAAAAATGTAAATTCTTTTGTGATGACAATGAACATGAATTATGATTGAGCTATCATCATAATTTATGTTTCCATCCAATTACTTTTGTGTGAATTATGAAGCATCTAATAGATAAAGGAGAATGAAAGAAGGCTTGAATCATTTAAATTGTGAATCTACCCTATTTATAACCAACGCTTTGAGATTTGAGGCACATTTGATGATTCAGTATTCACTGTTTGTGTGGTAATTAGCTCGATGATGCTGGTGACAGTTACTACTGATGGATAGTTAGCTTGAGTGTGAGGCAGCTGGAGTACAGTCATACAGTTAAGTGTTGTCTCCGACTAAAACTGTTATCGGACAACCAGAGGTGCTACGTTGAGCAAGATGGGAGTCTACAACCGGAGATCAGCATGCTAACAGCGGGGGCAACAGAAGCAGAAACAGAAACCTGCTGCTGAAACCCCCCGCGAGGAGGAAAGTTGGGAAGAGCAGTCGGGAGCCTTGTTTTCCCCCACAAAGGGGCGCCGCAAGGAAGCAAACAAAACTAACCCTTACACCCATTTATTTATAATCTAAAATCTTCACTGCAGTTGCTAAGCTGAAAGCCTTAGTGCAAACCCCCACAGGAAAAAAATTTCGTAGCAGTCACTATAAGTATCTGGTTATGGCTTTTGGTCTCACTAACGCTCCAGCTGTGTTTCAGGTCCTGGTGAATGATATGCTGCGGGACAGGCTGAACCATTTTGTTTTTGTGTACCTGGATGATATCCTCGTTTTTTGCAAGAATGAGGAATAACATGTTACAGCCTGTGAGGCCTGTCAAACCTGAGAAATGGGAGTTTCACCAGCACACTGTCTCCTTCTTGGGATTCATCGTGTGTCCTGGAATCATTCAGAGGTTAGTACTGTTACAGACATGCCTGTTGCCCCTGATCGTGAACAGTAACAGTTTGTCAGAAACCAAAGCTCTATGGCTGTCCATCTTCACATTCTCACTTCCCCAAGAACCAGGTTTCATCGGACCCCCCAAGCCGAAGGGGCTTTCCAGACTCTTAAACACTGGTTCACCTCTGCACCTGTTCTTGTTGGATCCCAGGCTCCACTGTCAATGTTGATGTTTCAGATGTGGGAGTGGGGTCGATGCTACAACAGCGTCCTTTCTTTCACAGAAAGTTGTCTCAGGGTGAGAAGAACTATGACGTGGGCAACCAGATGTTGCTGGCTCACACCCGGTAGAGAGCCTTGGTAAACACTCACAAAGCTGCTGGCATGGTTGTACACCCTTAATCTTAATAATACCGCATAAGGCACCACATAAATTCACATTCAACTTTTATGTAAATTAATCTTCGCAATACATTACAGATGGAATCAAAACATTGTGTACTTACATTCAAGTTTGTGAGCTAGAAAGCCTCTAAAACGCTGTCCCTTGGATATTCTTTTTTTCCCCATTAAGTATACCAATAGTCTAACTCAATTAGGTTGTGCACAGACTTCAAAACCTCTGTCAAACATCGATGGTGATTCTGTGATGGACAGACATTAGCAAGCACATGTTCAGGCTGACTCCATATTAAGGCTTTCCGTAGGTCTAATATCGGAAGTAGCCATCCAGGACTTTCTTTGATGGCTCACATTTCCAATATGTGATGCACTGAGTGCCTTGTCCGAATAGCTCTGACTCCTTACAGATGAGAAATTTATTCCAAGGTTCAGAATAAGGAGTGTGGGAATAAGAGAGGCCCCATTTTGTAGATCTCAGTATGAGGTATTTGAAGTTGAGATCTCAAAATGACTCAGTAATGGAGGCTGTGACTTCACTTTCCTCCCTTAAGTATGTGAAAGCCCACTAAAGATACTATTCAGTAACTCTACCTTGAAATGTTAAAATACTTTTCATGTAGTCCTCGAAATGGAAACGTAAATTGATATATTAAAGTAAAAAAAAAAAATTGCTTTAAAATGCGCATTGGAACCGTCAAAGCTGAACTCTATTTAATGTAACAAACAATTGCAGGTGATTTTTCCCAGAATAATGAGCACAGTTGTATCGTGTGGTGCTAATAAATGGAACTGACATACATTCTCTCCGATAAACTGTGAATAAAGGAATCTCCACTTTGTATCAAGGCTCAGGAATCATGATTTAATTGATGTGATTACCAGGCACTAAAGAAATGACACAGAAACTTTTAATTAAGTCTAGCCTATAATTACAAAAGGGGGAAAAAGACACTTCACTGGCAGTTGTAAGCCTGTCCGCCTCTGTGCCAGGGACATCAGGTCACTCTCAGCCTTCTCTTGCTTGAATTGAAACCCACGTTTGGTGTCTCTTCACTTGTCATTTCAAATTAATCAACAAGTACTTTATTGTGAACAAAAGAAGAAAGATTCAGTGACAGAAATTAATGGCCTTTATTCACATGGGTTTCAAGGCCCTTTCTTTTAAATTGATTGATAGATAGATAGATGAATGTTAGAAATGTATTTCACCAATGCACAGGTCAAATGTAGGCACGGATAAGCACCTAGACTTTGCAGATAATTTATATTTTTAAAGGCTGAAATCCTTTATTATAATCAGGAGAGGGCAGAAATGTCGGATATACATGGTGGGTGTCTCAAATAAACAATAGTTGTTTACAGTTCTCTGATTAAAATGGCCTTCTGACCCTCGGCTTTTGTGGCTGTTGGTGGAAAACAACAAAAACAGAAAGAAAAATAATCTATTCTCACGGAGTCTAGCAAATGGCAAAGTTCTTTACAATCCTTCTGACTTTCTCCAGAAAGACTTTGGCCTACTTGGGGAAGGGAAGATTAGTAAAAGACAGAACATCCCACATGGACTTGGAGAGTGGTTTTCTTCCCAATCGCAGAGCCCACAACTCTGTAATTGTCTTTGCTGCCAGGCTCTTAAGGGAAACGGGAGCAAACTCCTCTCCAACCCTTGCTATTTGTCCCAACTTTCAATCGGATGAAGGAATAATGTAGCCCCCAATCTTTGGGTTTAAGAGAGGGTGATTGAAGCCCTGGTGGCTTAACAGATGAGACCGACTGCTGGGTGCCAGCAAGTTGGTTCTCATTCAATCAATGTGTAATGTTAAAGTCGCTCTAACATTATGATAACCATACTAACAAGACCCAACAGCCCCCTTATTAAAGCCTTAGCAGCAACTGCAGCAATTGGTGACATTCTGTTAGTACCTTACTGAATCCATATTAACTTAGCTACACATTGGTGCTAGTTGCAGGTTTCTAGCGCTATTTGTGACCGTACAGCAGCCAGGAAAAGACTACCCCCCTATGAAAACACGTTTAAATCCACTAGATCTGGATTTTCATTTAGTACCGCACTAAATTGTACACACTCATAGATACCAGCCCTCTAAATGTGCCTGATTTAAAAAATAAATAAATCAAGATCCATGCATTATTCCCTGGAAAAGTAATGCAAATGTTGAAAAATGCCCTATCTTGCAATGTTAAAAAAAGAGATTAAAAAATTCCATTCAGTAATTTTTGTGTAATCCTGGTGACAAGCAAACAAGCAAACGAACCAACCAACAAACGGACACGGGTGAAAACATAACCTACTAATAATCACATATAAAACTGGTGTTTGAGAGAGATTTGTCTTCAATCATGACGAAAAGTAGCAGAGTAAGTATATTTATTCCAATACCATCTAGCAGATGGTATTTTTTTTTCTAACCCAATTAGTTTGCAAAAGCTGCTGCCTTCAGTTAATGTGGGAAAAATCTGAATTAAAATTTAAGTGCAAGGCCGTAGCCTGGATTTTAGAAAGATGGAAGTCCTCTGCTTACAAAAACTACACAACTTGTCATGGTCACTGCAGTGCTGTCACCGATTTACTGTTTTCTTGCGTGTTCCTATTCTCCCCGTGTTTCTTAGTGCTTCATTGTCCTCCTGTCTATTTGTGTGGGCGTGGCCTCTCGTTCAATGTCCTGGTTTCCAGCCATGCTTTTTTTTCTGCACACCTGTTCTTCGTCAGCCTCGTTAGCCTGTTCCCAGCGTCTCTCCAGCCAATCAGCTCCTCTAGGAGTTTCTCCGCCCCATCTCTCCACCTGGACCTCATTCCCTCGTCAGGTCAGTTTGTATTTCAGTCCAGTTTTGAGTCGAGTCTTCTGTTTTGTTTGCCTGTTCCTGTGTTGGTATCTTAAATAAATCCTCAAATAATGATCCTGCCTGTTGTCTGCATTTGGGTTCAAATGCTTAATTCGTCTCGTGACACAACTGCTTACAAAATGAACACAAATAACTCAAATTCTGAAAACTTCAGATTTTCTGCCAATCAGATTTTCCATTTTTCCTTTAATTACAATCAGATTGCTTAATTTGTTTTGGGAAAAGTGTATTCTCCTCTAAAATGCGCTGCTTACATACAAGAAATACAGAATCCTGGAGGAATTTAGTGCCAAAGTAAGATGATGAACAGTGAAGTAAGTGTGTGAGGTTAGAGGTAATAACATTTTATGAGGATATTTTATAGCACCTAAACAAACCAGTAACTTTACACAGGCAGCAGTTCATTTGAACCCTACAACTATATATAGATAATATTTTTTGTCCTAATTGATCAAAAAGCAATGCTTTACTGATGATAAAGAGAGGACACTATAAACGGTCTCAGCTCTGAGGCTGAGCTAAATGCTAACGTCAACATGCTAACATGGTCATAATGACAATGCTTGCTGATGCATACAGGCAATTTACATGTTCACCACCTTAGTGGAGCATGTTAGCATACTAACATGAGCTAATTAGAAAAGTGGTGAACTGAGCAACATCCCTAGAGCACCACGGATAGCATGGCTAAAAATGAAGATTACAGAAGAATCCAGGAGCTATCACAGATATCACTATAGTGCTACTATAAGTACATTTTATATGTGAATGGCATTGTGTGAATGGTCACTATACTCCTCATCGGTGAATGGACACAGATGATTGTAGCCGGTTGAGAAGACAGCTTCACTTTCCTCAATCTGATGGAGCGCAGGCCAGTGTCTGACCTGGTCTTGACACCTTTGCTGATTCTACAAATGTCTGCTTCCAGCACCCATCAAACATCATCCCCATCAGCTCCAAACCCATCCCAAAGCAATCTCCCCCGGCCTGCTCCACCCTCTGACAACCACAGCTGCCACTGAATCTCTGCCTTTCCCCTTCACGTTCAGCCACAGACGACACGAGTCTGTTCATTCCTGGTGTTTTCGTTCAGCTCTGCGTAGCTGCCGCAAAACGACCTGATCAGCACTCTCTGCAATTACTGAATAGACTGAGGAAGCAGCGGCTTGATTTAGCAGACTGTGGGGACTGCCATTTTCTATTATCTTTGTGCCTGTGATGATTTATGCCGCATGTGTGAATGCACACGTGCTCGTCTCTCCCTTTCTCACACACACTTTCTCTTCTTCCCTTTCCATCCTGTCTGTCTGTATCCCTTGCTCTCGTTCTCCACATGCTAATATCTCATCTTTTCTCTCGAGCGGGGCCCCTGACATAAAGTCCACAATACCAGATGTTCTATACAAACTAAGTGAGAGGAAGTCCTGGCTATATGATATGAAGATGAAAGCTAAGATGGTGTTCGATAGCCTTCGTGCTGTGCTGCTGAAATAAACAATAGGATGGAGAGCTGAACTATACAAGTGTGTGTGTGTGTGCCTTTTCTCAGAGGATTCCCATACAAAGCAAATAATTTCACCAGTGATTGTTCCATATATGGTTACATACTGTGCAGAATGGACCCCAGCATGTTAGCTACTCAGCATACACAGACTGCAACGATGCCAAGCTGTTCACCATTGCCCTGGGGGGAAGGAGCGTGCTGCACTCTACAATAAATCACATTTTCTATTCTGTAATTAAAGTAGCTAAGTACATATAGCTAAAAACAACAGAATGCCTAGGGAAGGGCATATTATGTTAATATTCACCGCCACAAAGCTTCATAGCACAACATGAAATGACAAATAACCTATATAAGCCTACAATCAAAGCAGCCTAAATACATGGTGTGCACCACTTCCAAGTTAGGAGGGGAAAGCTGAAGAAAGACACAGAGCTGAATTTAGCCAAAAGCGTTGACATACTAGGACCTTGCAGTAGCCACAAGACCTTCCCTCCTGCTTCTCCCCAAACCCGACCCAGCAGGCCGTGCTGTTCCAGTAATTGAGTGAGTAATGGACTTATTCCGCTGAGTGGTTCTTTGGGTGTACTCAATACTGGGATGTAAATCCTTTGGCAAATGGCAGATTAGAGGAGGAAAAAAACAACCAAAAACTAAAGGGAAATAAATAAAAGTAAAAAATAAATAAAGTACAAGAACAAAAGAAAATCCATTGTCCAATTATTCCCATGCAGTGAATTCAGCTGAGGTCTCAGCTTGAGCCTCTTTTCCTCAGCCTTCTGCTCAAACCTTAGAAAGTCCACTGTTCTCTCTGGCTTTTGGGGGTCGTCTGCTGGTACTGCAGCAGAAAGACGGCGGGGTTTGCATTCACAGTTCTTTCCATCTCCCTTACCACCTCTTGTTTGTCCTCCCATTCAGACGTAGTGTCCTCCATACACCCAGGCTGAACACTGGACTCCTGCCACGCATTCCACCAGTGGGATACACTGATCGGTCTAATCCCTTTTCTCCAAACGCACCATGCAGCCTAGATCCTCTAACAATTAGCTTGTACAATAAACCCATTATCCATAAATCCATCAGAGGTCTCAGCTCCATCCCTACCAAGCCTTTCCTTCAACACAACACAGCCTGTCTGTGCTTCCTTGTGGTTTTCTGTCACCATTAGCTAACAACACATTGAGGTTTGCGTCTGGTTTACCACATTTCCTAATGACAGCACTAGCATTGTCTCGTCATCCCTCTATCTGTCCACATCTCTTTCATCTCCATATGAATCAATTAGTCTGTTATTCTAATTTCGCCTCTCAGGATTGCGCAGTGACCACCCTGGTTCAACGTTGTGCCTACGCCATAAACTTCACTGGAGGAACTGGCTGATCGGAATAATCCCTTTCCTCAAGAAACACCATTCTGTCAAGATCCCCTCACAATTAGCAGCACATGGCCAGATAGCCTATAGTGAAAATAAGCGGCCTCAAGTCAAAACAAACACATGCAGGCAAAGGGTGCGGAAACCCTCAGCAAGTCGCCAAGCGAAATATTTTTGGGCCGCCTTGTCATGCTGATGCTACAGTGGAGATGGTAGCAGTGATCTCATCTGCTAAATATTGTTTTTGCCATGGAGGCTACAGACTCTTTTTCCCCTTGTTCTGCACACACAAATGGGGTGTATTCTTTGCGCCAGGGCTATAAATTAATGTTTTTGTGGGAGCCTGTTGCTAGGGGAGGGAAGGGAGGGAGAGGGGTGGGGGTGGGGGGGTGGTGGTAGTGGCCAGGGGCCAATTAAAATACAGATGTCTGACTGTCGGTGTAATTCCATTCAGCCATGATTTACATTTAGAACAGTCACCCAAGGCCCGCCACTCTACTCTTGCACAGGAAATCAAAGCTGACTCCAACCTAATGAGAAAAGTGAACCTCCCGAACTTTTACGAGACTCTCATCTGAAAGAAGCCTTGCAACTTTGGTCATAATATGAAAGCCCATTCAGCTAATCACCCATTGACAGAGGGGACTGGTGCATTAGGAGCTCAGCAACCAATTTCACTTTGTGCTGCCGGCGTGAAAAATGCATGGTGGGAAAGTTGCCCTTTGTTAATACTCTAGCTTGGCAGCCTCTCCTTAGGATAATCCCTGTCAAATAGTTTACCTCATTTGGAGCAACATGCTCAAGAATGTACTCACCTAAGGATAAAAGGTTTTATTAAGCTGTGAAGACCAAAATATCCTTTGTGGTGTTTATTATTTTTATTAAAAACTGCAGTATTAATATATGACCCCCAGAGTGGGAACCATAGCATGTACAATTTCAATATCTGCCTGCCTACTCTCAGGATCATGAGGGGTATGGAGCAGTTAAAGGGAAACAAGGGACAGTGGCAGACATACATTGGCTAGTTTGGTATCCACCACTTTGAGCTATCATGGATGGTGTCAACTGTCAGATGACAATAAAATCATGACGGTCCCGAGCCTTAACACTTTGAACATCTGGCGAGGTACGCACGTTATGGCCTTATAGGTGCCATGGAGGTCCAAGAAAGAACAAGAAGTTTCAGGGAATGATGCAAAGCTAACGATGGTGTTAATGTTGGTTCAAGACACAATGATATAAGCTATCTTGACAATTCTCATTATATTTTCTGTTGAGAGTTGCTCAGTAGGAGTTGCTATCCTTGACACAACAATTCCACCACAATTATCCCCTTGTGTTGGCTATTTCACTGTGGTCGAAAAGGATAAAAGGAAAAGTTTGAGGATTTGGGAAATGTGCGTTTTGGCAGAGTTCAGTAAGAAGTTTGATATCACTCATGTCTATACAATAAATACTGTTTAGGCCAGCTGGAGCCAGCAGCTGGTTATCTTATCTTGGCATAAAGAGTTTAAAAAAAAAAGCTTGCCTAGCTTTCTCCGATAATAATAATAATAAAATATTTTGAGCACCTCTAAAACTCTTAAGTTACATATTTGGGGTGGCTGTGGCTCAGGAGTTTGAGCGGGTCGTCCACTGATCACAGGGTTGGAGGTTCCAGCCCACCTGTCCACATGTCGAAGTGTCCTTTGGCGAGACGCTGAAAAGCACTTATATAACTAACTAACATATTTCTTGGCTGGAGACTTCCTGACGGCTCTGCTGGTTGTCTGGCAATTGGTTAAGAAATAGTCTGGCACATAACCCCTGTAAATGGCAAATAGTTGTTTTTACACTTTGGTGTTAAACAATTAGATTCATATTGAGCTTTTGAAGTGCTGGTAGACTGATATTGTTACCTTTGGACACAGCCAGGCTAGCTTCCCCCCCCCCCTGCTTCTGGTCTTTGCGCTAAGCTAAGCTATACTAAGCTAACTGGTTTCTTTCTGTTGCCTCATTCACCGCACCGACATTATCAACGTTATTAACAACGTAATCAATCTTTCATCAAGAAAGCAAATAAGTGTATTTCCCAAGATGTGTAACGCTTCCATTAACTTACATTTCATTTTGTTGGAAAATCACACAATTAATCTTTGTGATTATGTATACAGCTGATGGCCTGACTTTCATAAGCACTTAGTGGCAGCATTGATTTGGTCAGAACAAGGCCACATAAAGCACTGCGAGAACAGCCTGTGCCTGTCAATAACAGTAATCCTGTATATGGAAGGGAACAGGATATATTCTGTCCACAGCAATAACTCACAACTTTCTTTACCATCCGCTGCTTTATATCTGTGTTATAGCGTAATATCCTTGTCCGACAGTCGTTCGTTGCCAAAGCAGTCTTATCGTTTACACCCAAGCTCCTGTGCGAATCAGCTCTGGCTTTTGATTCCCATTTTATAAGGAAAGGTCAGTACAGCGGTGATTTATAATACACTCTCCTGTAAATTCAACAAGGTAATCCATCAACGCAAAAAAAAAAAAAAAAAAATGAGCTCCATAATAAACATTTGCCTCCTCAAGAGCCTGTGAGTAAATATACGGGAAGGGTAATTCTTTTTTTTAAAAATATATATATACAAGTAAGATTGAGAAATATATGTTGAAATTCAGCAAACATCCAGCAAAAACACAGGAAAGCCAGCAACGCTCCTAATATAATCTGTGAAGACAAAAAACAAAAGGTTGGCTAGTTATCAGGAGACGGATTGCTTTGTTTTGGACATCTCTTTATACATTTTAGAGCTTCCTCTTGTCTACTTTGAAAGTCCAAAATTCAAGGCATCACCAGTGTCATCCGTGTGGGTGTTGCCAGCCATTCTTCTGCGGCTCATCCAGCTGTAATAAACAGGATACTCTCCTCGGACAATGCAGCCAGGAAGCAGACTCTTATCCACTTCTCCCTGAGGAGTTCATCAGGGGCACGGTACTTTCTACTCTTTATGGCCAAGATGTGCAAGTCATGCTCAAAAATGAAGGAAGCGCACAATGCGGTTGGAATTCTGAGCTCGCTTTCAAACAATACCTCTGGCCTAACCCCTGTTGTAAATCATCTGGGGCTTTGACTTGATGTGCAGAACAAAGAGGGGAGACCCTAAGTGCTATTTTCTCCTTCACAGTCAGGGGAGGGAGGCCGAATTTGCCTGCCAAGTCTCTGCACCTATAAAAACGGAAACATAAAAATCGTAAAAGTTGTGGAACGTTTTCCAAGCCTCTTCGCTGCAGACATGAAATAATTACCTCTTTTTAAGACTTTCCCTGTGTTGCACATTCCTGCATGTGGGCGGATTATTGCAAATGGTGACCTGTCTTATTGATCAAGGAGGAGAGCGGCTTCATTGCGGAAAGCCAATCTCTGAATATAATAAGACCCTTCTGATGGAAGAACCGAGGCCCACTTTGGCACCGTGTCCCACATCTGAGCCCTTGAGCACAGGCCCTTTCCCGTCCTTTTTGCTTTCCCTGTGCCATGCCGCAGAACGTGGGCCCGGCAGTGCCAGACAGACAGTGACGGCGGTGAGAAAGGGCGGGAAGGAGGTACTTCTGAGGCAAGCCTCGTCTCTAATAAAAGGGGTGATCAAACATGTTCTTTGCCTGTGAAAGAAAATATTATTCTACAGAACGGCACTACAGGGTGATGTAGGAGGTGAAGAGTGAGTTGCATGCCAATGTTGTCCTTCAACGCGATTCTTCTGATTTGGTTTCAGGGATCCTTGCAATAAAGTGAAAACAAATGTGCGGCTTTTGCAACGCCAACCGTCATGGATCTTTCTCTCTCCGTCTACTCCTCTTGCTGTTTTTTTTTTTTTTTTTGTTTGTTTGTTTTTTTCTCCTGAAATTTTTCCTGGCTGCTTTCTTAAATGGAAACTTGCATTCCACATCCCACCAGAAGCAACAAGGCCACTCCAAAACGTACATTTTCCCATAAACAAGTACACAAAGACTTTCTCTCATCTCGGTCAAAGTCAGGCGAACTGTCCAAACAAACACAAGATCCATGAAAACAAAGTTTCTTCTTTCTCCTTGATCTCTGAACCCAAATAGGAAGTGCGTGAGTGGTGGAATTACACCAACATTTCATGGTCGCCATTCTCGAGCTGTCATGGTAATTGAATTTTATTTAAAGTGATTATGAAAGACGCTAATGTGGCAGAAATAAGCCTTAAATGCTTCCTCAAGTGCTCTTTCCAGTCTATACATGTTTGTGCATCTATGTCAGTATAGACATGGTTAAGTTCCTCATGCAAACACACCCACAGAATATACAGCCAGCTGACTCAGCAGGAAGACGCTAATGCATTTTCCCAGCCAGGGGCACATGTGTGTTGGGAGCTGACTGACGTTCAGCACACAGTGGGATGACATCATCCCCAGGGCGCTAATGATTGGGTGACCTCCTCGCTCTGGCTGCGCCTCCTGCAGTGCAGATGCGTAGCAGACCGTTTCCTCCTCTGTGTGACTACCGTACTATATCGACGGCATTAACTCGAGGCCCGGCTCGGGAAAACCCAACACAGCTGAGCCAAACAGAGCTCTGCATAGGACGTTATTATCTCTGCAATCTGAATCCAATTAACAGCAAACCCACACAAAGTTCAAGCGGAGGAGGGGGAAGGAGTGTGTGTTTGTGTGTGTGAAGGGAAACGAAACAGCAGGAGAGAAATGAATCACACCATCTTTCCTGTGTTTTATTGAGACTTTTCTTGCCCCTTTTGTGTTATCCAACAAAAGCTTTGTTCTCTGAGAAGAGGAAGACGGCAACACTCACCTTTTTATCTGCTGAATTCCCCGACACTACCAAGATGGCGAGAAAGAGATTCCCCCCTTCCTTTATTAAATCTCACTTTTCACTCACGTAAGGGTCACCTGAGTAGCGGGGAATCACTTTGCTCTCTGTGCCGGGGAAATGAAAACAAAAACATGTTTGCATGCACGATATTTTTCTTTGTTCCTCTATCCTCTGTGGATACAAGGGCATGGCCATCACACACAGAAGACATTGAATAGACGAGGTAGTGACAGCCGGGTCTCGACTGCGCTGCGGCAGGATATGGTAATGTGAACCAAATGAGTCTCATACGCACGGCGAGTGGCCCTCCAGACAGATCCCGTCCTATGAAAAGGGTGTTGAAACATACGGTAATTGCTTTCAGTGTCGTTTGGCAGTGGTGCACCTCTTGACTTCAGGGGCTTTTTATAGACGGGGTAATTCTCCATTATTCTGCCAACGTCACATATCAAGAGAAGGGAGAGGATGGGGGAAACCGGGGGCGACGGTGCGCACTTACAAACTTGAGAAGTGATAAAAACAAATGGGAAACAGGGGGGGGGGGACTTCCAATGGAAATAATTCATGTACTAGTTTGGTCGTGGCACAAGGGAAGCAGGTGACTGACTCAGGACCAAAGTGACTTTTATTTGTTGCTGTCTGTTGATAGAAATGGAATGTTTAAATGTGACTACACTGGGAGCTGTTATACTGCAGGGTGCTAAGGTAACAAACACAAAGATAAATACAGCAAACATGGCTGCCTCCTGTCTTCTTGCTCTGAATTATTAAAGGACTGCAGGGAAACAGCAGCTGGCGAGTCGAGCAAATGAAAAGCATTCAATGCGAGTTTTGTGAGCTTCTTGAACTCGGTTCCCTCTGGTCTTTTCCATATCTCCGACACACATCTAAGAATCTCTGTATTGTCTGTCTCTAGACAGAGCGAGTGTCAGCCTCCTTTTCATGGCAAACTGATTTGTGGTGAGATTTTGACACAAAATGGCTGCCATGAATCACCCACGCGGACTGACGGGTTGCTGACGGATGAAGTGCCTCCACTCCTGTCTCACCTCCGCTTTAACATTCTCAGATGCCACAGTTTGTGAGGACCACCTTTATGGTTCCAATCATAACGCAATCAGCTTCAGAATAATGTCAGTGCTTAGCGCGACATCTTGTCACAGCTTGAAAGAGAACGTCTTGCTGCACGTCATAACTTACCGAGTTGTCCCTGTGAAATGTCACCATGTGTCACTGCGTGGGGGGGTTTACCTTCGGGGGAGTGGGATCCATGTGCAGATCATATGATTTTAAATAGCCCAGTGTGGAATCCAGGACTTCATGCACACATGATCACTTCTCTTTTTCCCCTGCTTGTTTTCAACACACAAGTGTCTGGTTACACGGAAATGGCATTGAAGTATTTTGCCTTTCTCTTTTTCAAAGAATGACATCAGGAGAGGAGGAGAAATGCCTGGAAGCTTTCTGTGAGGCAGCGGTCATGGCTGAGTTCAGCTCCTGCTGAAATGCAGACTGTGAGACAGGGAGGCAAGAGAAGACACCAGAATGACACATTCAACATTTTTTTTTTTTTTTTTTACATGGCTACTGTAAGAGGTTACCGTGAAGGGATGGAATGACAGAAAAACAAGTCTGTCTCCATTGTGGTATGTGTGCAATGTTATATTCACAAATTCAAGTGAATCAGTTACATATGTGTGACAATGTGCAGTACATGAGAGAAACTGATCCCATGTCAGTAAGTGCCTTTCTTCTCAGTGGCCTTTAAATACATCCATGTGAAAGAAAATGAAATCAATTATAGTGGCGATACAGATCAGAAAAAACATAATTAAGAAGAATAAATGCATCAAATCCTCAATGAAATTGTTTTGCTTCGCAGTACTTCCTGTTAGTATAAGATGATAAAGTATGCTGATGTTTGTGTATACTGACTTGAAACAGTATACTATCATGATGAGCTTGTAGTGCATGCTATAAAGAACTAGTAGGCCAGCTAATACTGATTTGGGACACACCAGATGAGTCTATACCAGCAGCTCTGTGAGGCTGCACGAAGGCACAACAGTGCTTAGAGCTGATGACAATGACAATGTTAACATGCTAATGTTTAACAGGCTGCGGGTCTTTGTTTAGCAAAACATGTTTACCAGGTTCCTTTTGTTGGCATGCTTAAATTGAGAATGTCTGTATAGTTTTGGCATTTTGAATGATGACCTCATTGTTTCGCTAGAGCAAAAGTTAGATCGCCAAACTAAAGAGGCTTCATCCTCTGGGGACCGTGAACGTCTGGACCAAATGTCACGACAATCCATCGAATACCAACTGGGCTGACTCATCAGATCCCCCAGAGTGCCATTTTGTAAACGATTTTAAAAATATGTCTTCTTTGCATATGTTTTCTGCAAGCAAATTTAGCAAGCATAGTATTTTGTTTCATAATGTACATGACGGCGATGAATCTGCCTACTTTAAATTGCAGAAAAGCTTTTGAATTCTAATAGGTTGAGACACCAAACTCCCGAGAATAATTTGGGAAACTATTTTGTCCCTGGAACCACAGCTGTGTCTCAACCCAGCCACTGAAAGAAAAACACTATATTAGATGATCACAGCGCATCTATTAAAGCCAAATGTGTAGAGGGACCCAAGGGTGGATCTCAATTGGATAATTCAAGGGTTTGCCTGTTTTTTTTGTGTTGTTGTTTTTTTTCCCCCTGAGAATGAGAGCACTCTTAAAAGCAGAAATTAGAGAATATTACACCGGATGTCAGAAAATGTCAGTCCTTTGACTGCAATCCGGGCCTAAATCTATGCTTCCCTTCAGCCAAGCTATGAATAAAAAGGAGACAGACATTATCTCCTTTTTGCATGCCTTAATATCAAGTCTCTTTTCTTAACCGCCAAATATTAGGATGGAAATGATGGAATACTAGCAAAAGCTTTTAAACCTTTTCTGTGTGATGCACCGTCCCTGATTGATTTCCACACAGCCATTTAAGACTTTCGAAAGCAGCACAGAAATGTGAGCGAAACACTGCGAGAGAAGTGGAAAAGGGGAACAATGTTTGTCAGAGAGATTAGCTTAACATAAACAAGGAAAACTGCGAGAGTGAGCGGCTGCTCACAGGCGATTTGGCTGCCGGCTGAAAAGTAAAGTTGACCAGACCGATCAAATGCATGGCATTCGGCGGAGCTGGGAAGACTGGCCAGAGAAAGTAAATCTCGCAGGCTCATAGGATTTGACACTGATCCAGGTAAGAAGATGCCAAACTTTCAAAACACAGCAATCCAAATCCAAACAGCTTTAAACATGAGAAGAAAAACCACTGTTAAAACTCAAACTTCCCGACAGCTCATGGAAGAGATGACGCACTTCAGTGGGTTATTTTGCTCTCTTTTGCTTAATCATATGCTTTTATTTTCTTTTTTCAAACATCTACAGGATCCTGAAGTATTCTTTGTCACTGAAAAAATAAAATAAAAATCTATTGTAAATGTTTTTTGAAATTTCCAACATAAATTTGGAGCCCATGTTCATAAACGCCTGACGACTCCTGCATCTTCCAACAGTCCCCACAACTCCCATCATAGCTCCGCTATCTTTTCTCCAGTTTATTACTCCCAGATGCCATAAACTCTGCAGCCCAAGGTGACGATTAAAATCACATGCCAGCTCCACATGCTCTGACAGACAGATCTCACGCACGGTATCATCAAAATTCTCTTATCAGAACGTGTCACTGACGGCCTCTTTCAGAGAGATCTCCACTTCACACGCACATTTTAATACATACCATGCATTCTGCTCTTGCTTCCACATTTTGACAAACGACAGGACTGTGTGTGTCTCTTGTATTTAATGTATGTATATGTACACTGGCGTGCCTACAAAGTGTTATGTGTTATCGAGGGGGGGGGGGGGGGTTTCTGCCTGCAAATGTGCACGTGGGAGAGTTTCTCTGCAGAAGAAGAATACCAATGTGTGTGTGCGGCATTCTGTTTCCTGTCAGGCTCTGCGGCTCCATGGAAGCAAAGTCCATCAGGCAGGCAGGCTGGCAGGCAGGCGCTGCTGTGGGCTTATTGAATGTTGGTTCAGGCCTGCAGGGAGGGAGCACTCAGGCTTCCTTAATCACAGCACAAATGCCTTTATTCATCTTCAGAATAGTGCAATTAATTTTGGTGCCGGTGTCAGAACCTTTGGGGAAATCTGACCTGTTATTGCCTCACAGAGCCATGCATGTTCTTTCTCTCACTCCAAATGCCAGACAGGCATTCAAAACAAATTTCAAGGCTAATATTGTATTCATATTCACAGCTTCGATAGACTGACTGGAGTTCCTTTGTTTTATATCTACAGTAGAGCTATGTGTCCTTAACTCTATTGTACAAAAAGCTGATTAAAATACTACTGAAAACTGTGCCGGTTGGCACCTAAGAGGTTTGTCTAAAACAAAAAAAACTTGACTTATTGTTCTTCTATTTTTCTTCGAGTAAGATTCACAAAGATTTATTCCCGATGAAAACATCAAATCTAAAATAATGTATAGTTTTATTTTTTAAAAAAATAGACTCAGTTATTTCCTACAGCAGCTGGGCACTGTAGTTTTTAGAAGAAGTTGCTCAAAGGAGTCTACACGCTGCATTTGTTTGGGACTTTTTGATGAGCATTATTTAGTTTTCACAATTTTATCAGCAGCTGGTTATGTGAAAAATGAACTACAAACCACATTTGCAAACTGATTATTACATGAATACATTGTAGAGGGCATTTACTGGTGGAGTGTAAATAGCTGTAACATGCTAATAAATCAATAATTCTAATTGTGTTCAGCTTGTTAATAATCTGGATATATCCAAGCAGCAATGAATACACAATCAAGTCTTTGCAGTTGACAAGCACGTTCAGTAAATGTTGAAAGAATGAGCATCATCTGGTTTCTAATAATACATTTTTGAGTGAAGTGAAGTTTGGAATGTCTAGTAAAGAACTATTAAAGTAATGTGCTATTAAATGAGAAAAGAGAAGAAAAATAAACACAGATTACGCTCTTGTGAAAGAATTCCAGTTATTTTGAGTTACTAACACTCATGCTATTATAATACAAGGCCAACTTCCCTCCCTCAAACCCCCCGCTTTGCCTTTGCACCAAAATTGAAATTTCTGACGTAAAATATCTTCAGAGTCAAGAGGATCATTCTGGATGCAATTAAACAAAACTTTCCAAGCCTTGCAACAACGCTGTTCGTCTGATCCTCTGGCTGAGTAGAGGAGGAGATTCTGATACACGAGCTCTTTTTTAGGACCTCTGAGCTGCCGCTCGGTTTCTCTGGGTGAATCATGACATGGACTGATTAAAACCTGACAGAAACCAGATGCAACCACAGCAGTTCTGAATAACTGGGGAGTATTAGCACGCCCAGATTTCAGGCCATACGGCTTCAATAACTGTCATAATCACCAGTACTCGTAATATGAGAGTGCTTCATGAGGGTCATACAAGGTTATTAAACATTGGCATGTTATTCATAGAAAACAATATGTTGGAGTTGTGCTAATGGACATGGTTCGGGTTACTATGGATTAAACAATGCAGAGCAGTGTGAACATACGGTATTGACACTGCACCAAAGAATATTTTACAATCTTAGTAATATAGTTTTGTATGTTTGATGAAATAAGGCTCACATGACCCCCGTTTCTCACTCTTCTAACACCTATTGCAATTGACATCAACAATCTCACATTTTACTCCGGTAGAATTACAAAAGCATAACTTAAAATGTACCGAGTAAGTCCCCATTAGGCAGAACTAGAAGGCTTAAAGGCCAAATCTATTACAATTATCACAAATAGTGATGCTTACAAGTGAAAAGTTGACTTAAAACCACCACGAACAGTCAACCTTTCTAACCAAAATGGCCTATATGCTATGTATAATACAGGATTGTCCCATAGTGGAAAATAAAACCTGCTCTCCCTTACTGAATCAATGTAGGTACACTGTCATGCATTTTTGTGCACAGCCCACTCTACTCCACACATACTCTTAAATCCTAATTTGGGGAAGAGAATGACACCTAGAATGACAGTCAAGCTGCCTGTCACTCAATGTCGTTGTTGCCATGGTTATGGAGACTCAGCACCCTATTTTTTCACAGTGAAGGTGGCAACCCTAGAGCACCTAGCCACAAAAATGGCCGCTACACTAGTACACACCTCAGCAGCTGGCTAAATATGACCTTTTTAGACAAGTCCTCACATACAGGCATTTCTTTTAGCGGCTGCCAGGGTGGCTAATTGACACTGCGAATACACTGGCCCTTCTGAGCAAATAGTCTCCTAACATGTGATTCTTTGGCAAGCTGAGCACAACTCCAAGTACTGTATGTCACTAGCTGATAAGCCACCTTAACACAAAGCAAAAATCCCCAAGCTCGAGCTGTTAATGTGGGAAAACAGGTCCTGCAGCCCCAACAATGGTACAAGTGTGACTGGGAAGCAAGATTTTATTACACTTTAACTACCAGGTAGCAAAAAGAAAGAACCTAACAAGAAAGAAATATAGCTATTTATCTCTGAATAATGTATTTGGCCACACTAATTTTGTGTCTTTTGATTAGCAGAAAGTAAATCCCATGTCAAGAAATATTTTGAGCAGTGTTTGAAGTGCTCACAGTCTGTACAGGAGCCAGCAGTCGGTTCAGAGAGCTGACAGGACAAATATCAACAAGCAAGGGAAGGGAAAATATGACTCTTCCCCCAGTGATTCCCAGAGGATGTCAAGTGTGTGTGTGTGTGTGCTGGTTTGTGCGAGCATCTGCGTGCACATGCATGTGTGTGCGCACGCTGTTTATTAATGTGCACACGCGCCTGCCAAACATCTGGCCGCACCTCGGTGTTTGAACATTTACGCAGTACACACAGGTCAAAACAACAACTGCCAAATAAGTCATTAGGAGTGAGTTTAGGAAAGTAACGGCATATGTTCTCGAGAGCTAATCATTATTTATCTTCCTGTTTTTCCCCCTTCCTCCGTCTTTCCCCCAAAATCACTTATGGATGACCCCATTTGCATCCACTCACCAAAAACAGATTGAGCGGCTTCGCTCGTTGCAGTCGCCTGATATCTGCAAGATGGAAAGTGATCCGGCGTGTTTTTTTTTGTCCAAACCGTTTCTGTACCTCTTCGCAGACAAATGATTTTCTGCAGCATTGTGCGCCCCAAACTGTATAAAAGACATTTCATCTTGCCGCTGTCATGGCACAGATCCCACTCATTCCCTCGTCTCTTTCTAATTATGCAGTGCTACGTATTTTAAATTGCTCCATAAAATGTGTTTCATGTAAAAAGTAAGGGCGCAGAACCCAATTAGTGCTGGAGCAATGAGAAAGCATGCTGTTCCTGCTCAATAGACTCAATTATAACTGGACGTGGAGGTGTGTGCGTGCGTGTGTGTAAAAGAGAAATGAGCCACGCGGGACTCATCTCCACCTGAATTGACAGAATCACACAGTCGGTGCTGGTGCCATATTTCCATGGGGCATTAGGAACTGGTATTTAATTGCAAGCAGATTCAGTAAATTGATTTGGATTTTAAACTGACCCGCAAATGTGGCATTTAGTAAAAGAGATGAGCATGAAAGAGCGTTTTCAACCTGCATTCTGCCTTTGAAAGCATTCATCCTCAATCCATTTTGCTCTTTTATATTCATTTTATTCTGCACACCCCTGTTCTTTGCTTTAACAATTTATCAGACTTTGACTAAGGCCAATAAAGAAAGTGATTAAGGGTTTTGGTTCAAATATAAAATCTTGTCTAATTTGCATAGTTTTGGCCATTATTACCAGATCTTCTCAGTAAAAACATGATAGTCATCAAGTTAATGGCTGAAAATATGCACTGGAATTGCAAGACACACCTGTTTGGAGGCGAAGATGAAAGTGAAGGGTGAAATTAGTACCCCGACTGTTCATTGTACATAACCGTGACAGTTTTAACATGGATCTAGTAAGGGAAATCTGGGTACAGCCTCAGAGGTGGGGCCCTGTTCATTCCTATGAAAGTTGCTCAGTGCTGCATGAAGCCAAAAAATGATTGACTTCCTGGGTCTAAAATTACCCAACTATTCTGCATTGTGGGGCCCATAGAGCAGGTGCACTATACTCCTGCCATCCCTGCAGCTAATTTCCTGTTTAGCCCTCCGCTAACTTTTATGGGGATGAAATAATTTAATCATGCAGCTCTTTTAGACTTCCGAAATGTTATCGGACTGAATGGACCAAATTCTGATACTGAAACAAGTAATTTTCGGCGGGGTTATGACTTGAAGAAAAAAAAAAATCCATATTATACAGCCGCTCCTTTTTACAATGTAAGCTTATGGGAAAAAAGTCTTTTTGGGCCACTGTGCATCACGTGACGTTGTAGTTTGTCGTCGTAGTAGGATTGGCCGCGATCTAAAATGGGCTTCAAAGCCCGGTGCTCTTCCTGGGGGCTGACTTCCTGGTTCGTCTTTGACTTACCATACTTACTGTAGTTGTGTGTGTGTGTGCGTTTTCCTGTTCAACACGGAATTGCTACCAACATTCGGGGTATGCACACTTTTGCTTTTACTGCCAAATAAAGCTAAACTCAGACCACTTGATCTGTTGGAGTTTTGGTCTGCACCATAATAATTCCAGATTTTTCTTTGTTAAATACAAGTTATTTTAATTGATAAAAAAAATGACCTAATTTGTATCAACCATGCTAAGCACGCAGCACAGAGTGGGTTTATTAGAGCTTGATCTCTGACAGACAGTTACTTGCTGCTGCTGGGAACAAGGTTGATGTGAGTAGTGGTTAACGGTCAACAATTTTAGCTAACAGTAGGCTAAGGTGTGGACCATACAACCGAAACAATGAGCTGAAAGATGTGAAGCACTCCATAAAGTTGACATGTGACACCTCACACACTGAGCATATTAATATTTTTTTTACATTGTTAGTGTAAAGATATTTTTTTAGTGCTGCTTTAAGTTCGGGAAAGGCATTGACTGTAAAATAAAGATGGCTGCAATGAGAGCTCCCCAAGTTTGAAACGAAAACCTCGTAATTGCTTTGCTTAATTTGCTGATTACAAAAAACTCAAAATGCACATCAAATATTTTCCCCCCAAAGATGGTTTCTGTCATTTTAGGTATCATGCTGTATGTTCAAGTGTTCATTCTTCTGATGAGTTTGGTTTCAAGTAGTTATTTGATGCTATGATGGAAGGGAAAACGGCATCATTGACGGCTGTGCCCTGCTCGTGTTTGAGTTGGAGAGGTGTGTGTGTGTGGGTGGAAACTCCATACCGCAGCCCTGGCTCCAAACGATGTCACCGGCGCAAGATGGCTGCGCTCCTATCTGGGATATTTTGGCTTCTTTCTTGTGCAGTGGGAGGAAGTAGAGATGCGTCGTCCATCTTTATTGATGTCAGCGTGGAAAGGTCACGTTTAAGTATTGAAAATGCCAAAAGAAGAAACATATCACTCAATGCAGTTTAGTTGGAATTGAACATAACTTCTGGACTGATAACGTACTGAGTATTGCTTGTTCAAAGAATCTTTCATGCTGTCTTGCAAAAATCTTTTTTTGTTTCTTCTCCAGCACCACTAACAGATGTACTGTGTAGCGATTACTGATATTAACATGCTGCTTGGTGTCACACACACACACACACACACTAGCAGCCAGATAAGCTGCAGTTAGCCATTCTCAGACCGTGTGTTGTGAAGGACTGCTTTGGCTATTGATTTCCCCTCTTCAATAACTAATGCGTCTCCTAACCTTGGCTACATATTAAGAGGAGTTTTGCCCATTTAGAGTGGAGAAGGGGAATAAAGCAACAACAACTGATTTGGCACACACTCCCTCACAGAAGCGATTAAAGCTCCAGATTTCAATGAGCCATTCAGCCCCTTTCTTAGCTCTCTGGTGGAGAGCTCAATTTAAGATGGATAGTTTTATCTGAGCCAGCGTGCTGCGTGACGACTACAACTTTCCTCTCTCTTACTCTGCAGCAGTGAGGAATACTTGATTGCATGCAAATATCAACAAATTTGTTCTGTACTTTTATATTATTCTGTAAAAAAAAAAGCGACTCAAATGACAATATACTTGGAATTTCTACTCTACGAAATTACCTGGCATCGCACATCCTCATAAAATAATATTTATGAATCTCAGCTCTCTTCATATTTAATCAACAAAATCTTTTTCTTACCTCACCCCGAGTAAGAGTACCTTAGCTGCTCATGTGCGTGAGACAGGAGCGGCTCAGCCGTGTTAATCATGTCCTTTCATTCTTTTTTTATCCCCCCCCCATCTTCATTTCGCACCTCTCTTCCCTCTGCCACTCCATTCGCAGGTCAGCGGCAGTATTGATTTACACCCCTCACCTAATCACTTAGGTAACATTTCCCTGGTGGCTGTTTTCTTCCTCCCATGATTCATAGCCGAGCGGTGAAATCTCCCCATTGCCACTAATTAAGCGTAAGGTCAGCCTTTAATCATCACCCGCTTGTGCAGCGTGAGCGGCTGCCCTTGCTGATCCAAAGCCCTGCCGAAAAGCTCTCCAATCTGCAGCAAGATGAGGCCTGTCAAGGTTTTTTTTTTTTGTGTGTGTTTTTTTTTTGGACGTATTTTCACTCGAGCTGCGATGAAAGATTATAATTTCTGTCACTGAGCGGCTTGAAAGACAGCTGCTTTGTTATTACAGGGAACGTGCGAAAACAAAACCAAAGACATTCCGAAAAAAAGTCTTTGTTGGATATTGAGTTGATGTGAGCAGATGCGTGACTGAATCATATTTCTGTTTGTTGCACTTTACACTCCCACAAGTGCGCGCGCACACACACACACACACACATATATATATATATATATATATATATATATATATATATATATA
>JBBPCS010000238.1:2049024-2059229 GCA_037974645.1 Hollardia meadi
GCTCTCTGTCTCTCTCTCTCTCTCTCTCTCTCTCTCTCTCTCTCTCTCTCTCTCTCTCTCTCTCTCTCTCTGTCTCTAATGTATGCACATATAACGTAGATATGAACACGACAGGCAGAAAAGTTTGAGCACTAAAATGCAAATCATAGGTATGGACTTGAGTCTGGAGTTGTAAATCTCATGTCTAAACTGAACAGATTGTCGGAGAACCTGTTTTTGCAGAGTGTTTACTAACAGCATCCGTTCAAACGTGTCAGAAAGAGTCTGATCCATGGAGGCTCCACCTCCAACCAACAGAACTTTAATGATCTGCCCCCAACACCCTGGTACCAAACACTACCTTCGACAGTTCAGAGCCAAGTCTGATCCCCAGATCCCCCCGCTGTGGATCGGGGGATCACATCCTACAGATGCTTGATCAGATTGAGAGGAGCCAGGTCAGCACCTTGAGTTGTCTGTCATGTTCCTTGAGCCATTCCTTAACGGTGTTTGTGGTGTGTCGGGTGCATTGTCTTTTGTTGGAGGGGGGTGTACTTGGCTGGGCGTTGGTACGTGTCAAAGAACATTAATGCCAGGTTCCCAAAGTTTCCCAGCAGAACATTGTGTTTTGCCCCAAAATTTGCCCCAAAAGGCCTTTACAATCCAATAAATATAAACAATTAAATGTGAACACAGAATATCTCTTAAATTTATCCAGATATGTTACTCAACTCAAGCGAACTCACCACGTGGGCTAATGACCTCTTTATGAAAACATTTTGAAAGCCATTCTTGATAAATGGTCTATCTACTTGTGTAAAATGCTTCCACCTGTTTCAGTTGGACCAGGTCCTCCAGATGGATCATCTTCAGGGTCCCTGGAGTCTGTTCAGAAACTCCATTTTCACGCCATAAACTGGGAACAATTTGCCAAACAAGCTTACTTTTATATCATTTGATCACTGCATTCAAAATGTGTTTTATGAAGATTTTAACTGTTGTAATTGTCGTCCTATGTGTTGGTGCTTTGTGTAAATAATGTAAATTATTTAAATGACTCTGTATATTCTTCTCAAGGCTACCACTTTCCAGTCTCTCCTGTAAAAGAAATAATGTTTATCAAGAGACTTTCTGGTCAAATAAACGTTAAATAAACCCTGGTGTTTGACATGTCAAACAAGAGAGAGACAAAAAAATGTCTGGGAATGTGAGTTTAGTGTAATAATACAACATTATATGAGGAGATAGTGTCTGCAAACTCTTAACTTCCTTCTGAGGGTAGACAAAAGTTTCTGTTTTTGAGGAAAAGAGAAAATTGTTTGGAAGAAATTGATAAGGGTCTGGAAACAGCAAAACGTGGTAAACAATCATATTTCCTCATGGTACTTTAAATTTGGTTGAAGAGAATTAAAGCATAGATAATTACTGAGTAAATGCCAAAGCATTTAGAACAAAAAGGGGAACGTTTAAAAAACACAGCGTGATTCCTGCAAGAATGTTCAACATGTTACCCCTTTGTTTATTGAGGGTTTTTTTGTTTGTTTGTTGCTATATGCCATGACACCAGGGGGGTATTCAGTGGAAGTAAATCGAAAGGTGTGAAGGAAAGTAGATGACAAAACATCGTTAAATCCATCTTTGGTCTGTGAAACAAGTAGACAAGTGAAATCAAATCTGCACCCTGTTATTATACCACATCCTTTCACCACAGATGGATCTGAGGAGAAGTGAAACATTTCTACTCAAAGAAACACAAAATGATTCACTACATTTCTCTGAATTATTCAAATGTTGGATTAGAATAAAAAGAAATTTGAACTTGCATGTTACCTGTTCTGCCTACAGCTGCTTTAATTTTGTCCCAGACTCCTCTGGTTTATGAAAGAAACATTGTGCTTGTAGTATATAAGAAAGTATCTTGTTGTTTGGGTTTTCTGTTTTTTCAGTTATTTTAGTTATAAGATAGGTCTGAGACTGAGGTCTTCACCTTAAAGGTAATTTAACCATTAAGTATTTAGAATTGAGCATTTTTCTTTCAAACTTGTCTGAATTTCACCAACTTTTTCTTAATTTTAAAAGTAGTGGCAAACATATTCCTGTTTATGTCTTAAGACTGTTCCTTTTTTTTCATAACTTAAATTGTTTTTATTAAGAGTCAGTAAATAGGAATTACAGGGTGTAGACAAAATAATGTAAACATCTCTTAGAAGATAGCTTCATATTACAATTATGGGATACTGCTAAACACACAGAGCACTGTAATAAGCACAAGGAGAGAATAGTCATTAAACTCAATAATGTGCTTTTAATACTATATCTAGCTATATATATCTAACGTTTGTTAACATTACCTAACATTACACATCAAGCTGTAGCAGCTAAAGCACACAGTGTATTAAATTAAGCAGTGATGCTTTTTATCGCTCATCCACTCACATTTTGGAGGAAAAATCTATTATTCTGTCAATAGTTACATAGTCTCATGTTAAGTAATTATGCACAGTTCCAAACATTGTCCCAAAGGTGGATTGTATTAGGCTTACTGTCAGCAATAAATCAGGTGTATGTAAATATACTTTTGACTTTGGCAGAAGATGTCCAATGTGTTTTTATTTGGTTGCTCTACATTTTGGGAGAGCTCTGCTGAGGCTGTGTACTCTGTGTCTCTCCATCAGCAGTATAGTTACCTGGGAGGCAGGGCCCTGTGAGTGAGTAATGTTGCTCAAACAAAAGCCCTGACAGCAGAAGTGTGGAGAGAGTGATGAGACCCCCTGTGGACACGTTAGCTACCCTGGCCTCAGAGTCTCCTCTCTGGCTTTCCCTTTTCAGGCTTCTGCCCCTGAGGGCTCAGAGTCCTGGAGACATCAGCATCCTGGAGAGGCCTGGGTCCTGGTTTACCAATGATCCCCTCTGATGCAAATGCTGTAAACTGCTTGTGCTCAATTTTCGGAGCAAGTTTCAGATTCATAGAAAAACTGCCTTGTTCTACTGTGATTTAAAAAAAATAGGGCTTTTATCAGTGGTAAAAAATAACCAAGTATCAATTACATGTATTCTGCTACATTATGCTTCTACACCACAACAAATGATACAGTGTTATGAATTATCCAAAAGTATGTCAGATATTTTAAACTAATTCCACCTTAACCAGCACCAAAATGAACATGCTTCTTACATGTTAAAGGATCAATAATAATGATCAAATAACACAAAATATACAATAATATAACAGTTTAAAAGGGGCCATTCTGCATGTGAACTTTAAGTACATTTTGTTGCTAACACTTACGTACATTTAAAGTTTTGAAAGCAGGAGTCTTTTTACAGTGGGATACACACTAATGCCTTTACCACTTTTTATTATAAATAAAGAAGTCGCTGATATGGGAGGTAAAATTAGGCTTCACAGTATACTATTCAGTTGATCATTTTTCTGTTTGCTCTGTATCAAACAAATAGTGTTGTCCAAAACAACTTAAAAACACACCATGGGAACAGATTTAACAGTGTGTGGCCTGAGTATGAGAATGCAGTAAGAAATCCACCCAGTGTATAATTTAATGTGATGATAAAGCATCACGATTTTAATGTTTTTAGACTTTAAAGAAAGTAAGGAACACTTATTAACTACCTCCGAATACAGAACCTCAATGAAAATACCTCAAGAATAACATTGGACAGCGCATGTTTCACATTGGAGACCCAGCTTTTCTGCATCTATGACATGAGGTGACACAACACCACCAACTTCTCAAGACTTCACCTCCGTCTTTGCCAGCCTCTTGTGGTTACCAAGGTACACGTCACGGGACCATGGGATCGGCTGCAGGCTCGGAGGGACGTCCGGCTGTGATGGGGCGCGTGACGTGATACTCAATAATCAGACACCATGACAACCTGGCAACAATGCTGTTGATTCAGCAACCCAAACTGTATGAGGAGTTGGAGCGAGGAGACAATAAATGTGTTGCTGAGTGGAGGAAACACAGTTACGTGTTATGGGATCGAAGGCGTGTATATGGAAGTAGGCTGTATATTTTAATACGTGCAGAGGAATAATATGAGCTTAATGTGTGGAAAATATCTCCCCAAAGTATTTCTCTCTCCCTTTGCCTCTCTTTCATGCACAAAGAGGTTGTGTAGACTTTTATATTTGTAAGGTAAAAGACATATTCAGGTTTTTAAATGTCTTTGCATCATTTTTATTTATTAATATAGTAATAATATTCAGACAGGAAATGGGGCTACCCGTCCGAGAGTCAGAAATAAAATCTTCTGTGAAAATAGCAGATTTCTTGGCAGTGATATGTTTAATATAGTTTTTTCCCCCCACAGGATATGTTGTCTGCTTGTTATGCATCACAATGACACCAACAGTACATGTCCCACTGGCTTTTGTGACAATATGTGAGTTGGACTTTAACCATGTCTAAAGGCCAATTTAAATTAGATTAGTAGACCTATATTGTCCAGATATCTACAGGCAGGGCTGCCAGGTCTCACCTGCCATTTTTGTGGTAACATCGGAGCCTTTGGCATGTGCAGTAAGAGCTAATTTACAAAGCATCAAAATTGGTGCATGACTTCAAAATAAATTTTTAGAGTGATGATAGATCGTTATTGATCCATGTCCATTAATGTTATTTTCTGTGTATAAAGTAAACTACAATAAGGGAAAAGTAATTTCTTCAATCAGCTGCCTTTGCTCTGTTCATTTAGAAAAAATAAGCTATGAGGTAGCTACATAGGAATTCATATTACCTCACCAATTTCCAAGATATGTACAGACCTTTGAAAAACAACAAGAGAAGACCCCCTCCCCAACATTTGCGTCATTGTACATACATGTATTCAGTGTTGAATTTCATGTCGTGTCCCTTATTGTCTGTTAAAATCAGAAAACATAGAAAGAAAAATACAGTAATGCTAATGTTTGAATTGACATCAAACCTATCATGTCAAATTAAAAGTCATTATTTTGGGGAAAAATAAGAGCTGAAATCCTTCCTGCTGTCATCATTCAAACACAAGTGTACGAGGCTGAAAATGCTAATGTTCATTCATTTATTTACCAAATTGACCTTGCATGCATTTCGTATAATTACTTATTGCAGTTGATTCCTATTTTCAAAGGCAAGGCAACTTTATTTTGTACAGCAAAGAGGCAATTCAAAGTGCTTTACATACAGCAGGGCGAAGAAATGTGCTCTGTGTAAAAACAGAATGGAACAGAAATTTGATAAATTAGAATAGATTAAAATAATAATAGACCAGAAATACAGTTATGGAGCAATTACAGAGTTCAGAGTTCAAGATCAGGAAGTTGGTTCCGTCTGTTTGCAGCATCATAGCTAAAAGAAGCTCCGCCCTGTTTGTTTCTGCTTCCTAAAGCATCCAAGAGATCGATGTGGTTTATGTGTATTATATCCTTAGGTTGTTGTGATTTACTCTATACAACTGGTCCTGGAAGCCAGTGTAAATATTTAAAAACAGGAGTCATATGTGTTTTGTTAATTAAATTTGGCAGCAGTGTTCTGACTGTGCTGAAGGTGTCTAATGCTATTTTTGAGGAGACCAGACAGGAGGCCGTCACTAATAGTCCTCCCTGCTGGAGATGAAGACATGACAGACTATTTCTAACTCTTGTCCGGAGATGAGAGCACTAATTCTTTCTATTTGTCTGAGATGATAAAATGTTGATTTAGTCACTGCCTTCATGTTGCAGCTGAAGCTCAGAGTCCCGTCAAGCTTCCTCACTCTAAAGAAAACACACAAAACGTTTTTCACAAGATAAATTTTTAGGCCCTGATGAAGTGAATGCACAGCAGGAAAAACAAACAGAGGAATATCAATGAGTCTGGTAGACACTGAAGAATAATTTATTATTATTTTTACAGTCTACTAGCTAAGAACAACCCTTCTACCAGCTTCACAGAACTCCACTAGGCCTACACTGCCACCATGTGGCAGCAGTGGAAAGACATGGAAAACTCTTAAGATGCTTTTAAATGTTGTTCCATAATCTAAGCAGAGATATTCTTTTCTGTTATTAATACACAATGCCAAAGAACTCTCACAACTTCAGACAGCAGAAGATTGATATTGACTAACATAAGGTAATAGTGAGATGCTGAATCTGTTTTGTTGTATCCAGTCAATGGTTTATCAGTTCACATCAAATACTGTAATTGATGGTGAATTTGTTTTCGTGTCATTTTCCATTTTTTTCTTTCATCTCATGGAAAAGATGAGATGTAAAATAAAAGAGCTAAAGCTGTAGGAAGCATATACAAACTATGTAAAAGTATTTCGAACAAATAAAGTGAAGTGAAGAACTAAAATTCCAAAAAGATGACTTTTTTCATTTAAAAATGTGACATTTTTACGTGACAATTAGTTATGTATATGAAATGAAAGCTCTTGATAAGTTTGTTCTACTGCCAAAAGGTTACATGGGAGTTCTAAATCAATCCAGGGTCATTAATCAAGTTCAGTTATTATATTTTTTCAATAAATTTCAATATTGTGCATTAAGTATGTTGTCATCCGTGTGTTCATGAATTTGAAAGTGACAAATATAAAAGTTCCAGCTTGACTTCTGTTTCTGTATTTTGTGTAAAAATGTCCACAAGACACCTCAAAATAAAGCATGCTGATGATTTTATTAATTTCATTAATTCAATTCATTAATCAATTCACATGGATGCAATACATTTTTCTTCTTCACTGACGGTCCAATCAAAAATAAGTCCCTCTTGTTCCAGGGAACTGGCCTCTTCTGGCTCCCATCTATCAAGATGAATCTTGATGAATCCAGATATTTCACATGGTGGAGCGTAGAGGTATCTGCGACCAACAGTCTCATCGTATTCACGCACAGAAGGGTTGAGGTAGTTGCCGTTGAAGGTGACCTGACGTCCTCAATATCCAGCTGTTTTCTGTGACCTCAGTGCTTTAGCTCATGCAAGCCCAACATCACTTGTATGAAGCCTTCACCAGGAGGGGAGAGTCTTCCTTTGTGGGAGGCAAGTCAGCACTGCTGCTGGCTGGCTCCCACAAGTCGAGACCTTCAGGTCCTGGTGTACACGTGGAGGGTTCAGATTCAGAAAAAGCAAGCTGGGATGGCGACGAGGAGATACAGTCCAGCTCATAGCTGTAAAAGGCTGGAGTGTAAAGGTATCGCCTTCCTCCAGGGACTTTCGTAAGAATAGTAGCCAAGTATTCATCATCGTCACTTTTTAAAGCATTAAGGCAAGTGAATGTTTGCATCCACACTGAAAGACAGCAGATAAAGGAACAAAACAGAAATTAACTTATTAATTTAGCCTAACATACATTTCCTGGTTTTTGTTATTGTGTGCTCCCAGCTCAAGGAATACCCAGATTGTTTAATTTGGTTTAAGTGGCATATTTAATATTTACAAAAAATTTTTTAAAGCCCTGCATTTGAAAGTTGAAGTAATGGACACACAGGGGAATGGTCCTTCCATTGTTAGCCTGTATTATCTTATAAATTATGAATCTGTACAGCAGATGTCATAAAATATTGAAACTGATAACACAGCCTACTTATTTGAAGAGTTGGCTTAATTTAACAAGGTTTCCTTAAATATTCTTGACAACAATTAGTCTCACTGATTGAATGCCTGGAATTACTCACGTGTCCTAACTTGGCAAATATATGATCACATATTATGAAAACGTGAGAAAACATTTCTGATAGCCATCGTGTGTAATTTCTTTTAGGGTTTTATCTGTAAATTTGAAATTTTAATGAATACTGAAACTTTCTTGTGCATTAATACTCATTTGATTTACAATTCAATCTGTGAAAAAGACCCAGGTTATGAGAACCCTGAGAGTTCCTTGTGTGAATCCAGCAGGGTGCCTTCGTAATATTGTTCCTCGTGTCTCTCTTGCCTGACCTCCTGTCATTTCTTGACTGTCAACCTGATATTAAACGCATAAAATGCCCCTTCACCCTTTCATTAAGACATACTGATCTCCAGCACAATAATTCACAATGATTATGTTTTACAGGTAATTAGTAAAGCACTGTAAATAAACCTTATTGTAGGCTATGTAAAACTCATTTAATGTTTACAGTTCATTGCTGTCAAAAATGACTGTGTTGATTACAGCTTGGGGACATTGGTCTGTGCATGCAGACTCTTGTCACACAGGAGACACTTGTGCTTTAAATGTTTGCTTTATTCTTTGTTTATCATGACATGTATTTCACATTATGAGCACTGGAGGGAGCCCTCTACCGAGTCTCCATCATTTCCTGAGCTCAAATAAACAGTAAATGTACAGTAAAGCCAGTCTAAATTGGCCGCAACATGAGGTTGTGTCACTGTTCTGTGACCCTCTCTCTAAATTTATCAGGGCTTGTCATCACATGTGTCTCTCATATTTCTGCAGGGCGATGGGACCAGCTAAGAATAGAGGAGCGCTGACACAGATTAACATCGCTGGTCTCTCTCTCTCCCCTCATTTTTTCTAGAAACCAATTATTTTCCATCTGTCACTACAACGGCCAAGAACCTCCTCCTTCTCTGTGTATCTTGACCTTTACGTATGTCTCGAACTGAACTTATCCATTATAGTGTGTGGAAGGAGGGAGAGGAAAGAGAGGAGGCCTCTGAGGAACCCGGAGAGTATGTACTGACTGTAGGTTTTTATATTTGTTGAGTATTAAAGGTTTTTATTAATAGCAGGTAAATAACTGTTTTCTCTCTTCTTTGTCTTAGCTTTGTGCCAGCAAGACTTTCAAATACAGTTTTCAACTTCCTGCACAAGACAAAGTTTACAACCACTAAACCTTCTTGACACAAAGCTTCATCTATGACTCTGAATGTGTAGCAGCACATGACAGACAAGAGAGTCCTTCGGTGATTCCGAAATGTCACATCTAATCCCTGGATGGAGCAGGATCTGCAGCATGTGTGGGGTCGTCCCTCACGAAGGGTGTTGATCCAGTACTCGTCAGACACCCAACCACAGTTAGCCAACTACAACCGGATTGGCTCATGTGCTGGGTTATTCAGGGTGAGCTTCTAATGCATCTTCAATTTGCCTGTCGCTCTTCTCCTCCTCAGTCTCCTCAACTGCATGTAAACCGTGTTGACACGTTTGTTGGTGCAAGTCACATCAGTTAGAAGTTGGAGTTGGAAACAGTAAGCCTATTGTTTGTTTACTTTCTCCAAACAGCAGCTTTGTGAGGTAACACAACTTGAATGAGCATTTAGACTATTTAAATGCCTATGCAAACACACCTCACTGCTGCAGCTAATGCAAATAGACAAAAACACACCTGCTGAGAACAAAACGTTTAAGGTAGAACTGAAGTCCTTGTCAAAACCATCTCACTATAAGGTCCATTTAGTAGCTCTCGTGAAGATTTGTTTTTATAACATGATCTTCCTCAGCAGAGCAGTGGATTGCCCGGTTGTCCTCGCATTATAGAGATTTACATTTTCATTTTCCTGAGGGAAAGGGAAGGGGATGTTGGTAGAGAAGAGAATGAGTGCATTCCCCAAAGTACCAAACAGGAGTGGGGTTGTTCTTGCTTAGCAGAATGGCTCTTGCAATGGCAATGCTGGTCTGTCACTTGGCTGGTCAATCCACCACTTTGGTCCAGACTGAAATATGTCAACAACAAAATTTGATAGATTGACATAAAATTTTGTAAAGACATTCAGAGGATGAAGTCTAATAATGTTAATGATAATAATATAATATAATATAATATAATATAATATAATATAATATAATATAATATAATAATACTCTTGTGCCACCTTTGGGTTGACATTTGTGATTTTTATGTCTCAACAACTATTACTGGGGGATTATTAAGAAATTTAGTAGAGACATGTCTCCTCGTATTAATTGCAATAACTTTGGTGATCCCTTAACTTTTCAATGTTGCGCCATCAAAATTTTAATTTTATTTGGTTTGTGACCAGATATCTGCAAAACTTATTCAAGTCAGTCATTTGTTTAGTGCTCATTAGCAAATGTCAGCATGTTAACATGCTAAACTAAGATGGTTAACTTTGGAACATGCCAAGTACAGATCAGAATTGCAGTCATTGTGCATGTGTCAGCATGCTAATGTTAGCATCTAGCTCCAAGCACTGCTGTGCCATTAGCATGGCTGGAGACTCTTGTCTTTATCAATTCAAAATCACCATAAACGTTTGTGTGAGAGTTTTAAACAC
>JBBPCS010000238.1:2059329-2135128 GCA_037974645.1 Hollardia meadi
ATGTTAACATGCTCATATGGACAATGCTAACATGATGTTTAGCAGCTGTAGGCTAAGGTTTACCATGTATATCATTGTAGTTTAGTGTGTTTGTGTGCTAACATAAGCTAATTAGCACTAAACTACGGTGGCTGAGATTGCTCAACGCACTGCAAATTAAGAAAACATCTTCATCAATTTGACAACACGTTTGCTGCAAACACTCACAACACAACCAAATAGAGAAATGCGATGCAAGTAGCACAGATGACAACGGATACGGATGTTTCTAGGGGACACTAAAAAGTGATGGACAGGCTTGTTTTGCGACCATTTGTGAGTCTCAAAGTTATTAAAGTCTGCTACTTGTCAGTGGTGCTGGAAAATTAGCTAAAATATAACCTTTTCTCTTTATTTTAATATCGTGACGGCTTGGTGTGTTTTTTGTGGCATTATTTGAATTGGCAGGCTAATCAGCAAAATGCAAAGGCTAGGTTAACATCAGATATCTGCCACCGGCTAATATCTGATTCATGCCATAACAAATATTAAAATAAAGAGGAAAAAAACGTACACTTTAGTAAGACACGGTGTCCTGCGTGTCCATCACTTTTTAGTGTACCCTAGACACATCCATATCTGTTGTCATCTGTGTTAATTGCAGTGCTTTTCTCTATTTAATTGTGTTGTGAGTGTTTGCAGCGCATGTGTTGTCAAATTGATAATGTTTTCTTAATTTGCTAGTGTTTTGTCTATTTGCATGTGTTTTCTTAAATTGCAGTGCATAGAGCCCTCTTGGCCACCATATACTTCACAGTCCTAGTACAGCTGAGGATGATGAGAATGTCATCAGTTTTGCATGTATTTCATTATAAAGACAAGTATAGTTGAAATTTGGACCCAAAAACTGTTACTATAAAGCTGAAACAAGGTATATGTCTAAGTGCATATGTCTGTCTTACAATCAGACTGCACCCACAAGACATTAAAACTTGTTATAAAAAGTTTTAATTAGTATCATTCTGAATTAAACACGTCATTTATTCCGGCACTAATGATGGAAGTAAAGAATGAGCCATCTCACTTTGTGTGGCTGCAGTCCTTCTAGTATAGCACTAAGTTGTAACATATCATAATAGCACATTTTAGTGCCCTGACTGAGGCTTTGGTGATTGTACAGATGGTGATCGTTACCTATTCTAAATATGACTTACAAGTAAATTATCCATATTATAAAAACTGCATTTTTATTTCTCTGGAAGTGTAGGCATTCATGCTTTTAGAAATGGATTTGTTTAATTAACTGATATCAAAACCATGTTTTTTTTCACTTATGGCCTTGATGCCGTGACATGTGGCCTTTGTGCCCCGCTGCAGGCAAAGTGGCCTTGCCCCTAAAACTACAAAATTCCAGGCCTGGTCCCATGACAAATGGGAAAAGAGATACAATTTCCTCTTGTACTTGTACTTCACTCCTTAAATGCCACCTTATAATTTACTACATTACATTTCAGAAGCAAAGATTGTAGTTTTAGTTGTAAGCAGTAAAAACTAATAGTCGATTAACTGATAAGTTAATTTACAGGAAATCTTCGACTATTTTTATAAACGTTAGTATTTTTTCATGTAAAACATTTTGTTTTATTTTTTGCTTTCCTTTTAACTATTTTAATATTTAAAATAATTTATTTTTATTTGTAGGCCTACTATTGGTTGACCAAAACAAAGCACTGTGAAGGTGTCAATTTGGTCTCTGGGTAATTGTGAGCAATCAGTTAACAGAGAAAATAATCAGCAGATGAATCCATATAATGGATATAATCATTGACCTATGGCTGTGACCGGTTCCAGGGCCACAACTACGGTGGTCCACAAGTGTCAAACCAAATACCAAAACGTGCAAAAGTCACAATACAAATGCAAAAGCCACAATACAAATTGTGCAAGAGCCACAACACAAATCAGTCATATTAATGTAGTTAGTCCCCAGAGAGACAACAACAACATATCAAAATGGATCAACCTGCATACACAAACCTCTGATAATGACACAGGTAAGCTAAGTTTTTTGTGTTAAACTTTAATTTATGACGAAGGATTTTTTTTTTTCTGGATGAAGTACTTTTCTAAACTTTACTTATAAAATATTAATGCTAATGTACAATTTGATGTTTACCACAGTATTAAACAACAAAAACACATACCTATGCCTACTTATTCTTTGCTCCCACACTCTCTCAAAGGTATTTCAAGTTTATATTGAGAAACTAAAACCTCAGACATCATGTTTTTTAATAAAAAAAAAAAAAGAACATAAAAATAAATTGTGTTTTGCTCCAATGAAATTTAAAAAATGGTTTGCATTGTAGTGCAGTGTACTTGACCCAGCTGCGGCAGCCTCGAGGCAGCATGAACTTCATTAGACAGCGTGAGAAGAAAAACAGCTTCTTTGACGTCAGCCACGTTAGATTTCAGTTGAGTCGACCAAGATGGCGGAGGTGAGCGGGTTGAGGAGCAGAAATCACTTCGAGCCTAACTGCAAAAGCCGAGTCGTTGACGAAGGTAAACCGCTGCTGATTTTGTCAAATAATGTTACAACAGTGAGCCAGTTACAGGGCGAGGAGGGGGTTGAAATGTAGTTTTGTTTCTGTTGTCTTTGTGAGTGGCAAACTCTCGCTTTTCCGTTAGCCAGAGCCATCTGTTTTCAGTTGAGAGACCCGCGGTGTCCTGCCTAGTGGTACCCCTGCCACTGTCTCCTTTAGTTTTCAAAAATAGTGTCGGCATAGCACGAACTGTATAAAAAAACCGTGGTGGGAGATACATTTTTCTTTTATCACTCTGCGTTTTCGCTTTGTCAAATGTTGTATTTTTGTCATTTCGACTGGAAAGCTGTTGTTTGAAACTGATTCTGACCCGATTACAAAATTCAACCGCGGCACCTGTCGGCTCATTTGTCCAGGCCGTCACTTTAGTCACCGTGTTACTGACTTCAGCTGCACCGTTTCTGAACTTTGAAATAGTCCGCGTTACACCAGTTTCCTGTTACGGGGTTTCAGCCGAACTACACACAACACAACGCTACGTTAATCTTCTAACCCCACTAATGACTATTATAGTCTGTTCAGTTTGCCAGCAGACTTATCCACGTAATTACGACGCTAATTTTGTCCTTTGAATACAACTAAATACATGAGTGTATGTACATTTTAAAACCAGAAAAAGTCAAGTAATTATTCAGTGATATGGTTCCAACATTTCACATCACTTATATTGAAAGTGTCTTAGGAGGGGTTCGTTTAATGGCCAGCATGAACAGGAACAATGATTAAACATATAGTGTTCACACGGCACCTGCCTGCTTAACAGTCATGAAATTAAACTGCATGCATGAGTGATTGTTGATGCATTATTGTATGTAAATTAAGCGTGGCTTATGCGGGTTGGATGGAGCAAATGTTAAGATGTGATGGTGCTTGGGGAGGTTAGAGGAGGGCCTTGAAAAAGTCATAGCCCTCAGGCCCATGGTACTATAACGCAGCCTTGTCGACGTATCAATATAGCAGTGGACAAATTTATTCCCACACACTCTCTGCCATTGTCTGTTATTGTAACATTTCTATAAACCTTGTGAAGAAGAACACTGCAAGGCTCATCGCTGAAATAATATGGTCAGGTGCCCCTTATCATGATATACCCTTATCATACTTTCATACAGGCCATCTGACTCTGTGGCAACAACTCACTTCAGCTGCTCTTAATCTGCACTTTGTCCTCACAGTTTCCCTATTGGTCTGCTTGCTGCTACTAAACGTTTGCCCTTCTTGACCCTTGTCCAGGGAGGCCGTGCCAGTTTGTCTTTTGGCACTGGTGTGCAGGGGGGGATCGGTGTACCTGCATCTTAATGGGCTACCGTAGATTCCTTGTTCTCTTTTATAAATTCTGACTCTGCAGTCTTGTGTCATGGCCTGGTCACTTGAACAACATTTCCCAGATTATAGAAAATACATAGCCTGGATCAGACTAAGCTAGAAGTTGTTTGAAACTCTGCCTAAGAAGCCCATGCATTAATAATCAGTGTTGCAATGCTAGAGAGGAGATGTTTTGCAGTCCAAAGTCCAAATTAAAATGTGAAATGCCATAACAAACAAGACACCAGCAAATATTTTACCTAATCTTGCTTGCAGAATAATTGTCTCTGACTAATTTACAGTGGGTGTATTTTTCTTGTATGACTCAACTCAACTCCAAAAGATTTTTAAGGTATTTATTCCTTCTCTAACTAAATCTCTTGAAAGCCTGGGAAATTGCCTCTTTAAAGTATGAAACCTCCCATATTTAGACAGTTTAAGTTACGTGGACCATAGCCATATCAAAGTCTGCCTCAGATATAGTGCAGGAGTCCAAGGAAGCGAGAGCTGCTTTGGGACACAGTGTTGAGATGTAGGCTAGCTTGCGTAAACACGCTCTATTCTTGCCATGAATAGTTAAAGATAGGCTCTCATCAGAACTGGAGGAATACTAGACTGATTATACTTGTGTGAATGGGTGCGATGCTTTATACTTTGTGTGCTTGATGTGCTGTACAAACTCATCCCTTGGTAGCTTAGTGTGAGTGCACGGGCAGGAAAAGATGTAGGGCAGTTAACTGCCCAGTGCCTTCATAAGATAAGTGATGTCGCCAATTTTAGTTCTGCCCTCATTTTCTGCAAGCTGAGGAGTAGAACAGTGCATTAGCCACTTTATTATGAAGTGTGAGTGTGTATATATGTATATATCCCTGTCTGTTATACTTCCTTCATGCTTACCGTGTTATGTCTCTCACACACATTCTGCTACAATACAGACTCATTGCAGTCCCAGCAGAATAGTATCTTTGTGTGGGTCCCCTCTATGGCTGCAGTCTGTGCCACTTCATCCTGCTGTGCATGAGTGCTGCTCTGAACTTGAGGGGAACCCACACTGCCACAGACTGAGGAAATGTGCAGGGCTAATTTGTTTGCTGAGCAGATTACTGTAACTGCTTTGTGCAAACACCAGCACAGCATTGTTGCTGTCCTTTGGGAATTTGCAGCACCTGTAGGTTTATCTTTGAATGCACCATTTACAGTTGTCCTCATGAGCAAGAATATCACTTAATATTCTCAAAACTGGCCTCCCACTACTTTGAAATGGTCTTGGGTTTTACAGTACCATCCACTGCCAGTGCTGGGCCGGGGAGTCAACAAACCTTCATTTCCACCACTTTAAATAAAAAAAATAAAAAAAACTTAATACAAACACACTGAATAACAACAAAGAATTATTGCATGTTTCTTGAACATTACGGCAGTGTATTGATGCCACAGTGGGGGGAAAAAAATCGGTTCAGTATCTCGTTATAACGAGAAACGTTTCTCGTTATAAAAATATCAACAGTGGGGTATCCGTGTTTTGGGCCATGGTGCGAGCCTATAGCATGGTGCCGTCTCATTCCAGTGAGCCAAGTTCCAGTTCAAGGGCAATCCACCACCGATCAGGATCATATGTTAGCTGGCACCTAAAACCTTGTAATGACATCTCGTGATAACAAGAAACTATAAGTTGATATCTCGTTATAACGAGAACAGTTTCTCATAACAAGAAAAGATGAGAATATTAAGTGATATTCTTGCTCATGAGGACAACTGTAAATGGTGCATTCAAAGATAAACCTACAGGTGCTGCCAATTCCCAAAGGGCAGCAACAATGCTGTGCTGGTGTTTGAGGAGCTACTGTAAGCACAAAGCAGTTACAGTAATCTGCTCAGCAAACAAATTAGCCCTGCATTTTTCCTCAGTCTGGGGTTAGGGTTAGGGTTAGTTGACATCTCGTTATAACGAGATACTGAGGCGATTTTTTTTTTCCCCCACTGTGGCATCAATACGCTTCCGTAGAACATAACCTAAACCTCGTTGATGGTAATTTTTTTTCAAACCTATTAATAATGCCCTGGGCTCTCATTTATAACCATTGCGTACAGACAAAACAGGCCCTGAAACAGGCATATGCCACTTTCCATGCAAAAGTTGTGATCTATAAAAACAAACTAAATGGGAGAATGTGTGCACCTGTAAGTAAACTCTGAGCCATGCGTACGAACATTTTGGAGACGGGGGAAATTGGCGACACAGATGGTGAAGTGGTGAATTATAAGAAAGTATAATGATGCCTCTTACACTTTTAATTTCACTTAATTTCAAACGTTAATTCGGCCTATAGATCCACATTATCATAATCAAACAAGTAGTGTTATTGTAGTCTCGCTTTGTGAGCCTTAGCCTAATTATTGCATAAGCACATTTCAGTTTGAAAAGATCTAAGCCAAAAGAAATCTTAAATTGAAGTCTCAATATTGCATCAGTGCTGTTTCACCATCACAGTCCCCACCCCCGGAGCGCAGAGGAGAGGGCTGGACTGTACAGTAACTAACTGATAAATTCATCATCAGCAAATGGCATTAAAGAATTACGGAACAGAGCTAACACTGTGCACTGCACCAAGTACGATTTTTAGTTTTCGTATTTGTGTACAAAGCACTGCAATGAACACGCCTGTGCTGTCAAGTGCACAGAGCGCACTGGAGACTGGCTGCAACACACACTCCGCCTTCTCCAGTCACCTCACCTGATACATCTTCACCACCTGCACATATGGAGTGTGTAACATCTAGAAATAAAGCCAGTGACATTACACTCGATATCCTCATTATGAGTCTTAAGCATGCAGGCCAAGTTCACCTGAACAAAACTTAAATGAATAAATAAATAAGCATAAGTTTTAAATGATATCCCAGGGTGGGGGACACAGCTGATTGTTGCGATTATTTTTGAAAAGGTGTGAAGCAGTCAGTCTGATCGCTGTAAACATATAAATACTGCGGTGACACGTGTGTAATGCTGCATGATGGATGCACAGACTCGCGCTGTCCTCGTACTGCTCGAGGACTACGTGAATGGAAGAATAAACAACAGCGCAGGATATGAGGCGGATCCACGTGTGCTCAATTCCAAGTTGACTTGGGATTTATAAAAGGAAATTGCACACTGTTCATGCGCAGTTTTATAAATCAGACAATTTTTTTGCTCATGCCATTTTCGGCTTTTGTACACGCGTACACTTTTAGTATGGATTCTACACACCGTTTTATAAATGAGACCCCAGAACAGTGTTGATTTTTGCAGATAGAGAACTATGATGATGTTATGAAAAGGTGTTATATCTTATTTTCTAACTTTGGTAATGTGAAATCTAATTTGTGTATTCACTAGGAGTGTAACGGAATGCAGATGATCCATGGTCCGTACGGATCGCGCCCCCACAGTCTGGCACACATGTGGTCCGTGGATCAATTGCAAAATTTAACCATCGTAGTGTAAAACAGTTTTACAGCCGCTGTTACTTTTTAAAGTAATAACAGCCCAAATCTTCGATCGATGTGTGCTGTGTTTTACTCTAAAGCGTGATGAGTGACTTATTGAAAAGCCGTCCATTTCGCCTCCGTTGAGTGAATCCAGTTGGCTGTGGATTTTCAGTGGTGTAACTGGGAAACTAGGCATGTTTGTCATCATAGAAATAGGTCATGAGATTGTGATATTCATTACAACTTCAGAAGTACAGTATCTGTTTTCCCTTTGACTCACAGCTCCAGTCTCTCCTGTCAAGCACAGCCTTCAGTGTCGATAGACTATTACTTGTGACATGTAACCAAACGGATAGAGCTGAGTGGCTGAGTGGTGACAGCAGATGTATTAAAAGAGCTTATATTATAATACTTATTTAATAAAATAAATAGATAATATATACATTAAATTATAATACATATATTGTGGTGACTATAGGCAGAGCACAAAGTAGCACATTTTTAAATTAGCCCAAACTTTTTTCTTTTTTGCTGATCTGAAAAATGATCCGATCTGTGACTCAAAAAACGTGATATTATCCGAACCATGAGTTTTGTGATCCGTTGCACCCCTAGTGTTCACTGCTCGACATTAGCAGGGCCATGCATGGAGGACAACTTTTTAATGAACTTTTTTGTCCAGCTTAAGCTTCCCTCATCCTGTGTCAACCACACAGGTGGCTTATCAGCATTTTTCAGTCAAGGCACAATAATCTACAAGATTGTTATAGCAAAGTGTACTGTGCTGTATTAGTTTTTTTATTGTTGGATACAGGTGGTGAATCCAAGGCGTGTCTATGAAGCAATAACAGGCAATCTGTTGGGTCCTGTTGGTTTGCCGAAACCTAAATTTGTATGTGGTGAGAGACAACTGCAGTTGAATGGCTCATCACTCATGTATTTGAAATATTTGAATAAGAAATGCTTTATACTTGCTGTCCTACCTGTTCAGTGGACCTTATGTCTGGTACATTGCCCAGGGATTGCCGCTTTTAGTAGGTACTTCAGGGAGTGTCATCTTAATCCTGCACTTATGACTGTATCTGTAAAGAAAAGCAGGGGATGAAAGTGAATAATGTTTAAGGCAAAACGTCTGAAAACTATTCAATTTAGAAAACTGGTTTCGATATAAAAGAATAAAAACACTTAAAAGGTTATTTTATAAGTTTTGTTTTACCATTCCTTGAAGTTGAAATGTTTAGTCGCATTAAAAAAATTATAGCTGCAGTGATTAGTCGATTTATTGATTAGTTGATTGAGAATGAATTGATCTTTTTTTTTAAGGAATAAATGCTGAAATTCTCCAGTTCCAGCTTCTCAATTATAAATGGTTTCTGTTTTCCTTTGTCTCATGTAATAAAAGTAAACTGAATATCTTTGGTTGTTAGACTGTTGGTCAGACAAAACAAGACATTTGAAGACATCTACTTGGGCTTTGGGAAAATGTGACAATAGTTTCACCACTTTCTGACATTTTATAGACCAAACGATTAATTGATAAAAATTATCTGCAGGTTAATCAACAATAAAAATAATCATTAGCTGTAGCTCAAAACAATAATGCTACCAAGACAAGCCACTCATCTGCATGCTTGCTTATTTTGCAGTTGTGGCACTGTGACAAGAAGAATTGTTGAAAAATGTGACTACGCTATCCTTGCAGCTTCATTTCCTTGTGTCCTTTTTTTCTGCCCCTTTGTGACTCTCAGTGCAGTGCTATGTTTGAGCTTGACCTAGATGCGTAGACCAGAGTGGATAACAGTGTTTAGCCCAGCACAAAATGCTGAAAAGATTCCTGTCCATAATTTGACCCCATATAGGGCATATTAATTTCTCTGTATCCTCTCAGAACAATAGTTAGTCTCTCTCATGTAAACAAACTTATGACATTGAAACCCATTCCTCAGAAACATTATTCTTGTTCTTGCTACATGACCCTGTCTACACATTTTTCTCTTTCTTCACTTTACAGCCATTGTTGTCCAGTAACATTCAGCATGCTGTTATCTAATCTAATCTAAGTGTAATTTTATATTTATCTCTATCTAAAGGCTTAAGTGGCGTGGAAGATGTCCCCATTTTTCGGCATAAGCAGAGGCCTCCTTTAGCCAGGCCTGAAGACCTGGGGGATGAATTGCTTCCCAGAACCACGGCCTCAAACTCAGGCAAAAATGCCAGCCTCACCCCCTCAACAGATGAAGAGATTCTGGAAGAAAAGGTAAAGTGCAACTGTATTTCCTGCCTTATTCCTGTCTTTTGACAAGCATGTATACCATATCTAACTACTATTTGATGCATCTGTAACAGGTTTCACGTTCTTTTTTCACCTCCCTGTACTTCATGTAGAAGAAAAAACATTTTTAAAATAATTTCCCAGAGCCTGATGTCTAGCTTTTTTTTGTTTGACATCCAAATACACAAAACACAGAAAAGTCTTATCACTAGTGTAATCACTTAAACCTCTCTCGATGCCAGGGAAAGCCCTGATTGATTGCAAACTTGATGTCTTCAGGCTATGGTAGAGGAAGAAAAGGCCAGGCCCATCCAGGTCGTCCTGGCCAACGAGGATGAGCATAGCTTTGAGCTGGATGCTGCAGCTCTGGAGAAGATTCTGCTGCAGGATCATGTTAAGGACCTGAATGTGGTCGTTGTGTCCGTGGCCGGGGCCTTCCGCAAGGGCAAGTCCTTCCTACTGGACTTCATGCTGCGCTACATGCACAGTCAGGTGAGATAAAAAATTAGATTTTTCATACTGTTTCTAAACATACAAGGGTACATATTCCTGTTTTGCAGTCATGCACTTAACACTTACTGTCAAGTGTTCTTTGTGTGACGCTGCATATTGATATCTATAAATATCTATATAAATATATCCCATCAGTACCAATATCAGGTGACTAATAGTTACAATTAAATGCAATAAAACTTTCTTTTCTGTGACAGACAACACCTTAATTTCCCAGAACTCAATGTGACATCATCTTGTTGATGTAACATTTACTTTGGCTTAACTGTCTCAAAGATCTTTGTTCTTGCATTTGTTCTATAACAGGTGTCCTGTAAGCTATTGACTGCCACAGTGTGTTTTTTTGTTAATATAAAAGAAAAGAGTAATCTGATCTGTTAATTAAACACGTGTTTACAACGGCACAGACATTTAGATATTAACTTTTATGAATTTGGAATAAGCCAGTGAGACATACACCGATCAGCCACAACATTTAAACCACTGACGGATGAAGTGAATGACATTGATCATGGCTACAGTACAATGTTCTAGTGGAAAACTCTGGGTCCTGGTATTCATGTGGATGTTATTTGACCTATAAAAACCACCCAAACATTGTTTCAGACAAAGTAAACCCCCTCATGGCAACAGCACCCCCCGATGGCATCCATTTACTGTAGCTCAATCAGATTTGGATCTGGGGCATTTTGAGGCCAGGTGGATGCCTCAAGCTCTTTGTCACGTTCCTCAGGCTGCTCCTAAGCAATTTTTGTGCCATGCACACGCACACACACACACACACACACACACATTCTTGAGCATGTCCATCTAACAACTGTGTGACTTGCACCGACACAAGTATCAACAAGTAGTCCCTCAGACCTTCTGGCACGCAGCTGGGCATGCAGAAATGGCCAGGATCACCTTACACTCACTTGCACATATTCTCTCTAATGCTTACTTCCACCCTTGCATACACTTTAATACACACAACAGGAAAGAGGGAGGAATGTTGGGATCCTTTTTCACAGCTGTTGAGCAGCATGAACATGGGTATTCATGCAGGTCTGACCAGATCTGCATGTTTTCCCAAAGACTGGTGCTATTGGTTCAAGCTTAGTTCCATTAAACTCAATTATATAACGCAGTTCATATTACAAACATCAGTAATATTCGACTGCAGGTATTTGTTATGAGATGTCACGTTGTAGTAACCAAGAATCAGTGTCCATGCATACTTTGCCTTGCAAATCAGGTATTTGATTGTAAGGCTTGGCAGACATTTCCTGTCTGTGGTTAGTTGATCTCTTCACTTCTTAGCTGGACAAACAAACAAGTTCACAATGTTTTGCTTTTACTTGGAAGTTTTTGTTTTTAAAATGAGTCAATCAATTTTGCTGTGTTTTCAGTCTCAAATTGAAGTCTTGTGCTGCAGCGCCACAAGTCTTGTTGCTGTCGGAGGCTCATTTCATTTAATGTTTAGCAGAGTGATCTGTTCACAACTGTTACTGTGTATACTATACACTATAAAAACATGAGGATGATGGTGTCATTTGTATTAAGTGTGAACTCACGAGTACAGACCTCTTATCAATGTCTAATAATCATCCCAGTTAGCGGTTACTTTCCCAATCAACCTTGTATTGATAGATGACGAGGCTCCTTTCTCTGGTGAAGGTGATAAAAACACAGTATAACACTACAATACATTATTCCAAGACAATTTTTCTTGTAAAATGATTTTTTTTTCTAATCTGAGCCAAATGCTGGTGAACTTTAGTCCTTTGACCTACACCCTTTTTAACTCCTCCCTCTTCCTCTCCACCACCCTGCCCCTCACTCTTGACCCCTCATCTCTCCTCTCAATTCATGTGGATTTCCCCATTTTTTCCTCCAACGAATCTTCATCTCTCTATTGTTCCTTTTTCCTCTTTTCATACCTCTTCCCTGTCTTTTCTCTCTGCTGCAGGGTAAGTTTTGGATAGGAGGAGATGATGAGCCCCTGACAGGGTTCACCTGGAGAGGAGGCTGCGAGAGGGAGACCACGGGAATTCAGATCTGGAGCGAAGTCTTTGTGGTCGACAAGCCTGATGGCAGCAAGGTAGACAGTTATCAAATAAACCATACCAAGCCCTTATGAGCTTCAAATGTCACACATGATTAGAATGTATTTTGTATTTTTCATTGTGTTTTCATCTGTTCCCAACAGATTGCTGTGCTCCTCGTCGACACTCAGGGAGCATTTGACAGCCAGTCCACCATAAAGGACTGTGCCACTGTGTTTGCCCTCAGCACAATGACCAGCTCTGTACAGGTGAGAGATAACGGTGGAAAATATGCTGTTGCTTTTTTCTCTTAAAATGTCAACATTTATAGCATGTCTGTAATTTTTTTTTGTTTGTTTGTTTGTTTTCAGGTGTACAATCTCTCCCAGAACATACAGGAGGACGACCTGCAGCATCTGCAGGTTGGTGTCATTTCTTCAGGAAAAAGCAGCACAAAAGTCATCTTCAGTAACTTCTGTGTTCTGATCATAATTTTGTCACATGTAGCTCTTCACAGAATATGGCCGCCTGGCAATGGAGGAGATCTACCTAAAGCCTTTCCAGGTACCGGCTGCTGCTGTTGACTGTGTGTACATTTGTGCACTGTGGAACATTTAATCAATGTCATATACTATTGAACATGCTCTCCAACTCCACAAACACTCCATAAAATCAAATTAAATATGCAGCAGCAGAGTCATGTTTTTGACTGAATGATATTAGTATGAAATAAAATATCAGTAGAGAAATGTAATTTTAGTTCAAATGGACCCTGTAACTGAAAACAGCAAAGTATATCTAGCCACATTTTTATCATCTCGGCTGTAATTTTTCTTCCCAGAATCAGATATGTGTATCACTGTGTCTGTTGGTGTGTTTCAGTCCCTGATGTTCCTGATTCGGGACTGGAGTTATCCCTATGAACACAGCTACGGACTGGAAGGAGGCAACAACTTCCTGGAGAGGAGACTACAGGTCAGAATTCAGTTTTTATTCTACACTTGATATTTCTTCACATTGTTAAATATATTTGTGCAGCAGGTCACGCACTCACTGTTCCTGTTAGACACACCACACCTTTTTGAAAAGCACAGACGTACTTAATGTCATCGTCTGTTCAGGTGTGTGCAAATTTGTTTAGTGGGTCTTGTGTGTTAACATGCACACATCAATCAAAACGCACTTTTCTGCTGACACAGGTGAAGCAGAACCAGCACGAAGAGTTGCAGAATGTGAGGAAGCACATTCACTCCTGCTTCTCCAACATCGGCTGCTTCCTGCTGCCACATCCCGGCCTCAAGGTGGCCACCAACCCGTACTTTGATGGCAGGCTGAGAGGTGAAAAAACAGAAAAACACACATGTACTAGTAATAAAGAGTGATAGCTGAAGCCTGCTGGACTGAAATGTCTATGCTCCATAGGATACTCAAAGTGTGTGTTTGTGTGTTTCAGACATTGATGGAGATTTTAAGAGGGAGCTGGCCAGGCTGGTGCCTCTTCTCCTGGCTCCAGACAGACTGGTAGAAAAGGAGATCGGAGGCAACAAAGTTACCTGCAGAGATCTCCTGGAGTACTTCAAGGTCCTGCAGGATTTTATTTATTAAGTCCAGTGGTTTTCAAACTGATTGGTCACATTTCGATAAATACACAGCTTAAAATTATACACCCTGACAGATAATCAATCATTAGAAAAATAACCAAAAGCATTAGGGTGAATAAATGACACAAAATTGATGTCAGTTTTTACAAGATATTACTTGAAAAGCTCAATCATAATGTGAAGACGCGATGTAAAACTGTTTTTGCCATCCAATTACGGTTTGCTTGGTTTTAAACATTCCAGATACACAAGTGTTATTTACACAGGTTTTAAATCATACAGTGAATTATGTTTCAGTTTTTTGGTAGTATTTTTGCCTCCTTGTGTCCCAAAATGAGCCTTAAAAAAGTGCTTGTCAAGCTGGTTATTTCCTGTGTTAGCTGCCCGAATGTTAACATTGTACAGGACACACTGATTGTCTGTTTTATTTGACATCCCTGCAGGCTTACATCAAGATCTACCAAGGTGAAGAACTGCCTCACCCAAAGTCCATGCTGCAGGTTAGTTACTGTCTCAATACTGAGGGATTGTGTTAAGTAGTCACACACAGTTTTTTTATTTTTAATCTCCCACGATCAAAGTTGCTTGAATCTAATTGTCTTTTCCTGTTCGTCAGGCGACAGCAGAAGCCAACAACCTGACTGCTGTAGCAGGAGCCAAAGACATGTACAGTAAGAACATGGAGATGGTAAGGACTTTTTCTTCACAATTTCATGGTCCTGAAAAATGGGGCCTTATGAATATCCAACTTGCGTTCATGCACAGTTTGAAACCATTTTTGTTTTGCGTTAAATCTCTTCTGTCAGTCACATTTGTTCGGTCACTTACACTGACATGTCCTTCCCTTTCAGATCTGCGGCGGTGACAAGCCATACATTGCCCCGGCTGACCTGGAGCGCTGCCACGAGGAATTTCGCGAGCACTCAGTGCGTTTCTTCCGCTCTGTAAAGAAAATGGGCGGCGAGGAGTTCTGCCAGCGCTACCAGAACCAGCTGGAGTTGGAGCTGGACGAGTCCTTCACTAACTTCTCGAAGCACAACGATGGCAAAAACATCTTCTACGCAGCCCGTACTCCTGCCACGCTTTTTGCAGTCATGTTTGTCACTTACGTGGTGTCTGGGGTGACGGCCTTCATCGGGCTAAGCACCTTAGCTGCACTGGCTAACCTGATCATGGGCGTGGCACTGCTGTCACTCTGCGCCTGGGCGTATGTGAAGTATTCTGGAGAGTTTCGGGAGGTGGGAACGATGATAGATCTGGTGGCTGAGACACTGTGGGAACAGGTGCGTAGTTGATGTCAGATGTGTGTGTGTGTGTGTGTGTGTATGTGTTCTACATGGTTTGGCTAAAAGGGTAACATTTGGCATTTAGGTATTATGCCCGAGTTATATCAGCTTCTTTAAGATAAAAAATTGTAACACTGTAGGTCAAATGTTTTTCAATAGAAAATGTGTGGCAGATCTGGAAATTAGAAATTAGTTATATTAAATCAGATACAAGTTTATTGAAGATTCAAGGTTCAATATCGACCTATATGTTGGCCAATAAATAAGTAGAAATTGGAGTACAGAGTAGCCAACATAATATAGAAACAATACTTTAATTACATTAGGGCTGAAACTAACAATTACATTATTATTTATCTGTTGATTATTTCTTTCAATAACAAAATTGAAATTACAAAAAAAACCATCACATCGGCCCAAGGTGACATCTCCAAATTGCATTTGTCGTCTTGCCAGGCAATCAAAAATGTTTCATTTACTATAATATATAACTGAGGAAATACCACATTTTAGAAGCGCAAGCACTAATGCCATTGAGTGATAAAAATAGTCAACTAGTCAGCTAATTGTTTCAGTTCTACATTGCACAGTTTGTCCACCAGAGAGCACTGACGTTTTATTTTTTTAACTGTAAAATGTCTCAATCAATGCATATACTTCCCGGTCACAACTGGTTAAAAAGCCACATGTTTTAAAAACCAATATCAGTAGATATATTGTTCTTGGTTTTTTTAACTCTTAAATGTTTAACAGAATCTGCTTCAAAAAGCTATTATTGGTCAGGTCTTATTATTAGATTTAGATCAGATTAGGCAATTAGATTTAAGTATTTTCTGATATCATAAAAGGTAATTTGCAGTTTATTGACATCTATTTGTTATGTATACAGTGTAATTTTTGGGTAAAGAGTGTTTTATGGGGTTTTTGTTTAGGTTTTACATTGAGAAAGGCTTTTGTGTTAAAGGACTTTCACTTAGTTACATTTATGAAAACTGGGATCAGATCTGGTTACAGTCAAAGCTTAACACAGGCACCTTTTTAAGTGAGAGACATTTTTTCTTTTACATTTTTTATCTCCAGGTACATAACAATATACAGTATAGTGTGTGATATTAATCTACTGTTGTCTACCACTGGTTTTGGCTGTAGTTTTCTATGAGTTTGAGTTTGATTTTCCCTAAAGTTCCCTTTGTTACGTTTTATAGGTATTTAAAACGAGAAAAAACGAATCCTTCCATCAGTTTCCTTCTGTCCGCTACATGTTTATGATTGTCTTCTATGTCTTCACATCCCATCAGCCATCTTACAAACTCTAAAGAGCCATTGTTTCACTTCATCTTTCAGTGTTCACACTTTTATTTGCTGTCTTTTCAATTGTCCATCAGTTATTGACCTGCAGACCGTACTCGGAGAACAAATATGAAGCCAGTTTGTTTGTGTTTCTTAGCAGTTTTAGTTTTTGTGAATTTTTGGGATTCACCACAAACGCAGCCCTCGTGTCTCCTCTGACTTCTCCCTCCTTCCTCTGCTTTTGTCTCTTTTTCCATTCCCTGCTTTACAGAAGACAGTCAGAAAGGTGAGAGGTGTTGAGTCCCATTTCTCATCCTGCCTCATTTCTTGCATTTCCTTTCCTTTTTCTTTCTTCTCCACCTCCTGCAATCAAACTCCTGTTCTTCTTTTCATTTATATGGTTCAATATCTACTGTTTTTCATCTCTCTTCCTTTCTTTTTTTTACCTTAATTTCTCCCTAATCTCCTCCCAAATTTTTGGATTGATCTTTATTTCCTGCTTCTGCTCCAGTGTCTTACTGCTCGTCAGTCTTGTTCATTGTTTAACTCTACCATTCCTTCCTGCTGCCCTCTCAGGTGTTTTCCAAATTTTTGGAGCCTGTCAGGAGCTGCCTGGCTTGGCCCATCTCTCTTCTTTCTTCATTCCCATCAGGAGAAACACTGGGACTCGGAGCTCTGTCTCCTCTCAACATCAACTACAAGAAGACTAAATAGCTGCTGGACAACTGATGGATTTCCAGACTGTTAAACTTACTTCTAATATTAAAACTTATGCACTTTGCTGGCTTCTTTATTATTAATTTTCACTCCAATGGTGCTGGGTTCTTCTACTTTAACCCCTGGACCCCTCAGTGTGGACACCCTCTGACCTTCACCGACAGGCCAGGCCCATCTCAGAATCTCAAGCCTGTCCAAACGGTTACTAATATAATCTTAGATGGTTGATTTGTTTTTTCTTCACTGTGTGTGTTTTGTTTTGTTTTTTGTTGAGTTTTAGTTTGATGGTGTTGTGAATCCTGTTTTGTTTGAGAAGTTTCTGTGGTCGGCATGTTGGAGACCACACCCTGTTTATGTTTCTCTATTTTACTTTAAACATTTTAACCTACTTTCTTTCAGTTTCTTTGTCCCCTTTTAAAAACTGTTTTCAGAGAAGTTAACTTGATTTGTTCTCACAAAAATCCTCTTTTTTCTCCCCTTCTCCCCTGCAGGTTTTGAAGCCATTAAGTGAACACTATATGGAAGACAACGTCAGACAGACGGTGGTTAACTCTATCAAAGCCAGCTTGACAGAACAGGTCTCACAGCACACCAAGTTAAAGACTCAGTGAAGCTCTTCTTCCTCCTCATCTCTTCCCCCGTTATATTCATCACCCTCCTGCCCACTCGCTCAATGCGTTCAGTCCTAGAACTGTGGAACTAGTTCAACACCAAAGCTGCCCATCACCACGTCACTGCCCCATTTTTATTTACTGTTGTGGACCTGTAGGCTCGCTGTCTGCCCTGCTCTTCATCGCCCCCCAGTGCCTCAGAGCAGTTCATGAGAGGGCCGAGCAGAGAAGCTTGCAGCGTGGCTTCTTGCCAAAACAGGACCTGATGGACTGTCATCTTCTCCAGTGTGCCATGCTGTAATGTAAAGCATACTGTAGGCTCACACAGACATCTTTGCTGGTAGTGTACTGCACTCGCTTCACAATCGAGCTGTAATTCAGGGAAACTGACACCGCCATGGGCAGCTGTTATCAACAATAGATGCAAACTAAAATCCTTTTTTGTGCAAATTGTTCAGTCTTACAGGCCAGACAGTTCAGAGCTCTGTTTTCTGTCTCTTCAGCCTGTTGGTTTTCTGAAAGCACTATCGACTAATCAACACAGAAATAATGAGGTCATTGCTCTGGTCATATTTTTTGTTATTTCAGTAAAATCGGGAAACAGATTTTCATATTCTGCTGAATTGAAAGTAGGTGGAAAACCCTGTCAGGGACGAGCTGGAGAGGCTGTCCTGGTTGTCCTACAAATCTGAACGGATGAATACAGGAAATGAAGCACTTCCTCACTCAGTACATCTTTTTTTTCCTTTAATGTTTTGTGATTGTAACCCTGAAGAGAACTGTAGGAAGCCTTTAGCTGCTCAGCTGATGTTTGACCTGTTTTTACATGTTTTATCTGGCCTTTAGTGTCTTGTAGTGGACCTTCCAGTGTTTGACACTCTGCGTGGTGTTAAGAGCTACTGTGTTGTAGCATTAAGCCAGCAAAGAGCTTTTAGAGCCCAGGCCTCTAGTCGAGTAGCCAGGGAGGACTATCATTTTGAACCATTTTCTTTTCCACTGCCTTTCATCCAAGCTGCAGTTGCCTGGTTTCCAATGTTTCACATTTTAGGAGCTACAAGCTGTAAGTTCCATTCTTGCTTCTGGGGAGTTAGAGACTTAGCCCAAATTCAAATAGTTTGACCTTTGGGAAATATATTTTTTGCTTTCCTGCAAAGAGTTGGATGAGAAGATTGCTGCCACTCATACACATATCTGTAGAATGAACACGAAGCTACTGCCAGCAGCTAAGCTGTTAAGTTTTGCTTAGCATCAAGACTGCAGGCAGGGTGAAAAAGCTTTGCTCTGTCCAATATATTTTTTTTAATCTGGCTATATCAGCACCTCTAAAGCCCAATTATCAATACAGTATATATCTTTGTGAAATTCATACACAAACTGAACACTTTTCTTTTTGTACGAATTAAAGAGACATGTTAATTAGTGGGTGTCAGCTGTTTAGCGTGATATTTGAGAGACGAGAGCGTGGTATCAATCTTCTCATCTAACTTGACGAGTAAGTGAGCATGTCTCCCAAACTTCTGAACTATTCCTTTAACTGAAAGAAACTGATTCTATCCTCTGCCCCTCGTCTTTAGTCGTATAAATCTAAATCACTGGCTTCTTATTTATCTTTTCAGTGAACAACTATACAATCAGTGAAGTGAGTGAGTGACTTAATGTCATTAAATGGATTGAACCTGCCCCTTATTTATTTACTTTGTTGCTTCGTATCTGTCTGAGCTCCTTTGCATTGATTCCATCCACAATTTCTCACCTCAAGCGCCAGTCTTTTACTGTTTGTTTTCTCTGTGTCCACGTATTACAAATCGGGCATGTACGTTGAATGAAATATTTAAATAAACTTATACATTTTATGGTGTCAGGTGACAGTGGCTGTTATCTTGATAAACATAACAGTCTGTCGATTGTTTAAGAATAAGTTGCTGCTGTAGGATTTACACTAGTTTTCTCCTCATTAGGATGAACGTTAAGAGAAACGTGGTGTGAATACTTAGATTCTGATAGGAGAATTTGATTGTGATGAGTGGGTTGGAGGCAATGTGTCTGCCTTTTAAAGATATCTCTGGTAATTTATTTTTGAATAAAATGTTTACCTTATGATTAAATCAATTCAATTCTTTTGGCTCCTTTTTGGCTGTTCTTATGGGATTATTTCTGGGAAGAGACTTTATTCAATCTGAACCAAATGACCAAGAAGCCATTTATCACATTTCTTTTTTACCTCATTGTATATATACTATACAGCTTTTAAATATAAGCACCCCTCTTGTCTCGTACCTCTAAACCTGGTTCTCAACACTGAACCCTTTTCATCCATTCAAGTCTCCCTGCAAAAATTAAGTTGTATTTGCAACTTTTTAATTTATACTGATGTTCAATTCTAACTTTCAGGAGAATATGTATGTATATTAGCTTAAAATACGTTAGTAATACAATATGTCAGCCCTGAGTAGTGTCTGCAAGTGTTCCTTCAGTTTGTGACATTTTTGGCTAAAGCAGGCAGCTGTTTTTAATGAAAAAAGCATTTAAAAACCCACTGTGCAAACAAACAGTGACTGACTGGTGAACATTGTGAAGCATGCAGCAGCTGACGAGCCACATGTTTACCTCAGGAGTTGGTAGAAGCCAAAAATAGCAGAGCTGAAGGAGAGTAACTAGCCTACCTGTCAGGTTACCAGAGAGACAGCTTCAAATGAATGATAATGTTGCTATTTGCTAACACATTTGCCATATTGACTGAAAAGTTGATGAAACACAAGAAAAAAAAATTATTGCAGATTTAAGTTGCCTGCTTTGAGCATGTTGTAACAACTTCAGTTGACTCGGATGAGTGTGAACATTTTTATCAAGTCAGATCTAATATCTGGATAATGGCTGAACAGAGGAACAATCTTCATAGACCTCAGTAGGAAAATCAACCCGAAACAAGTGAGGGGGACAAAAAATAGGATGTGTAATGGGATATGTGGAAATCACACCCTTTGTTGCCAACTTTGAATGCGTTTCAACCAAAACGTTCCCACATACACATTAAGTTTTATTTTGTTGAAAGCATTTACACGTGCATCTTTGGAAGTTGTTTGCTGTATTTGGTACCAGTGCTTCATTTTGGGGCGAAAAGTGTGTTAAAGTAGTTTGATGTTGGATTTCCCATTACAGTTTCTCTCCATTATTTACACACATTTCAAATAAATCAGACAAGTTTCATACTTGTTCCCGTGGTGAATTGGTACATTTCAAAGTGATAATAAGGACAAACTTCAAACAAAACATCAGAGGCTTTGATTTCTAAGGGAGGGAGGAAAGGCTGCATTTTTCTCTGGACAGTTAACTTCATTACTCAGTCACATGCAGAGGCAGCACGTGGAATAGATGAACGGTTATCAGCTAAGGAACGCAGCCAGTTTACACTCTTAATTCAAGTGAAGTTAAGACTTGTTGGATAGCAGAGTGACCTTAAAGGCTAGTGTCCAGATGTTTCATAACAATTTTCTTCATTGCCAGATCATGTCTACCCAGCTGATTTTCCAAAAATAACCAACAGGAGGAGCCAGATTCTTAAAAATACAGTTTTATTTTTTCACAGAACGATTTAAGCTGCAATACAGGTAACATTTTAATGTCTCGTGCCAGACTCCCATTGCAACACAGTACACAGTACAGAAGAGCAGACCAACGTTGTGCTTTCAAACAAATAGGCCACGAAGATGTATACAGCTGGTCTTATGAATACTATTGTGTACAACTAAAGCAGAATTTAAAAAAAAAAAAGTATTAAAGGCCACAAAAATGCAAAGAAACAGAGATATAACACTGACAGGTAAAAGGTCTTTTATGCCCCACCCTGTTCATAACAACAAATCTAACTTGGCTAGAGCCAAGAGCTAAAGTTTTACAAGAAAAATACTAAAAACTACTTCTGATATAAAAACTTATCTAAAAAAAATGTTAACTGAGAAATATCACAGGCTCAACAAAGCGTTCTAATCTCACACAATGGCACATTTCATGTCACTGAAAGCTGCATATTTTCTTTTTGCTGCATTAAAAAAATGCATTATGGCAAAAACTTTGTTTCTCTGGAAGACACAGAAACGGTGAAAAAAATTCCCAAGACAGAAATGTCACACATGCTTCTGTTGGTGAGTCAAGACAAACTGAAGGAGCAGAGGTTGTTTTTAGATCAACTAAACTGACCCACACTGGTACGACTTCATCTGAAACTACAGGAGCGACAAATACAAAATAATACTCTCCAAGACAATGAATACTCGGCAGCTAATAGCCCAGATTATTGATTAGAACCTCGTTTTAAGGATTTAGTGTGTCCTTACATTCTTTCAGAGGGAGCAAAGCAGTTTACACGCGGCTTTCCCCCCATGTCATCTTTCTGTATTTGGCTTGATCAGAGTTAAAAGCTGCAACAGTTCGGAGTGATGCAACGCTCATGTTTCATGTGCAAACATCATTTAAAAAAAAATTGTAGTCAAGGATCTTCGTCGAATGATTTGAAACGACAGAATCTAAGAGCCTTGCTCAGGAAAAAAAAATTTGTTAAGACTTTATTTACACACCATCAGAACTTCATCTGATTTCTAACAAATGTGATCGTTTTAAAGAAAGTGAAAGGAAAGTGTAACTAACATAAAAACATTATTGTAATCGAACATTTCATCATTACTTTTTTAGAATTTTGTGCAAAAGTACGTTTCATGAACGAGGCTCTACGATACTGTTTGTACAGGCACTCTTCATTAACGCTGCCTGGGCTCAAGATTTGATAGTTTTTAAAACACACCTTGAAGTCCACTACAACTGATTTTTTTTTTTTTTACACTTCTGGTTTTGAATGGTTTGTTGAGCTTCACTCTGTTCTCTTAAATTTATTTCTGAGAAAAGAAAACGGTTTGATCAATGGCATAAGTGGAAAGTATCCCCAAGAAACTCACTGTGCTGCTGTTTCATCTTATGGCTGGAGGACACGAGTCGCTACTGTACACTTCAGAAGACTGAGGTCCTCTAGTCTTCTCATCTGCTGTGCTGTCTCCACTCAGACGGAGATTGTTGTAGAGGAGCTCTCCCATAAAGGGTAATGACAGGGAGAGCATTGAGGAGGGGAGGGGAGGAGGGGGGGGGGTATTCTACATCTACTGAAGGGTGGAGGTTTTAGATCATGGCCCGGAAAGCAAATGAGACTGCAGCACCCATCGCCAACCCCAGGGACAAGAAGAAGGCCATGATGGCCCCCGCCGTCTCTGCCTCATGCGGTGGCACCTTCCTGTACAGAGACAACAGAGGGACAAAATTCATTAGGAATAGCGACGTACACACAAGGCATCACTTTAACCTGATGTGAAATATGCTTATTCATTTGCTTTGGCCGTCACTGCTGCACAATGTTCCATGTGAGCTTGTGTGTGGAGTTTTAGCATTTATTTTACGTACTTTATAATATGATTTATGTTCAAGTCTTTGTGTGTTTTAGTTAAAGTTCAAAGTCGACCACTCTCGCGTCACAAACATGGCACTGCAGCCCAGAGCTGGTTATCTTAGCTTAGCTTAGCGCTAAGACTGGAAGCAGGGAAAACCATTAGCCCTGCCTGGCTACCAGCACCTCTGAAGCTCAGTAATTTACAGGTTTTATCTTCTTTCTTTTCTTTGTACACAAACAAAACATTAGTTTGTGGGTTTAGGGGGATTTACAAGCTGCAACTTTTTAATGACCAACAACACTTTATCCATCCACCCAGGATGTGCAGTATATTCGCTGGTTGCACGGCAACCTCATAGTGACAGCCAAATTAAAGGGCCTTCCTCAAACTGGACCCACTCCCACTCCGTCACATAGTGAACTCTGGAGTCCTACTCGCAGCTGAACGAAGCCTCAATTAAGGTGTAAGGCAGTGGTAAGCTTTGGGACCAACTTCAGTCTCTCCAGAGGAAAACTTTTCGTAACCATGGTTTCATATCAGCCTATTCTATTATCCATCTATGCTTTTTTGGGTAAACATCTTGTTTTTCACTCTGATGTTTATAAGCTGCTTAGTTTTTGTAACTGTCTCCGCAAATATACAACACTTTATATTCAAATGAGCACATCTACCGATTTCTACACTACAGAAGGGTATATTTGATTTTATACGGAGTCTCTATTTGGCACTGCACTCTAATGCACAGAAGTGAGGATGTACTGTGTGTGTGTGTGTGTGTGTGGTCCTTACTTGGGTCCAAAGCACATGCAGAGACTGGCCAGGTATCCGTTGGAGAAGGAGAAGAAGATCATGAAGATGATGTACCAGGCGTCATGGGAAAACAGCACAGGGAGGTAGTAACGAGGCTGGACGTTACACAGCATGAAGAGGGGGATGAAGATGAGCCGCACACCCACCAGCACAGGAAGCCACTTACTGTCCTTACCCGGCTGAAGAGAAACACAGCAACATCAACCACAGACAGGGCAGACAAGGAACTCAAAACTTTAAATAATAACAACACTGGAATGTAGTTCTGGGTGTTTTTATTTTACTTAGTGTACAGTTTATGAGTTAATGTACAGATTACTATGGGTGCATATCTATATATATATATATATCTATATATATATATATATATCTATATATATATATATATATATTTATATCAGTATGCATATTACAGGCTACCAAGGACCAACTCATTCTGACGTTTATGTGCTGTAAGTGCCACTTTGGTCCTATGTGTGATGATTTAACTGCTTTCGACACTGGCCAAGGACCCCCTCTCCCCTACACTCCGTCTCACACCCACACACCCACACACACACATTAGCCGATCCACACATGGAACTCTATAATGAGTGACTGTAGGCAGGAGTTTAACCTTTAGCTACGTGTGTCTGAAGAGGGAATGAAAGAGTGAGGTTATTTTCTCCTCTCTCTTTGCTTTCCATGCTTCACAAGGAGTTGAGAGGTCAGCGGTGGCCGTGGAGGCGGTTATTGTTGTTGGTTATCGTTGTCACTCTTGGTATTTCCAATCAAAGCACTGTCTTCATCATAGTGTAAAGCTTATGCGAGGCTACCGCTGCTCCAGCACGTCATTACCTCCAAAACGGAGCTCATTCCACCCATGAAAGAGATCAATATCCCACGAAACCATATGTGTATGACATCTCTACAAACAGCTTGCTTCGTCATTAAGAATCCAAGCAGTGTGATATTTCCTTTCAGATGAATTCATGTGCCATTCGGGATGTTATAGTCCGTCATTTGTCATACACTACATTCACAATTGCTTGTTATTTACATCTTAGTATGCCTCGGAGTCTCTCCTTAATATATTGAGGCTACAAAAGGAAAGCCGGGCACTTGGAGGAAGATTCATTTTTTTATTATACTCAAGCTTTGCATTTGGAACTTTAAAAATTCAATCAATCCAGCTGTTCGGACTAAAAAAAGTTTTGTTAGGCCTCTGTCAAAGTCTAATGAGTTCGTGGAGTTTGGTCACAAATCTTAGTTCACTTCACACTTCGCACTCTCAGGAGGTCAAACACGGTGCTTTATGGAGGAACATTTACTGGCCACTAGCCATCACAACCAATTCCCGATGTGCCAGAACAAAAGGGGGGGGGCGGAAATTGTCCACCAGTGTCCAGGGTGATGTATGCCTGTGCAGAGGGTAATTGCAAGAGGCACGGGAGACGACTGTAGTGTACGGAGGCAGGATCCAGCCGATGAAAGCGAACAGGCAGGCGGGGGAACAGGCGTGGAAGTGGTCCATCCACTGGAGAGGGGACTCGTGATGGATGGGGTGCAGGAATGCCAGACTCCCTCCATGAGATTGAAAGCAATTCTCTCAGTGCCAAAGTGGCAGAAACAAATGACTGAGATAGAGGTTGGGTCAAATTGTTATGAACTCCCAGACAGTGATTCTTTTCAGGTCGTCCAGCCTTTCTGGTGGTTGTGGAAGACCTGACTATATGACTGTTTGGCAGCCTCACTGAGCACTGATCGAAGCTTACAGCTCGAGACACATCAAAGCCTCCCAGCAAAGGAAAAGCCCAGACGGGGCCAACATTAAGTACAATGGATGTCTTCATAATCAAGACCATTTTCTGGCAATGGCTGTGGGGGGGATGTTTTATTTTATTTTTTCTTAAGGCAAAAATCTACATTAAAGCAGTGTTCACATGTGTTTAAACAGAAGAGCAAGCTTCCCCTGAAAACTAGAAACAGGACAAGAAAAGTCCCCGAAGGCATCAAATGACCGCACTTCATTGGAAATTAAGTGAGAATGATTTTGTGGCCACTGTGACGGTACCCATGGGCTACTGCTGGTTGAATATGAGATCTGTCTTAAACTCAGGACTGTTGCTGTAAAAACAAACGGGCGGTTGTAAAGGCTAAAATTACTCCTCAAAGTAAAATTCTATGTATCAAACCTGAAATCTCCAGTTGTTTGGACTTCACTCTTTCTCTCATTTAAGGTTTTGATCTCAGCGCTTTAAGTTCTGGTTGATTTGGCGACACGTCTGGTGGTAAAACTAAAGATTACTTAATACAGGTCTGAAAATTTCCTATGAAATAGGAATCATTTATTATCCACTGGGGGAGGGAACTCACTTAAAGTCGAGCTGAAATGAAAAATAATTTTTTTTAATCCATACTTTTTAACATACATTCAGCACTAATGCTATTGGCTACTTTAAAATGTCCCTCCCTACCTGACCGTTTACAGGAAATCCGTAACAATACTTTGTGCGTCTGGATAAATAGTTGCTCTTATCCTCCAGATTTCATCCGGCATGTGCATAAATTTTTTCAGGTGAATCTCTTTTAAATGTAAATTTCCATATCCAGCATGGGAATGGCTGACTCCACCACTGACTCGTCAAACTAATATATAAAGTGGTAAATAATGAATCTAATGGCTATAATAGAAAAAAAAAAACAGCAAAGCAAGGATTTTAAAATTTAGCTTAAAATCTTTAGTGTTTATAACACTGAAGGGGAAAAAACATAATCATTTCTGGTTTATTTATTAAGAGCTAACACTAAAAGGACTTAGTTAATGTGCTTCATGGGGACTCTTTGGGTGTAGTTTGATCAGTGGTCTGGCAACACGCATGAACAAATTGCATCACATATTTTTCTCCCGATGAGCCCCACCTGTTTCAAATCAGGGAGAAGAACCCAGAGAAAAACAAAACCATAAACCTCTCATATGAAATAACCAAACTGTCATATTAAAACGTGCTAGAGAGGATACATCTTCGGGGCCAACTATATTAATAAAAATTTGAATTTCATTCTCCTTTCAGTTGAATTTCCCTTCCAAATGATGCGGGTTGTGAGCCCCACAGGACAAACCAATTCATTACCCCCTCCCCAAAAAGAAAAAATGCACTGCAACCATTTCCAGGTGATCATCTCCCCAGCATTTCCATATTGGAATCCTTTTCTATCGCATTGATTTCCCTGGGAGACTTGTCAGTTCTCATTCATTTTTCAATTTACAACTGCATCATCCCAGCCTCACAGCCTTTGTTGAATCCAAAAAAAAAAGAAGAGAGGCTGTTTTCTCGGCCACTGGCCTGCATGCCAACTACAAACCCATGATCTGACTGCCAAATAAACCATGTGATATATTGATACAATGCAGAATTCCGACAACTTAGCAATAGATAGCAGGATGTCCGAAAAGACAGAGGGGAGGACAATTGTTGTTTCTGACGTAATTCGTTGATTTCATTCCTTGGTGAATGTGGGTGCTGTTTAAAAGGCTGTCCCCATTTCTTCCTCCTCTTTCTTGCTCTCAAAGATAGACAGGCTCAGGACAGCCTTTGTCTTGATGTATTAATTACGTGGCTCCTCTTCCTCACCCAACGTGAATGAAAGGGGATGGGGGCTTTTTCTTCGAGTAGGGGGAGCAGTTCCGTCCTCCTCCTCCTCATCACAGCGGCAGAAGGTGCAGCAGATTAGGTGTCAGATGATATTTAATGTGAAGGGGGCCTGTCTCTTTCCTTGACACCCTCTCCTGGGTACACTGCTGCACAGCACTGATACTCCACTGCTCTCAATCCAGGTCTCATCAAATGGCACTCAAGTCAGAGAACATATGGCACGGAGGAAGAACAAAGATGGGTGAGGAATGGAGAAAAGAGGCTGATGAGAGGAGGAGATGTGAGACGGGGAAGAGGAGTCATTAACAGAAAGTGAAAACAAGAAAAGTAAAAGCGGGAATGGGAGATGTGACGGGGGATGCATGTCGAGATGGCAGGCTATAGGGAAGGGCAAGAGAAGGGAAAAGATGGCGGGAGAGAAGAATCTCAGTATTTCTGTTTTAAAAAAACAAACAGTAAGCTCAGGCTGTTTGCTGAAGCCTACAGTAGCTGAATGGTTGTGACAGTGTGGAAGATAAGTGAATGAGAAAGGGATGGCCATGGAAGAGCTGTGAAATACCCTGGGATGAAAATACCTACCCTTAGAGAGGGAAAACGGGAGGGTGGGGGGAAAGCAGATCTCCTCAGATGTGCTCCCTGGATGGGAATGGCAGAGGGACTGGGGCTGCAAGAAAGCGTGACAGGATGCAGGCCCGCAGGTCGCGGAATCAATTTAAATGGTATCAGTCTGCTCCTCCTTTTTCTGCTTCTCCTCCTACTCCGCCTCCTGTTCTCATCTTCCACTCTTTCAGCCTCGCAGCCTTTCTCTTCCTTTCCCTCTCTCCTTGGCTCACTCCGCTGTTTTGTAAAGCACTGCAGGAGAGGGAGAGAACGCTCCATGGCAGCAAGGCGTACTTTGAATGGCGAATCCACTGTTCTACGCACACCTGAGTGCTCTTACTGTGCATCAGTTATATTATAAAGAGACATCGGGGGTTGCGACACACATTGGTAAAGTAGGTTGTTGGCATTTCTCGCGCTTTTCTTTTGTGCTAGGCGGTGGAATATTTTGAGGTAAATAGTCATATTTCAAACAATCGTGCAATCAGTTAGTGTTGAGAGTGAAAAAGGAAATATCAGTACATCCCTGCACTGATTTTATAGTTTGATCTTCAAGTCCATTGAACCGTGATGGCTGCTGCACATCTCCCTTAAAGTGGCAGCAGGCTTGTGACTCGGTGTTACCCACAAGGCTACTGTACAACACTTATGAAGTCTAGCTGATCCCTAATTAATAATTGTGGTTTGGACTCAAAGATTGTTGTCATGGCAACCTACCAATGACGCTAGTGACGTCATTTGGAGCCATGCCGCGGTATCCAGTTCTCACCCATACACCTGCCCGACTCAAGCAGAGCTCAGCTGTCAGTCATGACGTTTTCACCCCATCAAATGAATGATCACTTGCACATACACTTTATGTCAACGGTTCATATGCTAACTTTAGCATGTTTCGCGCTATAATAAAGACACGATTCTGGACTGCACTGTTTAGAACAACCTGTTCTCATCCCAGGCCGTCACCGTGGCGTCTTATCTGGATGCACAAGGTACCGTTTGGCGTGGCCGGCTGACGCGTTAAGCCTTCCCTGACGCACAACAGTCCCTTTGGCATCCGTGGCTGACGCGCAAAAGCCTCAACTCGACCCCAACCTCCACCCGACTTGCCACTTTCTTGCTTTTGAAAGTATGCCATGCTATGTCATCTGTTCAAGTCGTCTGACACTGACGTTAAACCCTTGTGCGTCTTTGCCTGACGCCAAAAAGCATACCTTGTGCGTTTGGTTGGGCCGTGACAAAACGTCGACATCCGACGAGCCGGGCATGAGGAACGGGCTGGTTGGAATCACCAATGAGAGTTCAGTAAATTAAGTCATATAAATTACACCTGGAATTGGTTTGTAGGTAGAGGAACACTGATACAGTAAACTACATTTTATTGTACACAATGAATTCTAAAGGTCCAAACCCAACCAAATGAATCTTAAAACATCATGTCATGGTACAAGAGATTTTGAGTCTTGCCATGCGTGCCACACTCTCAGTTCCCAGATATTTCACAGGAGAATAACACCTTTGGCGTTACAAGTGATCTGGCAGATGGTCAACTCTGATTGAATTCTCCCCCCATCTCTTTCCTGCCCCCACAAGCTTCATTGCACATCTCACATCTTGGCCAGTACTGTCCTCTGCGTCCCATGTGGGTGGAAAAGCAAAGGCGAGCTGATCTACACACCAGTCGGTGCCTAGCAACTCCCTGCGGTTTTGGGCACTGTCCTGAATCGAATAAATAAAATCTTTGGACTTGATTCATCTTTATTCACCCTGACAAATGGCCTCAGACAGCTCTTGCTCTGTCTTTGGCACAACTCAGGACTGAAGTAAAACAAAGGAAAATGGTATTTCTTTGTGTTCATCGTCTGAAACGATGCAAATTCGTCTTTGTCCTGAGCTTGTATCTCTGTGTATCTCTGTTTGTCTTGCATTCTGGTGCTTTCTTGTGCCTCAGTATGGAAATTTCTCCATGCTTATATAGGTGAGTGTGTGTGTGTGTGTGTGTTCATTGTGTTGATGTGTCTACGCACTCACACAGGCGTCCAGACCAGATTCATCCAGCGGGGCGTAGCCCTGTCTGTCCATCTGTCAAGCCTGGAGAGGTACCACTCTGCGACTCCTGTGGCTGTCAGGGCACTTTGCCTTCCACAGTGTGTTGCTCTCCTCCCATCCCTCCCATCTCCCTCTTCTTCCTCTCCTCCCTCCTCCTTCCACCTCTCCTCCTCATCACAGCTGCCTCCTCAGCTGTGTCCATTGGCCACTGGCCCACTCCTTGGAGCATGTCCTGTTTATCTCACACAGTTCGAGCCGCAATCACACCCGCACGCTAACACCCGAGATGCACATGAATACTGTATGTGTGCCGACACACTTAAATGAGGATGCACTTTAGATGAAGTAACACAGACACGCACACACACTGTCCCATCTACTGCATCTATGCTTAAGTGATGGAGTTTATACAGTGTCTGTATGAGGCCATTCAGCAAGTGTGACAATATCTCAACTTGTTGGTTGCAGTTTTATTCCACTTGAAAGCAAATAACCGTACCTGACAAACTGCCATTGGACAAGATATCTTTTTGTTGCCGGTCCTGCTCTATGACCACTGTAGTTGAACATGGCACGAGATTCTATTTTGGCACTCAAGGCGACACAGTCTCAACTCAGGAACTAGGTCTTGAAATTTGGACCATCTCTGAGTGTCAGTCACATCTTTTCTGATTGACCTCGACTGGTCTTGACTAGTTTTAATTTTGTCCAGGTGTTAACAGCTCAATGAGAGGTGGACAGTATTAGTAGTAGTAGTATAATGTACAGTTTTGTTGTACTTGAATATTTCTTTTTCTAATACTGTACATATCTGCATTCAGGAAAACAAAACTCCACCTAGAGCAACTAAAGTATTAAAATCATTTTTACATGTTTATACATCTATAATAATATAATAATAGATCATAACAGGGGCTATTATATGTATAATATATATAATATATAATATTTTTTGTAAGTATTTTTGCATTGTTGTGCCTTCTTTAACTTAAAGGTGCCCTGCAGAGTTTCTGACCACTAGAGGTGCTGTAGAGCAGTGTTTTTACAAGTGGGTCACCGTTTTGTTTGTGTCATGCACACACACACACACATGGTCACACATGCATGTGCACGAACACACAATTGTAATATATCCAGAAACTTCCACAGACCTCAATGTAAACAGTTTTCCTTGGAATTGGACTGCACACAGCAAGATATGTGGAAAAATTGAAAATTGGCAGATTAATGAAAACAAATTCAAGTATGTATTTCACTGGCATTCTTATTTAGTTTAGAGTCTCACATTTTACTTTGCTAAACTGCCATTTAGTGCCGTGTAATTGCTGTGCTTTATAATGTGATGGGATGTTTCATCCGTTGGAAAAACAGCATATTTAAATGATTGATTTTGACTGTTTCAATGAGGCATGTTCATCCATTTAAACACATACGGCAAAGAAAGATTCAAAAGTATGTCCACACCAGCCAAAGGATCACTGAATAAGGGAGAAAAGCTCTGCAGTGGGAGAGTGAGCAGCCACAAAACAACAGAGGTAGGTAGGTAGACTGACTCTATCTCGCTCTCGTCTGTATTTAGGAAGTACATCTCCACTGCAGCCCTAACTAAGGAGAGCTCAGCCCCGAGCCAGGAGAGACTTGCTGCATTCATCTGAGAGGTAAACAAAACACCCAGTGGGAAAAAATCAGGGATAATATATGGACTAACTTGCCTCAAATTAAAAAGAAACACTTTTAGGGTTCACAAATTATTCCAATAAAGGTGTTTTGCTGTGAAGAGAAAAAAGTTCTTCCCACTTAGTGCTGTAAACGTATGGATGGAGCTTCCAGAGGATGCAGTTTGGGCTCAAAAGACTGGATAAACTCTGGTCAACTAAGGATATTTTGTATAATTATAAAGCTGATTTGTGAATACTTGCAAATTAGTTGAAGTTTAATGTATTTTTTTTCCCCTCTTTGTATTATTTGTTGTTTGATGTGTGAGTTACAGAGTCTGGTGTAGAGGGCTTAAACCCTTGTTTCCCATGGTTAGACATCTGTGGCCCAAACAGTGTCGTTCTGCTTAAGTGAAATTTATTCCAGTGTGGAAACGCAGAGAAACGCAGTGAGGGGAAGTACACTAGCCAAATTTAAAATGTCATAAATTACATACATATTCGTCACTCAGCTTGCTTTGATTAGCGGCCTTGGCGATTATATCACATTTTCCACCGGTGGCAAAATGGAGGACCAGTTACAGCATACTGAGTGTGTTCGGAAAGTACTTTGTTAGGTGAGACTTCCCTTTGGGACTAATGCACGATGACAGGAAATTAGAATGTATGAAAACCAAATCATATCCGCAACTTTAATCTCAGTAAATACATCAGTAACTAAAAGCGTTCTGTCTATCTGAGATGCATTCCTTTTAATTAAGAAATTTATTGACTTCTCCAAGCACGGCGGCAGCCAAAACTGGCATTTTCGGGAATGATAGCAGACTTTGAAATGCTACACTGGCTCGTTGAGATTCGCCAATCACACTGACTTCCTTCTGGCTCTGTTTCCCGACCGCAGCGTGATCATGAAGCTGAGCCGGAAAATGCAGCTGGATTTGGCAGATGAAAAACTTTGAAATTGAGTTTGACAGTGTTGGAGTAGCAGTGAATGATACTTAGTGCCGCGGAGAGGAAGGAGAGGACGGGGGGAGACGAGGTGAGTGATGCTGCGGATCTGGACTGTCTGTGCCTCCGTGCTGGGAGGCATCTCTGCCAAATAGAAATAAACACAAAGCTGGCTGCGCTGTGCACACGTCATTCATGCACACGCACATACACATATACACAGGGATGGATGGATCCCTGCATGGGCCAGGGTCCCAAGGGGCCCCAAACAAGCCTCTGTTTAAAATGACTATTATTTGCATGTCTTGTTGGAAAGTCTAAAAACTCAATCCAAAGTATTGATCTCGTGATCACAGTCTCTTTTGCTGCTGATTCCAAGACACAAGTCTTTTGTCTGCCACTACTTCTTTTTAATTATTTAGTATGTTTTCTATTATGTTGTCTATAATGTCTTGTAATTTGTTTGGAGGTCAGGACCTCCCAAAGGGGCACTTTTCTATTTTTACAATTTTTTTCAAACTTTATTGAAAAGGCTGAATGTATGTGGGAATTATACATTTTCTTTTCTCATTTTCCTCTGCTCCTGTTCACCAGTTTAGCATTTAGTGTCGGCCTGATGGTCAGTTGGCCCACCATTTTGGTCCAAACTGAAATATTTCAACAACTTGGATGGATTGAATTTGTGTTCTGAAGGCTAATGAGTCAGTAGTGATGTTTCCTAGCGCAAGCCCGACAACAACGCATTCTCATTGTCATGCCAGGTTATCATATAACATACCGATGTATAACATACATACATACATACCGATGTTTTGTCATGCGCCCCTTGTGTCTTATCCAGACGCATACAGTACACTTTGGCGTCACCCGTCGATGCGCTAAGCCTTCCTTTTAGTATCTGAGGGCGAGCTAGTCTTATCCTGACGCACAAAGTCTGTTACTTTGATTAAGTTTAGGCACAAAAAACACATGGTTAGGTTTTGGAAAAGAGTGACGTTTGGTTTCAAACGGAACACACACTCCGGTCTCCAGGCACTTTCTTGCTTTGTAAACGGCTTCACGTTGCAGGTACATGAAATTCTCGAGCGTCTCTGCCTGACGCCAAACGGTACCTTGTGCGTCTGGATGAGACGCAAGTGGCCGTGACAAATCTTCTATATCTGACTGGGGAGTAGAACGGGCCGCAGACTCTGTGGGTCCCCCTGTCTGACAAAATCCCTCCAAAACATACAGCACCAGAAAGAAGTAAAGATTATGCTACATTTACTGTTATCGGTTCCTATGTGTGATGCACACAGACCCAGAGAGGATGTGTTCATGTCATAGTGGAGTGGAAAAGATGTCACATTCTACCTTTTAGTGAAGACATTTTCTGTAACTCTCCTGCTAATTTTCATCTCCACAAACACACTCCAACAAACATCTACACACTCTGCCGCAGACAAACTCACACAAACACACACGGCATTCTGTAATTTCTGCTCCTTTGTGTTGCCATCCACTTGAGTGTTACTAATAGAAAGAAAATGAGCAGCAAGTCCTAATGCTCTTTGAGGTTTGCCAGCAACAATTGAGATGATTGATAGTTGGGTTTCTAAATAGCAGGATATTGCATCTAGAGTGTAGAATAACAATTTGGAACAGCATCAGGCAGGAAAAAAAAACAACGCAATCGGGTTTCTGCCCTGCTCAGATGCTGTGAATGCTGCACAGGCACATGCATATGCTTGTAAAGTCATCCACATGTGTGTTGAAGCGCTGACGAAAACACATAAACACGAGCACATAAACTGGAAAGAGTGTGAGAAGCCACAAAGTGCATAGATAACTAAATCAGTAAATAATAGAATACGTTTGTTCCTGGCGAAATGGGTTCTTTGGAGGATAAGACTCACAGTGGTTGCCATCTGAGGGATGAGAAGGGAAAAAAAGGGGTAGAGGGAGAGAAAGAAAGTCAGAGGAGAGAGACTGAGCACGGCTCATCAGCTGGCTCGCGATAGTAGCTTGCAGGGGAGAGATAAAGCCATTTTGGCACAGTCAAATCATGCATCCATCACAATGCTTATCGGTCACTTGGGAAAGGTGCCTATAATAAATCGCCAACTGCAGCGTCAATAGCTCAAAGCCAGACAATGGGAGGCAGTGGAGCAGCGCTCTCTGCTTGTTTGAACAGTGTGACTTATTTGGAGGGCAATCAAACAGAATGGAGATATTTATAATGTGAGCTCACTTCATATCTTAGCCAGAGGGAGATACGAAGGAGCCGTGATGGCTTCCAGATTTTTTAAGGAGAGTGTGGGAGGCAAAAAAAGGTGAAGAAGATTGCCGTTGCTTCAAGTCCACTGACAACCTCTTCATCTTGTCTTTGTCGTCCCGCTGAGGCCATGTGGTGGTCAAAGGTTCAGCTACCTCTGAGACCGTCCACAAAGAGTAATAAACAAGGAGCATGTCACTGTCGGACAGAGCTGTTGATGTCAGGTTTTTATCTCCATGTTCAGCTCGGGTTTAAGGGTCAGTTCACCTAAACTACATTCCCAATTGTGTCTGGCCATGCAGATAGTTTGGATATTGAAAGTTTTGAATGATCTGGCTCCGGGGGTTTTAACTCGACAATGAGAGGTGAATGGAATTTCATTTGTGCTGCTGAAAACAATGAAAAACAACATTTAATAGACTCAACACTAACTTGTATAATCCAGAGACAATGGGGCCTCGTGAAAAAACATGATCATTTTATTATCCTCAACCATTTTCTGTGTGGTTTGCTTGCAGGAGTCCACTAAGTTGGATTCACCAAATTCTCTCAACCGCTCAAAGTTGTTGTAAATCACTCGTTTCGACCTGAAATAATACCACCTGCACATGAATAGGTGTGTGTTCATGACAGTCTGTGACAGACACAGAGATGGACAAGACAATATTATACAGTAGGTGATGTTACACCGTGGGGTGCAACAGAGGATGAGCCTGGACGGAGACCTGCATAAATGCCCTGTCGGAGTGAACTAACAGCTACAGAACTGTAAAATGTCGTGCCAAAATATGCCAATAAAATCATCCAAGCAACATACTGATGATATGGTGGACAGTGTTTTTCCCCCGCAGAGAAAGGCAGACTGACTCATATTTTGTCCACTTGTTAGTTTAATTTGTGTCTGAAAATAAATTCTACATTCAAGGGCATCAGATTCTCTTGTATCACTCATAAGCACCACTTAGTTTGAGTGGTTTGTGAATGAGGCCCAAAGTCCAAGTTTGTCTGTATAATCCACAGACCTTTAGTTTAAAACTCTTGCCTTTGTTGCACTGTGTTCCCAGATCTAAGCTAAAACGATGGCTAAAACTATTAAAATAAGACTCAAGTTGTATCAAACTGAAAGACATTTAAAATGTTTTTTACAGCCTGGTCTCACCAAATGGCGTATGAATAACACACCAGTGTCTTAAATCATTTTGCATATTATCAAAATGCATTTTTTGCTTTTTGCGTGTCATTCAACGACGTCCGCATTAGGCTTTTCTCGTGAATTTTTAGGCGCAAATACGGTAGAAAAGATCGCAGAGATGACGTAACAAAGAGCGAGAAAGTCTGCACTTGGAGGAGGTTGGGGTGGTGGATGGTCACATACTTAACATAAGTTATGTGATGTACGTAACATAACTAATTTTTAACTCATAACTTATTTCAACCCAAACCATGATGGTTTCCCCCCCCCCCTAAACCTAATCAAGCTGTTTTTATTAACTTAACCAAACTGCGACCATAGGTCATGCGACTAAGACAACAAACGTCACACGGCGAAAGTCACATTACGTCATCGTTTCCTGTATGTCTAAAACTCATAAAATGCAGACGGCATTAAATGATGAAAGCTTAAAATGCATGAAATGACCCGCGAGATGGCCTTAAAAGTGGCGCCATTCATACGCCATCCAATGAGATCACGTTGTTTCTTTTAATAACCTTGATTGGGTGGGGTTAATGTGAAAGTCATTTTACTGAACATCTCAAAAGCTGCACAAATAAAACAAAACAAACAAACATGGATGAGCATGTTGTCTCTTCCAGCTCTGGTCAAATTTATCAAATGTTAATATCACATTTATTTTCTGATAATGTGAAAAGGGGTCACAGTTGGTGCGGAGAGGAAAAAATGGTACATTGTTTGCTTTTCTCTTCGCCAGTTGGTTTTGCTGCACACATACAGCCCATCACACATCACACGTTGCTTTTTTTTTTTTTTAGCGCACATGCTGCCCTTCTATTTTCATATTAACAGTGGGTGCAAATCTGCTCTGTGGGGATTGAAACGTTGGCATTGGAGAGCTGCGCTAGCAACCAAGACAGACGGTAATCCTCCGGCAAACCCCAGCTCATCCTAGCCCATCATTACATCTCAGTGACCTAGAGCGCTGCTTCCGAAGCCCCCTCTTCCTCCCTCCCACCTCCTTCCTTTGCTCTCTCAGAGAGAAAGATGATGTTTCCCTCAACCTTATTACCATTTCAAAGATTTCCCACCAAATCGGTCCACACGGCATCGTTTTAGACTGGTGGCAGGGGGCACAGCGCTCTCCGATTCCAAATGTCTCTGAAAGTTAAGACACTGGGAGGCAAAGCAATGTTTTACTACTATCCAGCCAAACACAGGGGCAAGTATTCCTGACCCGACTTTCAAGTTGCAGTAGACAGTAAGCAACCGTCACGCCCCCTGACTACACTGAAAAAATACTCGTACACAGATTCACTGAAAGGAGGGGCTTTAATGATTCTTTCCATGATTCAATACTTCTATAGTGGCCTGTGCTGAGTAACCCAGAAGTAATTTTCTTGGCTATGAATGCACACCTAATGCAAGTCCATTTAATCTGTTGGCGTTGGAGTTTGAAATAAGCTTTTATGCAATTTCACGTTAGCGGTCACATTGTGTCTCGGGTGCATTTGGAGCAGGAAGAAATAAGGTTTGACCATACAGGACTAGCTCCTTAGTGACATTTAGGGAACGCTGGCCTATTTGCAGTTGTCACAAATAGCGCCGCAGTGAATAATCTGTTTTTCAGAGCCGAGCTGAATGTGATAACACTGAACAATGACTGAAAGTCTCCTGTGAAACTACAAAGACAGCCATGAAGGTGAACTTCTGAGGATTTGTAAAAAAAAAAAAAAGTTCACCTCACCACTTCAAAGGCACCCATGTGTTTTCATATTAAAGAAATCCTACAAAAACGTGTCCATTTTATTTTTCAGTTCCGAAGGCACGAAACATCGGTGAGAGGATAAATAGTACTGACGCTTCTTTGCTCTGTGCAAGGGCATTCATTCCATCTGGGGTATGATTGAAAGGTCCCAGTACCACGGGTTCAAAGCACTATTACATGGCACTGCGTCTAGGTTTTTCATCTCAGATGGGTATCTGGGGGCCGACGTGCAGACAGATAGGATATCAGAGCCAAGGATGATACAAGGATCGCCTCTGAAAATCAATCGGCAGACAGTCCTACGTTGGTCTCGGCTAGTTATTTCTGCATCGCTCCGTGTAAGGCCCTTCATCAGTGCAGGCCTCTTCAGTTCAACACACAGATCTGGCCCCACTGAGCCAGACATAGGGAGAGAGGTGTGTGACGTCCTCTTTTGTAAGATTCCCAGCACATCAATGAGAAGAAGTACAGATATGTAGATTAAGAATAAAGTACTTATCTATATATATTAGTAAGTCTTATGCAGAGATTGTTCTTATAGCCAGTATATTTATGAGTTCAGATTGGAAATGGCCTTTTCTAAAATTTTATATTTTTTCTAGATATGTGAACGGGAGGTGTGCCTGGTTAGGTTGCAAGGGATATGAAGTTTTTTGTATTCTTATCGATCCACAGAACACAGATCAGTGTTCCAAACAAAACTCCACACAAGGTAGATCAGATAATCAGAGTCAGACAAAACAGCACAATTTTGTTTTACTTCTTCACGCTTCTAAAAAGTAAAGAATCTGAGAAGGGAAGTCACTCCAAGGGTTGTGACAAAACGTCGATATCAGAAGAGCTGGGCATGAGAACAGGCTGAGAAGAACCATCCAGGTTTTTACCAATGCAAAGTTCAAAAGCTCTGTGATGATATGGGGGCATCATGCTGAAAGTTACATCTAGGTTTTGCCATCAGGACGACGTCTTTTTCGGGGACTTCCCTGGTTATTCCAGCAAGACAATGCCAAGCCACATTCTGGGTGCGTTGAAACAGCGTGGCTTCGTAGTAAAACATTGTGGGTATGATGATCAAGACCCTGGGCTGTTCTGTAACTAAAGCCATACATCAAGCAAGAATGGAAAAGAAGTTTGCTGTCCTCAGTTCCCCAAACACTTGCTGAGTGGTGTTAAAAGAAAAGGTAATTGAACACAGTGGTAAACATCCGACTTTTTTAAATAAAATGTTGCAGGCATCAAATTCAGATTGAGTTTATTGGTTTAAACATTAAAAATCTTGTCTTCGCACTGTGTTGAATTCAGCATAGATCGAAAAAGCATTTGAAGATTATTGCGGCATCTCAACAGGTAAAGCTGAGACGATTATTATTATTGGCAAATATTTTGCTCATTTTTCATGCAAAAAACATTTCCTGGTTCCAGTTTCACAAATGTGAAGATTTGCTGCTTTTCCTTTTAATTATTTTTGTTGAATTATTCAGAATTTTCTCATTTGAAAACAGTTATTAGATAGGAAAATGGTATGATGGTATAATTGTATGATGAGTCAGCAGCATAGAGCATGAGGGATCAAACTTTAAACTGCTTCATTATGAATATTATCATCAGGATATTACTTTGTAAAGTTTGTTAAACTTATTTAAATGTTTATTTTTAAGTTTAGTTGACTCTGGGTATTAATATTAGTACAGCTTATCAACAAAGTGAGAAAACTTTTCAGCACTACCCTGCAGTTCAGTTCAGTTGAAATTTTCAGGCAGTCTAGTCAGTAACATGTTGAAACAACTTTCTTTCACTGCTGCTTCATAACTGTTTTCATGATCATTTGCATTCCCTACTTTGCATTTCGAGTAAACAGTGAAAACAATCCCTCTCACTGAAGAGACGTTTCTCTTGGTTTCTTTTCTGCTGAGTTGCTTTTTTCAGCTGCAGAATACAGTAACTGAATACAAAAACGTGACACCTCCTCTCTGTTGGTTGCTGAAACTTACTAGTAGAAGTATGTGAGGCAGACTGTGGGATAAACTGTGGGATACAGCAAAAACTTTAAATTCATAAATGATAACATGTATTATAATAGTGCAAGAGTATTCATGGGTGGATTGTTTTTTTGTTGTTGTCAATTTTAGCCTATTTCTCACACTTCTACCTGTATAACCCTTTAAGAAAAAAGCTGTCTGTAAAGACAATAAAGCCTGCTGTGTTGGCAATGTGACTTTTAAAATTTCATTAAAAAAATACAGAAATATTCCTCACTCTGTAACACATTATATTTAAAAGTTAACGATGCTACTCCTTCTATTCACCCCACACGCTCCCCTTCTATCCCTTCAATTGGCATTGATCCAAGCAGAGAGAAGTCTGCATTTGCAAACTAAACACTTCAACTTCCAGAGAATGAATTAACCATCTTCCAGGCAACTCAGGCAATTAAATATGGAAATCTTCCTGGCTGGTGCTTACCAGTGGTGGGAGAAGTTAACGAGTTGCTTAACCTTGTTAACTGCCCTGAAACACCAACAAACAGATTTGGGTAGATCAGTTAACAAGCTGGGGGCAAAGCCTGGATTACCTGCGTATAAAACCCTTATTTCTACTCTAAAACCAATACCAGGCTCAGACTTTGCTCAATATGGTCAGCACTGTTAATATTCCTTTAAGGCTAAGAGAGAGAGAGAGAAGTCATTTGTTTTTCCTCTTTCCTTTTTTCAAATTTTTAAGTATTACTTGGTTCTCTTTTTGTGGGTACACTCGGTACAACACATCATTGTGGAGATTGCGTCCTCACAAGACCAACTTCAAAACCTCTTTCACTGTTCAGGCTGTTGCAGTCTCTACCATCATCAAGAGCTACAAAAACCGCCGCACAGTCTCTTCTCAATTTATTTGCACTTTACCTCACTTAACCTGACTGTAGAAGAACCCTATCAAAGATTTAATTGTCGCTCTATCTCCCTACCCAGGACGTCTCTATCAAGGCTCGTTTTTGCTTTGCACTTGTTTAGCTTGCTAACTATCTACACTCCCTGACATTAGCTTAGCTAATGAATATTTGTTTAGCCTAACTGCGCACTTGTTAAGCATACTAACTCGGAAAAATGTAATGGCCTGAGAGAAGAACAGCTCTGCCAGTGGGTCCAAGCCATCTGGGCAGTACAGATGAACAATATTCTACCACTGAGTATGTGGGCATTGGGGACCACCCAGTCATCTCTATAGACAAAACTAGGTTTTGTGCCTGTTTATGCCCATTCGATGACATAGAATCCTTCAAATTTAGCCGTTTGAAGACCTTCCGTGACTTTGAGAAGCACCTTCAGTCTCTCAGACACATCCTGGTCATGGCTTCTGCCCACCAGTAGGCCTGTTGGCAGGCATCACAATGTATCATGGGAACTGTAAATGATTCCAGCGGTGCCTCTAGGCTTGCTGATAGTAAGGAAATTCCATCACTGGGTGCATGCCAAACAGATGTTCTCTAAAAGGTACAGAAGAAAAGAGTAAGAAGCAAGATGTCAGTTGCAGTAAATGTACAGTGCAGGTTAAAGTTTGTCAGTATAAAATGACTTCTCAAAGCCAAAGTGAAGTTTCTGTTTCTCAACTGCTGGAAAGGTGAAGTAGGTTAGTCCCGAAGTAAGAATCAATAACGAAAGCCGCCAAGTGATACGTGTCTAATCGTATAGATGCTAATTTTTGCCCTGGTCTACTCTTCCACCAGAGGGAAAATTTGCATCTCCTCTACTTCCAGACTACGGTCTGAAAACTGAGCAGGAGAGGCTAACAGCCGAAATAGATTTTTGTTATTGTGGTTATAAATGTAATTCATGGTGCTGTTAGATTGCTGCTAGTCAGCCCCGTTAATTTCACAGATGCATGCTTCCCTTTGTGTGTGCGGCCAGCGGGAAAGCAAATAGTTTTGACAGTGAAAATGTTTTTTTAGACAGAATAACCGCCAGCAAATATGGATTGAAGCAGATTATTCTGTTGTTGTGAATTTTGGAAATGATTACATCACTACCCCATCAAAAAATGTAACCTTTAATTATTGAACACGGTCAAAATATATTTATTATATATCGATAATACTTTTTACAAAGACAAAATGTGATTACTCTTCTACATCACCTATCTTTGCAAACATTACACTTATCGCCACTTTTATTTGAACAAAAATACAAATAAACATACTCATACTGGCCTCTCTGCACATCTCTGCTCACAAACAGCTGCCTCTGTGGACAGAGACACTGAATTCAGGTTGGAGTCAGTCCATGACTACTATCCATGACATTACGCAATCCCACTGCACAACGAAATACGTCTCCGACATAGGAAAATTCTCCAGGTGTGTGACATGAAGGGAAAATTCTCCCCTCTGTGGGTGGTTGAAGGTTTTATGGTACAGACAGCTGAATGTTCTTGATTCACAAAGTCAGTCGCTTCATTTCCTTATTTCAAGCCAACTAAACTGGCTGATGACCTCCAGTGCAGTGTGCTGGTGTGCATGAGCCAAAACCATGTCAATGATGTCAGTAGCAAGAGTAAAGCACAGCATTGACACGGTATTACTGCCAGTCCACCTCTTCAACGCCTAATAGCAGGGTTTACATGCGGTAATGTGGTAACCTGGTCTCATAGAATTGGGGTTACGTTCAGTACTTACAATTTTGAACACTTCTATCTTGAAAAAAAGTGCATTGCAAACCAAGTTATAAAAATTTGGACCGCGACAACTTGTAGAGCCTTTGCGTTCGAGACTTGATGACATCATTTTTTGGCGCGTGCACCTTTGCAGCGGGGCATAAATCTAGCTTTAGGTGCTGAAAGTCGCATTTTGTCTCCTTCGGAAAGAGCCAGGCTTTAGACCTTTCCTTCTATTTCCATCCTGCTGATGGCTCCAGCTTCCTATTTAACACAAAGAGAGTGGTAACTCTCGGTAAAATGCTACTATGTGTTTCCGTTTTCTTCAGAAAGTGCAACGTAACATTATAACATGTTAGTTTATGCAGTTTAGAAATGGATTTAGCAAATGCCAATTCACTCACACTATTCATTTTATTATTATTCAATCCAAATTATGTTCTTATCATTTATTTAGACATCACTAAAGAATAGTGTGAGGTACAAATGGAGGGACAGCTGTGGTTGGATTTGATCATTCAGGCCTCACGTGTTTCCAGAAGCAGGGAAATCTGTCTGGGTGGAGATAATTATTGTTTTTATGTGAAATTTCTAGGATACAGTAAATGAAGCAATAACAGGAAAGACTGACAGCTGACTCTGCCATTACATATTCTTTTGACTGTGGCCTCTCATCGCTCACTCTGAGAAAGTAATGGTGGTTGGCTTTAAAGGCTAACTCAGCATGATATGACTGCCATATTAAACAGCTTGGTGGAGTGTATTGCCTTACAGTGAAAATTACCTTTGACCTTGAGATGATCTGGTAAAGCTTCATAAGTGTGCATCTGCCAGCGGGATGGTATGGTAGCCCATGTCCAAACTTTTACCGCTTTCGCTTAAATCGGACAACACTTCTTTCCTTTTATGGAGTAAAGCATTTAGTCGAAATGATACTGTAATAGTGAAATAAGTCGTAAAACTCTGTTTTTTATGGTTCTTTCTTCTCTTTCTCAGACTCATGCAGTGTTTTCCCAACCACACACACATACACACTCAAACCACACGCACAATTATTATCACAGCTTTCCAGAGGCAGCAAAGCAGCTGCTGTCTCACTTGAGCTTTTATAATGGGAACAGCAGCAAAGAGTCAGTAACGACATCTCAGCTCACAACGCTATTCTGACACTTCCCATTGCATGACCCTAGAGCCAATGAGCAAACTCAAACTCTGGCCGTTGATGGAAAAAATGTTTAAAGATCGAATTATACACCGCTAATAAAAGACATAGTAGGGGATTCTATTGAGGTCTGATTGACATTTATTGAATGTGACAAACTTGCCAGCAGTATATTTTGTATGGCGGATCCAGGATCCAGAACATGATCATGGGTCATAATGAGTCAAGGAGTAGGACTCAGTGGGAAAATGATGGACTACTGCTAATCCTGCACTTTCAAAAGTGACTTGCACAGTCTATAGTGATAGTACTGATATGGGTAGAGGTAACCAGCAGCCTACCTTTTCTGCTAACCTCGCAATAGACAAGAATGACTCTTTTAATTATAGTAACTGCACACAACAAAGACAGTGACAACCTTCAGAATGCTTATTTTTTAAAAGCTTTACAAATCCTACACATAGTGGCTTTCAAACTCAAATCGAATTTCATTTATTTTATAATGATTGCTCTACACTTAACCTTTGTTTCCTTGTCTAGTTCCCACAACCTTCAACATCCCCCCCCCCCCCAACCACTTTGCACATGAAATGCATTTCTTTGTCTGTTAGTAAGCAGTATATTACAAAAATTACATGAATGATTTATTATTGCCTTTATTTTATTATGGCCAGTGCTAATACAATGTCACGCCATCACTCATGTAAGTGAATCTTTTGATTGGCCATGTTTGACATATAGTACATCGTTGCTTTGTGAGATGTGACTTATTTGTCTACTTCTCCAAACTAATGATGGTTGCTTTCCTTTAAACCGTGCTTAAACCTGCAGTCCCTCAAAACTTTTACTTTCTCGAGTGGGAGAACGGGGTTTGACATATGCAGGGTTTCTGTGGGACAGTAAAGAACTATTAGATGGTGTCATCAGGTCCAGTAACAGGCTGGGAAACCGAGCCCCTGGGGTGTGTGGGAGTTGGGAGGAATAACCCGACAGTCACTAAATAACCCGCAGCAGCTTTAGAATAAAATAAGATTACTGCTCAACATAAATTACATTATCATCGTTCCTGCTTTTACAAAGAAGAGCCAGATCAGCAGCTAGCTGAAAGAGAAGACTCAACATGATCACATTAATTTTAGATGTGTTACTTACATGTTAAGACTCTCCCCAGGTTCATTAAGTTATTATTACTGTTATAGCTGAGTGAGAAATAATTACTTTAATTAAGCAAAATGAGCAACAACGAGGGGGCGTCACACCTAACCTGTTTTTGATTGGTTTCAACTAACTCTGATAAGACTGATATGAAAACTGTCGTTTAAACTTTGATGGTGAACTTAACAAGCAAAGTGAGACGGGTTGGAAAGGTGTGGTCTTCCAAACGGACTCTGATGTGGTTTGTTTGCAAAAGGGACCAACCAAAGAGTAAATATGTGAATTTAGCATCATTTCTAAAGCTAAACATCGATTAAATAAATGTCAAAGAGGTGATATTAGAAAAGATATACTGTAGGTTCCACCCACTGTCGTCCCCTGTAATACTATTTTATTAGACAGTCTTTTTCCATATGTTTTTCATTATTTATGAAATGCGGTCGAGTTGCTGTTTCGACTAATAATGCTCATAATCATGAACTCTGTGTTACACTATTAATATGCTGTAAAATGTGCTGTCAGTCACCAGAATTTTAATTTCCCCAGGTGGGTCCATGCAGCACTGATGATGCAGGATCACCAAAACTGTCAACCTGTCAGTCCATATGACATGATTAATTTTTACTCCCCTTGGTTTGTCACTCTTTTAGGTTGGTTTGTAATAATCAATGTGGACACAGTAGAGACCGGAACTAAAAGGCAATAACATATCTTTTCTTTGCGTGAAGGTGGCGGAAAAGAAAAACAAACAAACATGTCATCTATCGGCTGTGTCTGATATGGTGTTGTCTTTTAGAATCATCTAAAAATGTGAAATACTCAACTCACTCCCACCTCGTCAAACCCAGCAGCTTGGTCAGTGACCCTAAGCTTCAAATGATGACACTCTTATTACAAGTTTTGGACTGTTAATAAAGTTATGATGCGGTCGCAGTTTGGTTAGGTTTAGGCACCAAAACTACTTGGTTAGGTTTAGGAAAAGATCATGCTTTGGGTTAAAATAAGTACGTAATTACGTAAGTTCAGTCACATTATTTGCATAACTTTCGCTAAAAACAAGTGAGCTTTGACATTTGGTCACATATGGGACTCCAACCCCAGTCTCCTGGGGGAAATCCTGTGTTTGCACCTTTCAACCACCCTAATGTGATCTCATGGGATGGTGTATGAATAGAACACCAATTTTGAGGTCATTTTGCATGTCATTTCACGCATTTTAAGCGTTTTGTGAGTTTTAGACAAGCAGGAAACGACAACATTTGTTGTCTTAGTCACGTGACCAACGGTCGAAGTTTGGTTAAGTTTAGGCAACAAAACGACTTGTTGAGTCTAGGAAAAAAAACATCACGGTTTGGGTTAAAACATTACGTAATTTAACTTACAGACATGAATTATCAACGGTCAATAACAACTTTAGGTTTTACAGGGGACGCAAACTCCGCTCTCCGGGTCAAGGTGCTCTTTTGACCCATCCACCACCCCAAAGTCCTCCAAGTGCGGGCTGTATCGCTCTTTAGACTACGTCATTTTTTCTACCGCATTCGCGCCTAAGAATTCACAACAAAAGCTTAATGCGGATGCCGTTAAATGACACGCGAAAAGCAAAAAATGCGTTATGATAATTAAGCAGACTTAAGACACTGGCGCGATATTCATACGCCATTTGGCGAGACTTTTCATGCTATTACTACACTAGAGGAGTGCCTCCAGAGATGACGCTACAGGGGTAACTTCAGCCAACGTCATACTTAGAAACGTAGGTCCACTGACCAGGCTGCTGTATTTGACAGGTTGGGAGTGTGAACGGGCTGGAAGTATATTTGCCATTATGCCTTTATGGCCCTGAAGTGTCTGTATAAAAATTTCAGCAATGGATTAAAAAAACCCATTAACAGTACACAGTTATTTTCTGTACGCTCAAATTTAGTGCTTATGCAGCACTCGTCTGTGCCTCTCCAAACTCCTCGTTCCACCCCAGCATTATTCTTTCCCAGATGCTGCTTGACTCTTCACTCTTGTTGTTGCCTGCATGGTCTGCAAAACCCGCTGGCAGTTCATTCATTCAAGTATAACTAAAGTGTCGACTCATAAAGTGTATTTGAATATAATTGGTGGCCATTCATCTCTGTGATCAAGCTTTTGTGCACCATAACAAAATCGCCCAAATTCCTGTGAAGCATAGGCATTAAAGCCGGCACAGAACCATCACTGAATAAAGTTTTAGTTTTCAGAATCACTTGACTGCTGGAGGACTTTTCACACAACTATGCTGAACAAACACTTTAGAAAACAAAACACTCGTGCCGGCAGTTTTAGCATCACAAAGATAGTCAAAAAGATCAGAGTAGTGGCTCGGAGAGGAAATTCAAATGTCCTGGAGTTTGAAACAAGGTTATACAGAAGGCGTGTTTCTTACAGGAGCGAAGTAAATTCGTCTTCCTGGCAGTTTGTAAAGGTACCTGCGTTATTTTCTTCTCTTCGCCACATAACAGCAGGGTAATCTCACTCTCTCCTTAAAGTGAGTATGTCAAACATGAAACAGTATAACTGCCAACAGTGCAACATTGCGTGCAGGTCATAGTTACTTGATCAGAGCACTCTGCGCAGCACAAATGCTGTTGGCTGAATTTGGAAGTCTTTGTACTGCTGGCTATAGGAAACATGACGAAAGAAAAAAGAACAAGGGAGAAAACAAAATGAAAAATGCACTTGGCAGGGATGTCGTGTCTGTTCAGTCAGCTTGTCCAGACTTTTTTGCCTGTGCATTAATATTGTACTCTGTGCATTAAAGGTCTGGATATTTGGCTTCGATACCCCGTGGCTGATGTTGTTTTGGTCTGGGTTATCGGGGTAATGCCGTTTGACAGAGCTGTAACACGGGGCTGCTGGATCAAAAGGCATTTTGTTTTCTTTTCATCTCGCGCACTCTCAGCCCAAGACTTCAGACCAGATGACGGGCTGGCTGACAGGCAGGTAGTGGAACAGCCTGCATCCCTGGATTTGGCCTGTAAATATCTGGGCTATTGCTCATCAACATGTCACTTTCTCTCCTCATGCTGGAGGGCTTCTTGCATTAGCTCATACAGAAGTATTTTGGATATAGAGCTTCACATTTCACAGTCTCATCTATCATCTCGCCATACTGTACTGATTGATTGACACAGGGTGTAAGTGCTACTGTGTAAGTCTGTGTGTGTGTGTGTGTGTTTGAGGTGCTCCTGGCTCAGCTGGCAATGTCACATATTAATGTATGTAACAGTAATGCTCTTGTTTTCAATAAGACCCTATTATCAATGGGTGGTTAATGGCAGAAAATAACATTAAGACAGCGTGTTGCCCACATATTATACATTCAGGAGGTCGCCGGTTCAAATCCCCTGCCGGTGGGATAAATCTGAGCGGGGGAAAGTGAAAAAGCAGCATTTGCCTCTCTGTCATTACCACCCTTGAGCAAGGCCATTAACCCCAGCTGCTCCAGTAGAGCTGCTCAGTAGAGGCAGGTTGTACTCGGCAGATTCCAGGTGTGAATGTGTGTAACTGCGATAATGTGATCAGGACGTTCCTGCAAAGGAGAACTTCCTCCCAGTATATATATATATTTTTTTTATGAAGAGAAGCTTCCCAGCTTTTTCAAGAGGGTCCGGTTCACACAGATTCACACCTGGAAGCTCCCCAGAAACAACACATGATGACAGAGGGGCGAGTTTTGATAAGTTACTTTTAAAGCAAGATTTATCCTGCTGGTCCAAAAAAAAAAAATCAAACATGCAAGCTTCTTGTCAAAACTCATCTTCTCTAAGCATTAATAATAATAATAATAATAACAATAATAACATCTCACTTATCAATGTGTGAAATATAGACATGCTGCATGATTGTCAAAGAGAAAACTGCAAGGGCGAGAAACACAAGCAGTCAGATGATTAAACGACTTTTAATCCAGCCCCAAGGTCAGCTGAACCTACATGGAAAAGAAAACAAAGACAGACGGTAACGTTTATCACCCGAACTGTCACAATTTACAAACCGACTTCCTGGTTCATCTGTTACTTTCCACAGTTTCACTGCAGTGATTGTTTAGTGTTAGCGAAGGTTGGGTCTGCTCACTTTTGATTTCACAGAACTTCAAATAAAGCTGTAATAAATAAGTTGTAATAAACCTGTTGCAATTCTCCTTTTATATTAGGGGCAGGCAACGTGGAAATTATATTAATCTAGGAGATCAAATAACCACATGTCTGTGTGTGCTGTATTCAAAGAATGAAATAACTGAAAAATAAGGATGACTTGTCATATTGATGCAAAACAAAAAGACTAGTAAATCCAATCCAATCCAATATTGCTAAATAATCATCCATCAGGAGGAAGACATGAGATGTTACGTGGCTTCACTGACAATTCATTAGCCGACAGTCCATCAGCCTAAAGCAAACAAGAGAAACTGTTAATTGTGCCATTAGTTATGAATTGGGAGTTTTGGAGCTCCTGCAAATAGATTAAGTGGGCGTTTAGACCAAAAAACAGCCCGGTATTAAAACTTACTGCAAGCTGTTGCATTAGTGCGGTGGGACAGTTACATGCAATCCAGGAAGTCCAGTTAATGATTGATCCATGGGCTTGAAAGCTTTTTAGATGCTAAATACTGAGACAGGATTTTACACCCCTGCCATATGATGGACCAGCCATAATCAAATGACTAAGGGGTGCTGCAGTTACTGGTCTGAACGCGACCTAAAAAGCCTATTCCTTGTCAGCCAATCACAGGTACACTATCTCACACACATCACTGTCACAAGAGGGGGCAGGACTGACAGGCTGATACCCTCCAGACTGACAACATGTTTACTGACACCTGGGAAATCTAACTTTGGACCATTGTTTTATTGCCTCTCCCTACGGAGTATCACTTGCAAACATGTAACATTTTCAACATATTCCTTTGCTCTGCTTATCTGAATGTCAGTGTAAGGTTACATTTCTCTTCTGTTGACAGATTGTGCGACAGGGTGCCATGTTTCTAATAATGAACCATCAATACAAATGACTCACATGCCTGGTGTCCCTACATGACGAGACAGATATGATATATTTAACTCTATTTTTTTTAAATTTCAAGGAGGTTATGGTTATGTTATGGTTTGTTTGTCTGTCTGTCGGCAGGATTACACAAAAACTACTGAATGGATTTCCACGAAACTTGGTGGAAAGATGGGGCATGGGCCAAGGAAGAACCCATTAAACATTGGCACGGATCTGGATAAAGGGGCGGATCCAAGAATTTATCTCTTTCTTTAACATTGCGAGATACCCTCACCCTAACCCCCCCTATGAAAACACTTTAAAATCTGCTAGATCCAGATTTTCTTTGGGATCCACACTAAATTGTAGACACTCATAGATACCAGCCCTCTAAATATGACTGATTGAACAAGATGTTGGGCCTTGGTGGAGGTATGCGCTCTACTGGGTGCTGTTCTGGTTTTTTTCTGTGATCTTTAATTTTAAACTCTACGACCAATCTGCCTGACCTGTAGCTCTGTCCAGTGGCAGTTTCTGTATCTTCACGATCAAGGAACTTAATGATAAAAGGGCTTTGTAAGTGGCTTCTGTTTCAGAAGCCTAAAACCCCTTACCACCCACTGACCTTCCTGAAAGACCCCATAAGGTTAATCCCCAGGCAAATAATTGAATCTTGACCTGGCTATTATTGTCTCCCTCTAACCGTTCCACTCTGCAGGAAGCTGACCTTGTAAAAGCCACAGGGCCTCCCTCAGGCTCCCCCCACCACTAATGGACAGATTCACACACACACACACACACACACAGTGCTACAACACATCTGTCCTTGTGCAACTACACTGAGTCTTTGTCCACATGTAAGCAAAGACATACAACCGCCTCCAGGCGGATCGAACACAGGATGAAAACAAACCTAAATAACACAGTGACGAGGTGACAATGACACATACATACACACACACACGCACAGATGATATACTGTACAATGAAACACACACACACGCTTTGTCTGGAAGGGAGGAGCGCACCATCGTCTGCCAGCGGGTGGTAGAAGCTGTGTCTAAAGCGATCTCACAGCCCCGTGACTGCTGTGAGAATGAAATCGCACCTGGCACCGGCTACCAACTGGTCAACCCCTGACACACACACACACACACACGCTTTTTTACACAATTGAAAAGTACACTTGAGTAGTCAAAGTGCGCTTTCCCCATACTTGCAGAACTTAAGATTCTGCACTCACACACCAGACACCATATGCACACACGACCGCTGGTGGTCTTGGTCTTCACGGTCTTTTGGCTTTTGTAATTAATTTGAATTCTCATCAGTCATGTGGGAGAAAGGAAGTGCATGTTTGAGCTCTCCAAGGAAATATAAAATAGAAAGAGAAACAAGTGTGTGAAAAGTGCAGCACAGGCCTCGCACTCAACCTCGTCTGCTTTTTGCACTACACACACATAAACATGAACATATGTCGAATAAATTTCATCCCGGCAACCACATTCATTAACACTCTACCTCTTCAGCAACACATGAGTTCAAACTATCGTAAGGCAGATTAGCATCTTACGACTTTTGCTAATAGAGACAGTTTTAATTTTTGTGTCATTTCCAACCAATAGCAGCTGATAAAACACTCTCGATACAATACGTGTCATTACGGGCTAAATGAACTGAGACAACCTACCTTAATACTGATCTCAGAATGATGCTCAAACAGAATTTACAGACTTTCTAGCAGCTCGCAGTAGCATCATCATGGAGCTCATTAGTTACCATGCTGCAGTTCATCAATGGCAACCTGCATTCTGGGGTTTGAAAGGAGCTAGATTGTGTTGAGACTGAGCTGTAAATGTAAATGAAATACCATTATGAAGTGTGTTAATTGGGTGCTAGGTCACAATTTGCTACCAAAGCTACTTCAGTGTGTAATTTCCCTACTAGAAATGCTGCGGTTACTGTGGACTGTGCCAATAAAATTCTTCAATGGCTGCACTTGCCATGTAAATGGAGGTATTGGATTAAGCTGATGACTCAGAATAGCTTTGAAGGTGTGGTGCATCTAATCCTTGCCAGAAATAAACCCTACACCTGCAATGGCTGCACAGAACCCCAATATTCAACCACCTTGATTTTTTTTTTCCTTTTTCACATTTAACGGCTTTACACCGGAAATTAAAATGGATTTAATTTATTGTCTGTAAGCTACATGCCAAAGCTGTGTGGAATACCCAAAGGTCATGACTGGAAATAACAACTTCAGTGCTGATATATGATCCAACAAATGGACAATCAAGGAGGAATTAACATGAAGCCCTGAGAAATAATAGAAGAATTTAGATGCAGAGCTGTGAAGAGGTGAAGGCCACCTAGAGAAAGGCCTCTAGCAGTTTATGTCAAAGTATTTAAGAAGAACTCAGCAGTATTTGACAGTTGGCAATGGAAAAGAAAAACACAGAAACACCCAAACTTCTCCTGGTAGTCCATCCAACCTGAACAGCAAGCCAAGAAAGACCTCAGACATGGAGGTAACCCAAGAATCCAAGGAGCTGTCTTGACAGAACTACAGATCTGCTTGGCTGCCATGACAGATGTTGCTAGAAGAACCACGGTGACCACATCACTTAATGAATCTGGACTGCACTGCAAAGTAGCCAGAAGGAAGTCACTTCCAGCAGCAGAGGTAAAAAAGCAGTTTGGAGACTCTTGAGGGAAGTAAGAGGCAGAGGAGTCTATTCTGATGAAATGGAAACTGAAGCCATAAAACAAAGCTCTTTGTCATGCGGAAACTGGGCACAGCTCATTACCCGTCTAATAGCACCCCTACCGCGAAGCATGGTGGTGGCAGTGTCATGCTGTGGAGGAGCTTTTTGAACAGAAGGGACTGGGAGGCTCTCAAGGATGGAGGAAACGACGAATGGAACCAAATGAACTAATTTTCTCAGAGAACTTGCCTCCAAGAGTGCCAAAAACCATAGACCAGCGGCAACCACTAATGTTCTGACAGCTAAATCGGTCCTGGAATTTCTTCAGAACAGGGCTGCCACTGAACATTCTGCATAATGATTTGAGCTGTGACTGAGCTCCAGCTTCCTACTGGGAACTGAGAGAACTCCAAGCCCTTGGTTGTTCTTGTACTTGAGTATTCAGTTAGAACGCAGTGCTCATGTAAATTAAATGTCTTTATTCCAGTTGGTCTGTCAGTTGGTTGCTCGGAACCACCACTTAATGGATTGGTATGAAATTTTGTATGACATTCATGGACCACAGAGATTAAAGCCTACTGACTTTAGCCCCGTTACTTTTCCTCTAGGGCAACCATGAGGTTGTCTTTTTTGGGGGTTTTATATTGAATAGATTGCCATGACATTTGGTACAGGTATCCATGGTGCCCAGACAATCATTCCTATTGATTTTAGTGATCCTCTGACATTTCCTGTAGTGCTACCAGCAGGTCAAAATTTTAATTATCCAGTAAAACATCGCCATCTCCTTGATGGATCAGTGCTAAATATGGTACATTTGTTTCTGGTCCCAGAGGGGGGAGCTTACTGATTTTTATGATACATTTACTTTTCATCTAGTGCCATTATGAGACTGACATTTTTGGTTTTTAGAGACATTTCTCAACAACCCTTGGATGAATTGCCAACAAACTTTCATGGTTCCAAGTCAATGCAGCCCAATGACGTGGGTGATCCCCCGACTTTTCCTCAAACACCACCAGCAGATTTATTTTGTGGTTCAGAGTGAAATGTCTCAACAAATATTGAATTAATTTTACAATGTGGTGCACAAATTTGTTGTCTTTGTGAGTTTTGGTGATTCACTGATTTGTTTGCCATATTCACAGCCAAAATTTCAATTTGTCTTTTTTTTTTTGGCTGATACCTACAGCTTGCTTTTCAAGCGCGACCTCTGACCTAGCCTCGGTGTCATGTTTGTGTACTGGAACTCCAGGAATGAAGGACCCAGATGCAGACACAGCCGAGTGATAGCCTTCAGTAGGTTTAATTATAATACAAAAAGAAAAACCCACTAGGCTTACGGGGTGTCAAGGCAGGCAGAGTTCAGAACCTATATCCCCAAAAAAAAGAAAGAAAGCGAGAATTGCAGGTAAAAAAAGACACAAAATACTGGAAAACGCAAGGATGATGGTACACAGGGTAAGACGCCGAACTGGGGAACACACAGACTTAAATATACAAGGAAGGAAATTGGTTAACAAGGAATAGGTGAAATGAATCAGGGCGGGGCATACAATCACAGTGGCAGGAAAAGAACAAAGACAGGAAGTGTGAAGCAGGATGAGATACATGAGGATAGAAACTTCAAAATAAAAAAAGAAATAAGACAACAAAATCCCAAACCATGAAACTCGACCTTGTTGAAACACTGTCAACAGTTAAATCCTTTCTGGATTAAGACTCCTACACCAGAAAATGCAGAAAAAAGTCCAGAAGGTCAAAAGCTGAAACCACAGCCTCTATTCATTGCACCTGTTATTCAGTCAGGTATTCTTAATTTGACTGTTACCCATAGAAACAGAAGCAAAGTGACAACGAAGCAGCTCATCTGAGCTAAGATCAAATTAGACTGTGAAAGAAGATGACAGCTGTATATTAGAGATGCAGTGCACGCACAGTCATTAGTGTGCAAATGCACACGCTGACATTGACACATATATGCATTTATATGACAATTTCATGTAAACATGCGTAGGCACATACATAAAATCACCATCAATCCTTCTACTGCCATTAGCATGAAGGGAAGGCATTACACTGGCAGCTATGTGTTTCAGTAAATGGTAATCATATTGTTTTCCATGATTTATGTGGTAAACCCGATATATCCAAAGTTGTTCAAGTGGAAAAAGAAAGAGAGAAATGTAAACCATATACCGTATCATTACTAATCATCCGTTATCCTCGACTGTTCTCCTCAGGTATGAGAGCAGAAGGAGGAAATATGAATTAGTCTATCCAAGAAGGAATAAAACCAAATGCGCTCACTGCGTCACCACGTATATATCCTAATTGTGGCTTACCACCCTCAGTAAATATTTAAAGACTATTATTTGCTGCAACCTTTGAGTGGGGCTTCAAATATGAGCGGGCGATTTGTGAATACATTTACAGCACTTTCACAGAGGATTAAAAACATCCTTCAAAGTTCAAGCTCCAAGCTGGTTTAGAAAAGAATAATGGATGTTGGTCCATGATGGAGAGTTTCCACTTTAGAGGTTGAGAAAGCATTAACAAATGTACAAGGCAAAAACACCAACAAATCAATGTATTATGAAACAGTACAGTTCAGAGCAGAAGATTTATTAATAATTCCCTTAGCATCCACGCATTATTTGTGAATGATCAGCAAATAATAACGGCTGATTATTATATTGGTTATGCATTATGGATTTAAATGAATGATGAACTGGCGACCGGTGTACCCCAGCTCCCCCGCTCCCTGCAAATGATAAGCTGTGACAGATAATGGATGGAGATAATGTGCTCTAAATCTCTAAATATCTTGTCACATAATTGACACGATTTGCCACAAACTTCACTTCACGTTGGAGTACAATCGAAATATAAAACCACACCAAATTAGTAGAGCTCGCTCTTTACAGTGGTGTCAAAGCACACGAGCTGCTAAGCATCAGCATTTTTGCATGCTGACCATTCACTGTGTATAAAGATGCACGACATGAGAGCTCCCAAAAGTGAAGCTAAAACATCTCAGTCGCACCCTGGTGGTGGGCTGAAGTAGAGGTCATAGATCCCGCCCCTCAATGTTATCAGATAGGACATGGGCCAAAATAAAAACTCAAAGTACACGTCAAATACCTTTTTTTTTTTTTTCAAAAGATGTTTTCTGTCATTTTAGGTAGTTCTTTTCATGCTGATGTATGTTCAAGTGTAGTTTTTTTTTTTTTAATGCTATGCTATTCGATGCCATAGAAACGCCGTGATTGACAGCCGGACCCTGCTCGTTGAGTCAGGTGGGTGTATGGGCGGAACTTCAAAATGCATAAAAATAAGTGATTCAATATGAAAACAATTAATTAGCTGAATTAGATGTTATATGCCATTTATGATAAACCTATAGAATGTTTGGTTATTAATCATTTCTCTCCCGAGTCCCCGCAGTGTACAGAATCCATTTATATATACTTAGACAACCTCCGTTGAAGCCCTTGCAGTGCGTACTTGAGTAATCATTGCCGACCCAGAGGCCGTGCCAGCATTGTATGGTGTAAACATGAAGAAACTGGAGTCGCATAGAATCACATCATCAGCTACATATTAATTTTCACGCGGCGTATTCACGTCAGAACAATAAGTCCTTTAACACACACACACACACACATCATTGTGCTTGGGCGTCATGAACTACATCTTCTATTTCAACCTTTTCAAATATGATCCTTTAATATTAGCCATAATATTATTAATAATAGCCTATCCAAGTCTATTCCTACAGTAGCATTAACGGAGAGATATTGCAACTGAATTACATGGATAAGGACGGCATTATATTTCTTTTGTGAGGGATGAGTCACTTAATTCTATTTGGCTGCTGGTCACTTAATTCAGTCTGCAGAAAGAGGAAATGATTTCATTTTCTAAAATGATGGCACATTAACTGAGATCATTGCAGGAATAATTCCAGGAAGACGGGGCTGTTATTTTTACTCCTCAGATAGCATGGAAATGTATATTATTTATCGCCGTTTAAAAAAAAAGAGAAAGATACCCAGCACCACTGGGACCCCCTGCAGAAGTCAGCAGTCACATTATCTCCCATAATTCATAAAAGTCTCCAACTGCTTTGAAGTGCCGCCACCTGGGTTTTTTGTGTTTTTTTTCCCCCTGGTGCTCTTCACCCCACCTTATCCCCATCCTCCTCCTCCGTCCTCCGGGGACTATAGCTTTAATGTCCTGTCTCATCTCTCAGGGTTTGGACACGCTCTCACATTTGGTATTCGCCGTGAAACCCATCGCCCACGTGCGCCGACCTTGCAGCGGACCTGCTCTGCCTGGTAAGGCGGTCTGGCCTTGCCTGGAATGCCAAACGCTGCAGGCAACACGTGACCCTGGGAGGTGTGATTTTGGAGAAAAGCTAAATATTATCTGCGTGTGTGTTTGTGTGCGCCTCCGCCACTGAACTCCGCGCCAAGGTTCATCATTTTGGCACGACTTAAATATTAAACATTGGACAGTGCTGGGATTTCGATCGACTTATTTGCATCTTTGCCGCAGTAGGTAACTGCAGATCTGAAAATAATTGCTCTCCTAAATGTCACTGCAGTTGTCACATCGGAATTGAATGAACTAGGTAACCTATTCCTCAATTCAATATAAATAATCAGTGTGAAAATATGCACCCAGCGTGGTGTTACAGCGTGGTATATTGGGTCAATAACACACCAAGGATTCTCAAAGACCACTAAATACAGCACTGACTTATTTCTGGGTACATTTATTTATGTTTTTGTCCACACAAAACGACTTCAACAACTATTTGATGGGTTGCAATGAAATTTGGTACATGATGAAAATGATATCGGCTTAACACCAGCATGTTAGTGTTGTCATTGTTAGCTTGATAGCAGGTTGATGTCAGAACTTGGATGGAAGCACCACTGTGTCTACAACCCATGGATGCATTGAAGAGAACTCTTCTACTCAACACACAGTAAACATTTCCTGCTTTCAGAATAAATTCAGCTATTTAGTGCTGTACTTCCGTTAGATAGGGGGTTCACAAGATACAGGTTGAAGCAGGAATGGTGAAAATCCAAGCAGTAGATGCCAATATGTCCTGGATTTTAGTCAAACGCCAAAAACGTGGAATCTTATATATATATTCTGTATATATCTTTCAGTAGACTTCCAAATGGATACTTCTGTGAAACTCCAGACCTTTAGTTTGTAACACAGTCTTGATAACATCATCAAGGTTATTTTTGCATACTTTAGCTCCTCCAGAGCCTTTCACAGGCTGAGTAAAACTCCTCCTCACAGGTAAACCCCTTTAACATCGGCATAATAGCATTGTCATTGTGAGCATGTTGTCATACTGACATGAGCATTTAGCTCAAAGCACCTCTGTGCCTTAGCGCAGCCTCACAGAGCCGTTAGCATGGCAGCAGACTCGAGCCCGGTTGCTCTTTGGCCTTTGCCGCATCCGCCAGACAACTATTTGCATTCAGGATGGAACCAACAGCACGACAACTCCCCACACTGCAGCTCCATTACCAGCTATTTGGAGCCCACCACCAAACACCTCATCATCGTCGCTGCCTTAACTGTGATTAATGTGCTTTGCCCTGCTGGGGTTAAAACAACCGCAGCGCGCGTCGTTTATTGGCTTGCCTCATGTGTTTGTTGACAAGCTGTACGGGACACACTTAACATATCATCCAGCATGAAAAGGAGGTTGCATGGCAGCTACTTTGGGGTCAAAAGGTGAGCTTATTACATTACCATCTTTTAACAATGTAGCTTCCTCTGACAGACAAATAGACATACAGTACATACCGGATGGGCATGGGAAGCCTCAACATGCGCTGTGCGTTGTGGCTTCATGGGATACCGCACCATCGGCAGCAGTTGCACAGAGGCGTGACGCTCCGGCAGCCAATTGGGGAGAGACAGAGGAATGCAGGATTGTAATCAGGAACACATGTTGGTGAGTGAGAAGGCCCTGTCTGTTGAGGGAGGATACCGAGAGACAAACATAGCTCGGCACACATACTCAGACACACACAAAGGGCTTTGTGAAAACATACCTAAAGAGGGAGATGTAGGACATGTCATTTATTTTGCCTCAGTCCTGCTCCCTCCTCAGCAGGATCTCGGTTCAAACTGAGCACAGCGTGAGAGGAGAAAGGGGAGCATAGCTGGCCTGCTCGGGGTTTAGCAATAAGGAGCAGTCAAAAATGATAAAGTGCGGATGCATGTTCATTTGACATTAAGAATAGTTGCTGTTTCTCCTTCGTTGTGGCCGCAGCTACAGCCATCATGGTCGCCAGCAAACCGCGGGGCCTGTGCTATATATACAGACAGGAGAAACATTGCAAAAAAAGGCCCGGTCATCCGTCATTTCCCTCTGATGGCATGTGTAACAGAGTTAAGACGCTGCTTACATGCTGGCTTTATGTGCTGACAACAAAAGCAAATTGCCTGAATAATGCACAAGCAATAACAGTTTAATTGTTATATCACAGTGGTAGATTGTATAAAGTAAAAGACACACATAAACAAAACCGGATAATATGTATTTCTAATTTTAATTCAATTTTTGTTATTTTATCACCTGCTGTAAATTTTTATTTATGGTGTTATGGAGCCCTCTCCAAAATTGGACACAGCTAATTTTATTTCCCGGGCTACTAAACTTAACGACAAAGTGGGCCTGGAATTTACGGTGGTTTCCCCTGGCTAACCAGACCGGTCCAATAGCGGTATCAATCAGGGAGGAAACTGCTGCAAGACCCAGTGCTGTGTGGAATTAAGACTCTGCTCCTGACTGCACGGCTGCAGTGTGGAGCTGCAAATTACATCCCAGTCATTCTGTTAGCTATGCCTCTGCCGTGCTTTTGCAACCGACTCGCTCTGCACCAAAAAAAAAATAAAAAATCTGGTTCAGCACTGGAGGAGGCATGTCAAGCTATTTGACTTTGACTGAGTTTTCTCTGAATATTTCGGCTTCTGATGAGTCAATGTCCATGCATGGGCGGTATTTAATTGTTCTGCTGAGGTGGGCTGAGAGCACTGTGTTAAAAAGCTTTGTCGACGTGAAATATGTAAAATTGCTGGCTTCATCAAGCTGCTAAAGTGGGGGCTTTTTGTCATGCAGACAAAGGTGACTTTTACACTTCTACCCGCGGCTTCATTCAGACATGACAGGACGTTTGCAGGAAGAGGCACGCGCTCCAGCGTTATTTGGCACCCCGCTGCTCAGGAGGGATCAGCATCGTGTCTGGTTAACAGCAGTGTGTTGAAGCATGTATCGACACAACGTTTTTTTTCTCTGAAGCTACATTACACCATTTTTTTTTTGTCGCTAAAGCCTTTAATTAATGGCCATCATGATTGTGAGTGATGCTCACTTCTCTCAGTTGCATCATTTCTGAGGTGGAGAATTCTTCGTGGTTGTTGTAGTTGTTTACATGACTTGCAATGGTTCAGTCTAGATCTCTTTGTAGTCATTTATGTCTCGCTTTGCATCCTTTGTAGTCATTTCACATCTATTTTTGCTTCTCTTTGTAGCTGTTATGCATCTCTTTGAAATGACTGTGTCTCTTTGTGGCTGTTTGACTTTGTACAAGAAATGTTAGAAATCACTTCAAACCAAGGCTCTGGCCCAGGGGTCCCCTGACTCTCCATGTGTGCGTACTGTATATAAATTCTCTTGCGAGTTCAAGGTAGAAATACAGTAGAAAGTTGTGGGTAGTGCAGGTCCAAGGTGTTAGATGTGCGGGGTGCTAAATATTTCTCTGCTTTGTTGCTGTACTGATAATTGCCGTATTTAAGTTGTCCAGATTAGAAATTGTGTTTTTTGGTGTATGATATTGCCTAGTTGTTTAAGAATGCTCCATTGCTACAATGTGATTATTAGAATAACAAATTGTTAGATGTTAAATCATTTGTTCTGAAGTATTTCCTTCATCTCCATACAGGATGCACACTCACTCACACCACATATTATATAGACTATTAAAGTCAGGGTCTTGAATTTGTGCTGTATTAAATCATCATCTCAGAGGGTGTGTGACAGATGTTTTCTGACGTTTATATGAAGAAAAACTGGAGCATTACCGCTGACCAGTGAATTGTGGTTTCTAGATTCTGGGGCAAGTGAATTGCTGACCTTGATTATTTCAGCAGAGCCACTTACTTGAGTTATTAGAAGTACTTGAGCGGGCAATTCTGGGGTCAATAACAGCAATCAAGTCTCAATTAGCAATTATAATATTTTCCTACACAGGTTTCATACTTCCCCAAACAACTTACTTCCTTTGAGCATAGGATTCACCTGATTAGCATGGATGCTAGGGAAATGTAGATCCGACCTACAGTAGTTAGATTTCCATTAAGACTTTCAATGGTTAGGGTTTGTACAGCTTTCTAATCTTTGTATGTGCTCAGAATACTGCGCAACACAATTTCTTAATTTACAATAGCATGGATATCTTATAAAACAAGCAATGTTTTCTTTGATTCCTTTTCTGTTCCTCTAATCACCAATCTCTGTAGATGCCGTATGATTGGGTTTTGTTTACATGCTCTCTCCTCTCTAAATAGGTATAGATATGACCACCACTTCTGTGGCTAATGTAACTTTCCAGCTTTTCAAAAGCAAGAGAGCCAGTCCTATTTTCTCTAAAAAAAAAGAAAAAAGAAGATCTTGTCCTGACTTTTACCCTGAAATTACCTCCGCAGAGACAAATGGGTCGGTGATGGCTCTGCAGTCGACTTGCGAAGTGAGCCGGCCTTTGTTCTGCGTCCGTGTGACCAGACAGGACATAGAAACGTAGCCAGACGAATGGCCAAGTCCAGATCTGGTGCTTAATGAGGTGTGATGTAGCGCTGATGTAGACTGCGGACATGAATTGTGTCTGAGGGTGAAAAATAAAATAAACAGACCACGCTTGAACTCGGCGATAACATGATCTTCTACTACATTAGAGCAGTTTAAAGTGGATTGGTTTTTTTACGGAAGTGTTCCTGGTGAATTGTCTTGTTGTTACTTTCGCATGATCATCCAAAAGATCTCATAATCGTCCCTTGATAGAAGTATTTTTCTCCACAGGGGTTTTCATTGTGGATGTGGGGGGGTGGAGGGTATCCAAACACTGGATTCATCCCTACGGCGAACATTCTACGGCGAGATGACACACATTTGTAGTCGGGATGTTGAACTATTGCAAATTGCTTACATCTCCTACTGCAACGGTTCCTCTGGGAGCTTTTCAACTATTGAACAGAGAAAAAGTTCTAACAGCATTATAGAAATGGGCTACTGTGTCTTTGGTCTCTATTCATCAGCTTAGTTGAAAATGCACACTTCCTGTTAGTTGTAAGTAAAATATTTAGTTGTGTTTATTTAGACCGGTTACACAATATCATGAACTGCAATGAACCTGTGACTGACTGACTGACAATATTTGCACATTAAGGCTGTTTGGCAACTATTCCACCTCTTAAATGTCCGACTCCCGTTCTTTTAACTTTACAGCCAGCTTGTGTGACGATAATGTCAAGGGGAGAGAGAAGGAGAAGAGGCGACCAAGTCGAGAGTGACTTTCTGGGAGCGACCAAAGAGGGGAGGCATCCTTGAAGTTGACATCGATGTTGGAGAACTAATCTGCCTGAGGGCTCTGATTCAGACCCAAGGTGAGCCCTGTGACATTTTGAGCTGATTAGGAATTTCACCAGCCTTAGCCTTTTGTGTCGTGTCAACTGCTCTGACATTGCATTACGCCGTTTCATTATCATGCAGTCACATCTAATAAGGGCACCGTCCTGTAACCTGGCGAGGAGCATAAAAAGGCCTCTTTAATGCACGGTGGCCTGAGAAGGGGGCTACAAAGACAAATCAAGCCTGTAACTGTTAGATAAGTGCGACTGGGCTTTTGGCCCAGAACAAATTGCATTACTGTCATATTATGTCTCCTGTATGCATGAATTAAGCACTGACTGCGTAACTCTCAGCCCTCCCTGACTAACGTCCTCCCAAAACCTTCCTCTATGTTTTTTATCATCTATTTTCCATCAGCAGGGAGATGAGGAAGGACCCTTCTCAGACTTTCTGTTCCTCTTTCCATCCTATTTGCATGGGGAACAATCTAACACTTTCACTGCTCAGCTGTTGGAATGTGAGAATTGCGCTGGGAGAGGAGTGTGGTTAGTCGATGGCCTTTCTGTGCTGATTCAGACATTGCACGATGATGAGAGGGTTCTATAGTCAGAGTGACTCCTCAGCCAACACTGCGGCATTGAGACCAGATATGCATTTTTTATTCAGGTCAAATGTCAGCCTTTTGCAGGCTCTAAGAATGGTGTGTGTGGCTATATAAAAGGTCGCCGTGTCCCCCTTTGTCTGAACAAAAAACAAAAAAAAAGGCCAAAGACATTCAGGAGTTTGATTTCTCTCCCGCTGGCAAGCCCACGGGCTCTTGTCAGACTTTCTCAAGCCTTAATGTGTCATGCTTTGACTGACATCTCGTCCAAAGAGATTAATGGTAAGACACGTCTGTATCGTCACCCTGCAAGAGGACCATCTGAGTGGACAAAAGCAGCACGGCCCTCGGGGACTGAGCTGTCTCTCCCTGTCTGCTCGTCGCCTGCGTGCGCCCTCATGTATGCAGACTTTGCTGCTGATGACTCTTTTAGGTAGACAAACAATCCCTCTGTGTACTCCAGAGTTCGCAAAAGTCACATCCTGCTGAGGAATGTGTGTGTGTGAGATATGAATATGGCTGGACTGGAGGGATGGGACTTTGGCTGACCAAGTGGCTGGAGGGGAAGGACAGAACAATGTCATGAGGCAAAAAAAAAATGAGTGTGACTCATCTGTATCTAATTGTTTGTTTCCCGAGTGATAAAGCCAAGAAATGGCACAATGAGACAGGAAAGAGGGTGGAGATGAGTTCAGTTTAGAACATGACCTGCTGGCTGTCTTTGTATGAGGACTAAGAATAAGGGGGAAATGCAGGCTACCATGTAGCACCAAAATGTGCTGCACATCCCCGTCATGTCAGCTCTCTGCTCGCTGTCTCCTGCACAGAAAGCCTGCTATTATTAGCCCACTCCCCCGCAGGTGAATTATGGATGAGATGAAAAGCCCATACTGATATTTGGCTGATCAGGTATCGGGCTAAAATGCCACTTAAAGTGTGATATAGCTCGCTGGGACGGAGAGCTTCCCCCCCCCCCGCCTCTCCTCAACGACTCACAGCACCGCAAGACAGACGGCGAGGGAGGGAAGAGTCGTATCATCGAGGCGGCTGAACAGACAAGATATGAGGCAGACAGTGAGGGTGACAGACAAACCGCCATGGTCATTGGGGGCAACCAGTAGGGAGAAACACTGTCTGGGTGCAGATAATAAGCTGCTGCCTTGCCGGGTTATTGCAGCACGTGCCTCGGCGTATCCCACAGAGACCTCAATTCTCTGTCACTTAATAGCGTGAACAGCCCGTCAGAGGCAGACACGTGACTCAGCCAGGTGTGTCCTATTAATTTTGGAATTTACGACTTCTTCCTGATTTCATAATGTGTCCCTGTGTGGACTGGCTTATAAGCCTCATGGACAGCGTGCTTGTCATACGGTTAGAGGTAAATGTCTTTTCATGCATATAACGTCCCGTGTGTATGTCACCTTTCCAAGGTTATACGCTCAGATCAGTGTATACGTTATCTGTAGGGAGACATGATGTATTCCTTTCGGCTTTGCTTAACTTGCTCGATCTTAAACCGTGACCTTGAAACCGAACGGGATAAACCAGGAGGGTCTCGTGTGTTTTGTCTTTCTGCGCGTGTACGCTGTGTTGACATCAATCAATTTCGATATGCAGTTGAGGCCATAAGGTCCTTGTTTCTACGTATTACATCTCCCGTTTACAGTGGCCCTGACAGCTTCACACAATGCAAATCAAGTGAAGACTTGGCAATGCACAAAATGCAAGGAAGTAGAAGAAAAAAAATCCCCACAAATTTGCAAAAGTTGCTACGTAGAGGTGAAACGCAGGGACGCTTTCACCGATTTGATGACACAAGCATAAATATATATAGAAAACACAAGCAAATACAGGAAAGTGCTACAAATTTAGACATTGTGCGACTTTTTTTCACCTTTTTCTGCTCAACTCGCAGCATTTTTTCCTGCATTTTCCATATGTGCGAAAGTTTTGTTATGCTGTAAGTTTTACCAAGTTGGTAAAAATGTTTCTTTCATTCTTTTTCTCTTTGTGTTTCCTGTAATTTTAGTGCTCTGCAGTTCAGACCTCAGGGCCACCACAGATTTTGTTGTAAATTTGGCAACAAGAAGCAAGACAGTTCTTTTGTCAAACTAATTTTCCCACTATTACCTGAATGTTGTGCTTGTGCTCCAAAAACTTGCAAGATGTCCAAATACAAGCAGCAGCTACGTACTGTGTCAGTAGCTTTTGAGCAAGTGAAATGGAAATGGATTAAATGTACATGTTCCGAGAGTCAGGCACAATACGAGAACTCAGAAACATGAAGGACATTCATGTTTGTGAGCTGAGAGTTGTTGTCCAAAACAAGCCATTTTTTTGTGATCTTGGATACTTTTCAGTGGTTCAAGCAGCTCCTCACTAAGACTGCTGCATATGTCTGAATTTAATTACCTCTCGGGGGATTACCTTTGCGGCGGTTGCCACTTTCAAAGCCTTCTTGATGCCAAACACAACACGACCCGTGCAGGTGTGGCCCTACTGTTTGCAGGGAGCCGTCTCGCTGTGCGGAAAGTGTCTAAGCGCTTCCAGCAGGGGTGCTAAAGGAAATCATCTCAACCATGAATACCAAATGACCCAAGGTGTACATTGGTACATCTCAAATATGTGCTTGGCCCCGGTCCAGTGCAAAGGAAATGCGACTCCTGCATAATGTATAGAAAATGAAAGGCTGTAATGGTATTGACACTGGGTTTGTGAGGTGTCTTTAGCGTCCCTGGAATTTGTTTTTATCTGTAAAATTCCAACTTTTTCTCGGGAAAAGAAATGGATTTTGCGAGCACTCTGCAGGGGCTGCTAGATCACTGTCAGATGTGACTGAGTGTAAGCTGCTCTTTGTTTTCACAGCTTCTTTTCATAGCCGATGAGTATGCTACATGACAGACACCGAGGAGAACATCAGTCTGGCGTGCCCTTCAGAGATGTCCCTAAGTGTTTGTAAGACACACAGAAGAGTAAGAGACAAACAGAACTCCTCCGTGTTTGCTCCTACTGTGCTTTAATGTTTCCACAATCTTACACATGTTCTTTTTCTCCTAAAATAAATGCCACGTTTATGCTATAAAAACGCTGCACTTGCCCAGGGAGTACCCAAGTGCACTGGGACCACTTATTCATTCAGCTTGTAAGTTACTACCACAGGGCATGATGAAATTTAACCTCCAAAAAAACTAATAATATAAACACACAGGCAGCAGCAGAAGTCACGGGATCTAAATGGATTTGCGTGGAGAAGAATTTCCAGCCACCGAGCTATGTAAATGTATCCACAGCCAAAATCACTTTGCCTCTTGCCATCCAGGTTATTTACGAGCTCTCATTAGCAAATGACTTTCACACAGGCCTGTATACGGTATCCTCTCCGCTTTCACTTCATACTGTAAAAAGGAAAATCCACAGAATTAATGTTCTGGAAAATATAGTCGTAATAAAAAGTGTTGCGAGCTCTCGCGCGCCGCCAAAAAAACGTTCCAGCTATTCACTCACATCAGCACAATTAACCTGCAGCGGAGAACGCAGTGTTTCAATTCATCACCGCCCACAGCACGACAACGGGCATCTGTTCAGCGAGGCTGCGTTTAGGAGCTGCAGATTGACAGGGATTCCTCCTCTGCCACTGAGGCTTTGGCTCGACTTGAAACCAACACAGGGTGCTGGCTCGCCAACAATGACAATAAAATATGGACAAAAGCACAACAAGACCTTTATTCCGGCTTGAAAACGGTGCTTTAAGTTTGCTTGCAGATCATCCCAAAGCAGGGCAGTGTATAGCTAATACCATCTGGCGAGCCAGGGCACATGATTGAATGACTGCTGAGTGTATGGCACACTGCCGCCTGGCAGGAGGATACATTAAAGGGTGAGAGAGTCAGCAGTAGCAGGCATGCTGAACACTCTCCCTCTGCCGCCGCCGCCATCCTCAGGACGCTCCAGTTGAGCATGCATCATTTGTGAAGCAGGCTCCACGTCGTCATCTATACGCAGTGACAAGGGTAGCTGCGGGAAAACATGCTGTCATACATGATGCAGATGCAGCAGGGTGTCTCAGAGACAATAGCAGGGCTCATGGGGAGGAGAGTAAGTTATGACATCCGTATGCTGGCATCATAAAGTGGCAGGGTCTGGGGGTTGCACTGGGTGGAAGCGTGATGATGAGATGCCGGCGTTGCAGATCAGCCTCTTGAGTCGACTCGCTCGGAAAATAACTGGACCAAAAAATGTGAACTTGAAGATGTCAAAGTCGCATTTCTGCATTAAAATGTTTAAACATAGTTTGTAAATGTGAATAAAACATTACCTCTTGAACATTTTGGCCTGATTCACATCAGATATCGATTTTCATTCGCAACGAATGAAGATAATTCCCATGATCCCACGCTTCTTCACTTCATCAACATTCTGCTCTTCTTTAGTTTTTATGGCAGAACTACATACGATGCATGCAGTTCACCCAAAAATGGAAATTCAGTCAATATCTGCTCACCCACACGCCGATTGAAAGTCGGGTGATGTTTCTTCGTCTACAAAACATTCCTGGAGCTTCACAGCAAAACAGCGATGCAGGATTCTTATTTTTTTTTTAAAAACTGAAATAGATGAGGACTTGTTTTAAAACCGTAAGAAAACAAACATAAAATGGCTCCATACAGCTCGTCTGGCATAATCCAAGTCTCCAGAAGGACTGGGATCACCAAAATGATGTGAAAAGATGTTACAGTGAAGATTTCAACTTAAAAACAGTGTTTTATCAGCCAAACCAACTTAAATGTACCAAAAGCAAAAGTGTTTGTTATGCAGACAAATGACATCTGTTACTGTTATTTTATTATGCTATAAAGTCTTACTTTATTGTGAATACTGATGCAATAAAACAAAGCTTTTTACTGACGTCTCTGTAACTATCTGAATCTATAAATGCATTGCATTTTAAAGCATAGCAACGCGTTATGTGATTTGTGTGTAAAATCTTAATTTACAGAGAAACTAGTAACTCTAAAATAATTAGTAAATAAGGAGTAAAAAGCAAAATATATGCATGTGGAATATAGTGAAATAGACATGTAAATTAGCATTAGCAATACCTGAAAACTTGAGTAAATGTATCCGACCACTGCGGTTTCCACTTTCTGTCCCTTTAAAGAATAAGACTGACATTATTCTACATATTGTTGTTGATAAAAACATCAACATCGATGTGTTAGTTTGACTTTCCTCCTGTGTTTGTGGCCCTGCAAAGGTCCATTTCTTCCTGCAAATAACGTGTACATTTTCATGTTTTAAGAAAGGTCAAATAGTTTCCTGAAACAGCTGGCGCAGTGAGTGTGTTTGATGGGACTACTTTCAACGGAAGGTTTGTGTACTAACGAGTGTTTCAAAATAATGCGTGTGTTCATGGTAACGAGTGTAACAGAGGCTCATTGATGTGTTTTCAGTAGTTTATGGACAATGAACGAGCTCTATGGTGCACAGACAATACGTGTTCATTATTGTTTTAGTCTTTTGTTTTTAATGACAATAAGAAAAATACAGAATATCACCAGCCGTGTCTTTTCAGGTTCGTTTTAATATGCACGTGCCACACAGCTCAATTTTTTTCTCGGTTTTTCAGGCTCACATTACATTTTTTTTTAAAAAGGTTCCATGCCTGCTTTCAGTAATTCAGTTTCTGTGGTTCCATTAGGGCCAGTCGTCCTCGAACAGCCTGTCCAAACCAGCAGACAGTCCAAAGCAGCGCCACTGCAGGCATCATCAATTAAAATGGAAATTAAAAATAGATTTTACAGGATCGTGTTGTGGAATTGCTGTCTTTATTTGGAGATATTATGACAGCATGTCGCTGTTCAGAACAGAAAAATAAATAAATAATAAAGGACAATGGAAAATGGCAGTTATCTCCTTACATGTAACTCAAAGGAAAACAACGCACAGTGACGTAAAGCAGTTGAGGAATGCAGGAAATGAGCAAAAACTCAAATCAGTCTGGAATGTTTCTGGACACTTAATCATCATCCAAACAAGTGATCATAAAAAAAAAGAGACAATAGAGTGCGAAAACAAACACCTGAACACATTTACACTCATGATTTAGGTCCAGCTTGTGCACAAGGTGAATTCATTGGATCAGGTCTATTGTGTTTCCAGATATGTGCAGGTAAGGCTTCATTTACATTCCTTTGGCCCGTGGCACACCGACAGCGAGTGTCCCCACAGAGATGAAGCAGGATATTTTTTTTTCTTTCTGTTGCCTGTTGATGTCATATCCCTGCTGAGAATAAACTGAGAGTGTTTCCTGTTGATATTAGGATGTCAGCCCCCATCTGTTTGTGTAATCATACAAGACAGACAAAAAAAGAGAAGAGAAAAGAAAAGAATCGACCTCTTCCAACGGGACACATCCTGACTGGGCAAACGCTCAACTCTCACTGACCGTACCTTCGTCCTCCCATTGGAGTCAGTCCCCCGCAAACAATGACACACGTACACATGATGTCAGCTGCCTGTCCACCTCTGCCGCTATCAAATATCCACAGCTCCCAGTACTCTGTCCAATATTTCCTGTGGACGTGTCGTATAATTTTTAAAAAAAGAATGGAAATGTGCGTATGAATAAATATAGTATAGTTTGAATAAATTCCCCTTTAAGACCCCCATTTGTCACAAATCTTAAGCATTTTGTATTTCAGTGAATGCACACATGCCGTTTAGAACAATATAATAATAATACTAATAATAATAAACTTTATTTATAAAGAAAAACAAAGTTTACAAAGTGTTTTGACAGCCAAAGCAAGAGAAGGATACTCAGGAAGACAACAGAAGACAAACAGTCAGGCCAAACAAGACAAGGTTACAGAAAAATTAAGATAAAGTTAAAAAAGAAAAAGAAAAAAGGAGACCTAAGAAAAAATAAAATGCAAGACACAAAGTATTAATACAAGCAATAAAAGGAGAGCAGGGAATACAAGACCAAAGGCAGTAAAAGACAACAGATCAAAAGAAGAGCAATAAAATCAATTAGAATTAAAAGAGACGAGCAATAAAATAATAAAAAGAATTTAAAAAAAGGAATAAATAATAATAATAATAAAAGAAATGAATGAAATAAAAAGATAAGAGATAAAACAAATAAAAAGATGACGACATCACATAAAAGCTAGTCTGTAAAAATGGGTGATTTAAAAGAGGGCACTGAATCTGCGAGCCCCCCAAAGTCGAGGGGTCTTGATGGCAAAAGCGGGGTCACCTTTAGATTTGAGCCTCGACTTTTGGACGGTTAGAAGGACCCCACCTGAGGATCTAAGGCTGCGAGACGGCTCATATGGGGGGTCAACAGTTTTGTGACGGAACTTGGAGCCAGACCCTGACAAGCTTTAAAACTGATCAATAAAATCTTAGAATCAATTCTAAATCGAACAGGGAGCCAATGGAGGGAAGCCAGAATCGGGGCAATGTGATGTTGTCTGTCAAAACCAGTAAGATCTAGTCGGAGGCATGAGAGTGACTTTTGGTTCATGCCAGATATATAGATATATACCCACGCTTTGGGATTCGAAGCCACACCACAGCAGTTACCAATAGTTCCGTACCTGGAATCAGCTGCATGGAAAGAGAGCAACAGAATGAGCGTCTAATAGAGCTTGAAGTTGATGACAGCAACGTTACATCAGCAGAGAGACACTAACTCCTCACTAATATAAATGTCAGGTCTGCACTCACAGATTAAAACTTAAAGGGGAAAAAGTGCACGAACGGCGTAACTTTCCCATCGTTTACAACAACAGGGACTGTAAAGTGTCATTAATACGACAGGAAGCCTTTACATGAAAGTACATAAAAACCACTATGGAGACTATTTCCTGCTCCTGCAGTTTGAATTGTCCTCTATGGTGTCAGTGGATCGGTAGCAGCTCTGAGGAAATGGAGCTGTGTGCACAGATGGGAGCCCACACAGCCCCACCTCCGACTGAAACAACAGTAAAATGGTACGTGCGTGTCTGCGTGTGTGCGCGTGTGTGCACAGCCCTGTCTTTGCGCTTGCATTTGTCACAGTCTGTATTTAGGTATGGAAGGTCATTCATGCATGTGCCTAATTTGTGTGCATGTGTGTGTCAGTGTGGGCGAGCACAGCTTGACTCCGACTGTTGACACTGGCTCGGTGACAGTCTGAACACTCGGCTGTGTTGACGTGTGGGAGTCCCGCCCCGCCTGCCCCTTTGTGGAGAATGAATATTAATAATTCAAAGTGATCTCAATCTGGGCTGCCTCTGAGGGCTGTTAGCCATTACCCCGGGATGAGCTGATATTGCTGTTGCATGAAAGGCCACCGACAGGCGAAAGGCAGGGGAGGAAAACTGTGATGCGCCACTAAAAGGCACCCCTGTGGTTTCTGCTATCAGCTCATCTGGGGTGAAAGAAACATATCGCTGTGAGAAGACAGACAAAGGAAAAAAACAACAATATAGATCCCCCTTCATCGGTCCTGGCCTACATGTGCATAAAGAAGCAGAAAATGGGTATACAGAAGACTGACTTTTTGTTTGAATGTCAAATACTGAGCAACCTAGAAAATGATACACATCTGTTTTGATGAAAAAAAGCCTCCTATGTGTCATCTCGCCATTCTTCCACTGTGGTTTTCTTAATTCCCCTTATTTTCTAAGCTCTAGGTTTAGATAATGCACAAACAAAAGCCTCCGTGTGAAAATGGCTTTCCGCACAAAGCGAGAAATGGAGGGTGTTGCTTCGCTAGGTTTTCATGCACTGATCCCTGTAGAGAGACGGGATGATGTCTAATCTCACTCACACTGCTAGCCACATGCATCTGTTTTCACCCCGCTCGCACATGAACTACCCTAATCTACACGGCTGGTAACATGGTAGCAGCTATCACGCTGCTCACAAATCACTGAAGACACATCACAAGATTAGCCGTTATCAAATTGACAGTGTATTGTGTTTGACAGGTGAGGGGGCACATGTAAATACACTAAATGGTAAAAAGTGTTATTTTGCAAACCTTGATATCATATAATCATATGATAAGGTTTTACTCACCTCTGTTGCAGAGAGTCCAGAGTCTCAAACACTCCAAAAGTAAACACAGAAATTAGCCCCCTAGAAATCCTGCTGTAGCTGACAGCATAGCCGAGCTGATGCACTTCTGATTTTGATTTATTTATGGATCTACAAGCCTACAAAAGAATCAAAATGAAATCAATTATGTTACATCTTTTAAAATGCTGGTGCCACGGTAAAAAAACGAAGAAGAAAAAAGTTCGACCTGTAGAATTTTAAAACCGAAAGTGAGATCAGTGCAAACCACACGTCAAAATAAATCATCATCACCTAGATACAGATTAATAGCTTCAGTAAACTCATTAATAACCTGTCACCCTAATCTATAAATAAGCTCTGATCTGACATCGACAAGTTCCTAACCATTTATATACGGAAGGTTGTTTCACAGAATGACACCAGTATAAAAACAAGACTATCGGTCTAAAGTCCATGGCACAGGTGTTTTTAGGGTGTGTCAGTCTCCATTTTGGTAGTTAAACTGCGCATAAGCGGCCTTCCCTTTAATGTCCCGAACCGATGCACAAGGTATACGTTACTTCGGTTAAGTTTAACCACAAAACAGCGGTGACATTTGGTTAAGTTTAGGCACAAAACCTACTTGGTTAGGTTCAGGAAATGCCGGATGACGTCGTGTGTGGGTTAGGGTTAGGGTTTGGGGTTAGGGTTAGTGTTAGGGGTTAGACACTCCACTCAAGCCTGACCTCCACCCCTGTTGGCGCCTTCTCGCTTAGGAAAGTACAGTACGTTGCGCTATGTTGCGTTCAAGTCGCCTGAAACTGACGCGGACGGCTTGACATCGCTTGTACGTTAAACCCTTGTGCGTCTTGCCTGACGACAAAGGGTATATTGTGCCATTGCGTCTGGATGGGACACAAAGGGCTGTGACAAAACATCGATATCTGACGAGATGGGCATGAGAACGGATGCTGATTTGGTGTCTTGCATCTATTATATGCAAGTTAACAACTAAGTAGTTGGAGCTGGCCAGCTAACTTACCTTTTTTGCATATAATAGATGCAGGTAGTGTGTATGGATTAGAGTAAGGATCTTAGTTTCTTTCTATTTACTACTTGCTACTGATTGCAGTAGCAAGAATACAGTAGCAAGATGAACAAATACTCCAACTGTCGCTAATTGCCCAACACATTAACTCAAATATGATCAAGGAACTTAGTCTGGCAGTAGTTTAAATGTCGCCAACATTTTGAAAGACATCCCACACCAGGTCAAATCAAAATCATCAAACAAACATTCAAGCTCTCTTATACAGTTACAGCTGCGGGGATTTCTAGGGGACTACTTTTTTTGAAAACAGGGAAAATGTTTGAAAAGATCTTTGTTGTTCTGAAGTTTTGGAAGCTGTAGGAGACTCACGCACCTGACTCTGATCAACGTTGTTATTGCCCGAATCTGTGTTTCTCAAATTTCTACAAAGGAGGTTTTGTTACCATGAACATGTGTCATAATGAAAGATATATGACATGAGGTTTTAGTGATACAATAATGTGTCCAAAATTGTGTAAAACAGAAGAATTTCCTGTGGTTTAGCTGCATTCATAACTTAAGGTTAGGTTTACAGGTCAAAGGCACCTCATCCCTGTTTTTCAGGTATCTCCTTAAGAAAATATGTAAACCATTTAACCCCGTTAGAAAGGTCAAAATCTTTCTTGTCTCTTTGGCATTTAGGTACATCCAACAACGAGGTGATTCAGAGTGACGAGCCGACCCGAGTTAAGTTTAAACTGTCAGATTGGGAGAGGTCTGCGTAGCAACTGTTTTGTACTCCTTGAGATCCTGACTGTCACGCACTTAACCTCAACACAAAAGATTCAACCGAGGTTTCGGTTTTGAAGCCCGGGTGACACGCACGAAAGGTGGGGTTTCGTTTTTGAGCCAATGACGTGAAAAGAGAGAATCTTCTCAAAAAGCCAGACGAGGACGATGAGTAGAATCGATCTTAGGTTTAGAGGCCATGCTCCTTAAAACTACCTAATGCTCAAATAATTGCCCTGAGTGTCACACATGCAGGTTTACCGTCCCTGTCCCCAGAAATAAAGTTCACCCCAGTGTGTGGGCAGCCACAAACTTAACATGCAGTCTGAATCTCGCTATGTTATCACCGCTCTTCCATTTCCCCGGTTTGCACAAATCCATATTAAGCTGCGATATGTCTTTGGGGTTTGGCACCTTCACACCTTCAGTATGGAGGAGATGAGAGTCGGCCTGTTAAATATTAATGCAGGGCCAGATGCCCGACTGGCCGCTGGCATTTATCTTAACCTGATCCAGCAGGTGTGAGCCCAGCAGGTCCCATCGGCATCCAGGAGGAGCACTCAACCTCTGGATCATTTAGAGGCGTTAAAGGATTATATCTGCGCTGAACCGAGACTGGACCGATACACCCAAGGGGATGGGAGGAGGGTGGTGGTGGTGAGGGGAGGGGGACTGAGGGAGAGAGAGGAGAGGAAGAAATGATTGTGTCTTCTCAGCAAGTGGGGAGCTCGGAGATAGATGGGGTGCGGTGTGCGCCTGGGCAAACACTCCCCGCTGTTTGCTTCTCTCTTCCCATTTTTCTCCCAAGGGCAAACAGAGAATCCAGCAAGCTGCAGCTGTCTGAGTATGAGTGTGTATGTGTGTGAGCTGGTGAAGTTGACCTCTGTGGCCTCTACATAAGTAGCAGGGAATCACCACCAACAAACCTCCCTCCTGGGGCTCCTGGCCACTGGCCCCCAATCATTACTCCCTCGAGAGCCCCAGGCAGCGCCACAGCCCCCTGCCACCAGCCTCATATTAACCGTAATGAGGACACCACAGCGAGGAGAAGAGGAAGAATCTGATTATGTGTCACTGCAGAGAAAGGCGACATTCGCTGGCTTGAAAACACGACAGCACTCACCATCTCACTCCCTCCCACCCCCTCTTTCTCTCTCTCTCTCTCTCTCTTCTTACCCATCCCTTACCTCCCTCATTTCCTCGCCACAGGAGCAGGGAGCAGTCCATCATGTTGCTGTAGCATCTGTCCCCAGCACATGATTTTCAGATCATCAGGACAAGCTGTTGAGAATAAAGGAGGTTGAGATGAGACAACCTGGATGCTGTAAAATCGAACTGTGGCCCCCTTTTTAAAAATCTGGACTGCATGCCATGCCGCAGTGGTACATAAATAATTTATCCAACATGAATTAGTTTTAAGGACATTTGTTCACGCTCAAGCAACACAAGCCAGGCTGTAAGGGCATCATTCCTGTTTTTAGTTTGTTTGTTTTTTTATAGAAAAAAATATCTTTTTCATAATAGATTTGTAGGTTTGAGACTGAGAAAGGATCCATGGCCGTCTGGCTGGAGTGTATATTTAATTCAAAGATAGGGGAGATGGAGAGTTCGCAGAGCGCCAAAGAAAATAAGAGCACAGCTGTAGAGAGAGAAAGGTTATGACTGATCCAACGTTGTTCTCTTATCTTTGCGTGTTGACGTAGGTTTGTGGAAAATTGGGGGAGAAAAAAATGGCTGCTTGCTCCTTTCTGAGCTTCAGTAAAATAAACATGTACCAAAAAGCCATCGCTGTCATCGGGCTTAGTCAAGCCACCTGTGCGTAGTTAGGCAGAGGGCGGAGCCATCAATTAGCAGGTTTATTTCTAATTTAATCGATAGGTCTGAAATGAAACATGTTTTCCTCATTTATATGCTTGTTTGTGCAGTTTATATCAACCTTGGTGATGTTTTTCACGATGTGTTTTAACTCATTTCCCCCT